>JAWNNO010001341.1:0-126094 GCA_035044985.1 Lordiphosa fenestrarum | reverse complement strand
TTCTTCAGTATTTTCTTCTGAAATAATTGCTATTTTGGAAGCAGTGAAACTGGTTAAGAACTTAAAGGGATCATTTGCAATATGCTCTGATTCTATGTCTGCTTTAGATTCCATATCTAATATTAACAATACTGATAAGTATCCTTCGCTTATTAGATCACTATTAATATCCCTCTCTCCTAGGGTGAAATTGATATGGATCCCTGGTCATGTGCAAATTCAAGGAAATGAGCTAGCTGACCATATGGCCAAAGCTTCAACTCATATGCCTTTAATTAGTATGCCAAATGCCAATATAAAGGACATCAACAAATATCTAAGAAATCAACTCATTCGTCAACAAGAAAACAATATTTCTCAGTGTAGCAATTGGTATAAAAATTTAAACCAAAACTATAAACATATATATGACTACCTCAGCATCAGCTCACAAAACGAAATAACCCGGCTTGATCAAATCAAATTCATACGCCTACGACTAGGACACACTAGATTAACCCACCAACACAATTTCAACCACAATATTTCCACAATATGCACTTTATGTCAAACAAATAGTACTCTTAATATACAACACATACTACAATCCTGCCCCACCTTAACTAATATTATAATAGAAATTTTTCAACAAGACAATCCAATAGATATTTTAGCAAACCCTAACGAAGAAAATATAATCAAAATTGTCAAATTCCTGCGAAAGTCACAGTTATATAATGTAATTTAATTAATATAATTAATTAAGAATCACTAAAATATACCACCAACTGTATATAAATACTCATAATAGATTTAATTATCTAACTTTAAGAAAATTTTTTGTAATATGTCACTTAACAATATCTAGCTGAAGGCCCTGGCAGCCATTGCTAGTTAATCACTTATCTCAAAGTTTAAACTTTAAGATAAGTTTATATAAATAAATAAATAAATAAACAAAAAGTAAACATTAAAATTGGCAGTGTGTGTTTCGAGTTAGTGTTAGTGCGCGCGATCAACCGAAAATCCGCAACAGTTATAGAGAGGCTTGTGGATTCTAATCTCGGTGGCAACGAGCAGAAAGCTTATCTCAAACACTCAATATACTCTCTCACACTCAATTTAAATCACATAACGGCAACTCACTCACTCACTAATTAAACCACAAAAATTAAAAAATAATATGGGACTACCTGGAGGAAAACGATTGAAGGATAATGCTGGGGCTGGCCTCAAACGTGACCGACCTTCTGATGCTTCATCAGATGCTCCATCGGCCGCTCTGATTCATCTTCTAAACCACCGATTTGAAGAGCAGGCCGAACTCATCAAGGCTACTGTGGCTGACGCTGAGCGGCGCTTGCTGGACGTGCTTCAAGAGCAACTTAATGGTCTGGCCATTGAAATGAAGCAGATCACTGATCGTGTGCTTCGGCTGGAGCAGGAGGTGGGAGAGCTTCGCTGTCTGAGGGAACAGGTAAACGGGCTTCGTGCTAATTTAACTGCTCAGCATATGTCGAATACTGCATGTGATCTGCGCATGCATGGTGTGCCCTATATGGAGGGAGAAAATGTGAGGGCACATTACAATTCGCTATGTTTTGCACTGAACCTTACGCCTCCACCGAGGATTCACGAAGTTTTCCGTGCACGACAAACGAAAAACAGCCAAGTAGACCCGGTCATTATTATTAAAATAGGAAGCGCGCGTGACAAATCTTTGATCTTACGCACTATTGGCGCTTACCGAAAAGATACCAAACAACAACTGCAGCTCCACCTTTTTGACTTTGACTCAGATGCTGCTGTTTACGTTAATGAGCAGCTTTTAAGAGAACACTATCTCATCTTCAAAGAGTCAATGCGACTTAAGAAGATAAAAAAGCTCACTGCAGTTTTTACCCGCCGGGTACACTGGAACACTGCAATTGTGAGATGGAATATATTTTTTTAGAAGTCTTTAGCAACAGTTTAAATTCGAAAGCACTGATAGGATGCATTTATCGACCTCATCGCTCAATTGACTATTCACAACTCCTGGATGTTATTACGAACATATCTTTAGCTTACACGGATTTAATTATAACAGGGGACCTAAATAGCAACCTTATGTTAGAAACTCATTTGGTAGATAACTTTGAGACAATTGGATTGTTTCCTATAAATAGAACGCAACCCACTCATTTTTCCAAAACCTGTGATACTCTTCTCGACGTATTTTTTGTAAGTGATGTTTGTAAGAACTTACTGTACTGTATGTATCAGTTGTCCGTAACCGTTTTTTCAGACACGAACTTATTTTCTTGACCTACCACCTAGACTTAAAATTCGATTCAATTTTGAGATTTTAAGAATATTGACTACACTGGACTAGAGTTCGAAGTTAATGCGGGCGATATGCACTGTCATTATAAGAGGATGCGGGTTGCTGTTACTAAAATGATCATAGCACAAATTAAATAAGCAAAACATAAACAGATAACACGAGCATCACTGGTTCTTAGAGATGTACCAATGCGGTATATCGATATATCGGTAGATCGGCGTTGCGATGGCTTGGTGAAGTGAAGTCGAGGGGAAATAGTGGGGAAAGAGGGGTAACAAAAAGTCCCTGAAGACTAGCCATTTCCCAGCTTTTCAATCTGGATCTCTCTGAATGAGTAGGAACAGAGTCCGAAGCCCAGGAAGAAGGAAGACCAGGAAAGGCAAGTTAGTCGATTTCAAGGGCATCGAATGTCAGGTCGAAAAACTGGCACCTCACTTCAAAATTAAATACAAATCTTAAGAAGCAAGTCGGTAAAAGTTACAAAATACTCGGCTGAGTTGAGAAAAGAAAATCTTTCAAATCAAGTGTTAATAGATTTCCCGGCTCGGTGAGAAATTTTTAAGAAGTGATTTTGGAAGGTTTATTTAAAGAAATGTGTTTGTGCAGGTGCAGCCGGAGTGAATCCAGAGTCCAACGAAGAGCAGGCAGGCAGCAGAGAAAACAGGTCACCGGAGGAAGGATTGGCCACCGCCTCCAGGTGGCCCAGGTTTTTATACCTTTTTTTCTAATTTTTTTTAATTCAAACATAAAAGAAGAACTGGAAGGGTACAAAGGCTGCCTGGTCGAACAGCCATTTTGAGCAGCAAAATATCTAAAATTAAGTAAAACGAAAACACCTAAATCCGACTCGAACCCAATCGGAAGTAAAATATGCCCCGGAATAAAAATAGTCGTTAGTTTTAAGTATTTATTTTTCGTATTTATTTATTTCTTTGTCAACTATTTATTTAAATTTAATCTTTACCTGTATTCGTCCCTGTGGTACCCAGGATAGGAAAAGAGAAGGAACATGTTAATAGGTGTTAGAAATATGCCCAAATACATATATGTTTGAAATTCGAAAGAGCAAATGATGGCTTAAGTATCAAAGAATGGGGTGAGATAGGCTAAACATGAGACGGAAGTGAACAGGATAGGGAGTTGGCCAATAGAATCAATTGAGCAGCCAGCTTAAGGTAGGGAGGGCAGCTCAGAGGGCAGGGAAAAAACACCGTCCTGCCCAAGTAGGAGTCCGTACACAGAAACGTAGCCGTGGTGACCGTCGGAAATTCATAAAAATACAAATATTTTTGTTATCCGACTAGTCTATGTATCGGGGTCTTGCTCACCCCTGAGCCAGCCGTTAGCTAGCCGGCAACCGATATATAGGCTCAGATAAAAAAGGTCGGTACATAACAGAACAAGCATGCTTGTTTATTTTAGCTTGCTGATGCATTTAGTAACGGCTGCAGTTGCAAAGCAATCATGGACTGCGAAGCATTATTGAGTCGAATATCATTAAAGTCCAGCTTTGTGGAATAAAAAAACAAAAAGTTATTCAAATAGAATTGTGACGGATAAAATATGGGACTCAATCGCCACCAATATTCATGCTACAATTGACCATATATATGATGAAATTCGCCCAGTGTCTCTCTGAACAACAAAAATTTCGTGAACCCATATTCTCTTTTTCTTTTCTTTTAATTGTTTTTAGCATTTTCACATTTTCCGCAAGTAAGACGACACCATGTTGCTGCTACTTAGCAAGAAGAAATGAAAAACCTTTATGATCAGCTCAGCAACAAGTGTGCGCACCTAAAAATTTATTGATGAGCTGAATCAAACTTTGTTGTCAGCAAAGCTTTTGGTTCTGCCGTCAGTTCATCTTTCAGCTGCATGTGTGCGCGCGGCCTTAGTTTATTTTTGCGAATTCAGCAAATTCGTACGATTTCAGTTTGGAGTGCTCCGAAATTCGCCAGTTTTTGTTATCGATAATGTTCAATTCCCAACTTGTTTTGTATCACATCACATAACAATTACAGCTTTCCAGCTCGCTCAATTTTGTGTATCTCTATTTAATAATTGTTTAAAATATTGCCTAAACGCGAATTGAGTGGGAGAGTCCGCAATTGTTGAAGGGTTAAAGAACTGAAATAAAATTGTTCCGTGAGCTGTAGGTTTGAGTATCAACCTATATTTTTCATTTACTTTTCATTTCACGGATTTAGATGTCGCCGGTTTTAAAACGGAAAAACTTTGCGATTTTCGATGTCGGAGCACCTTTACGATTTGGAGATCAAATCGGAAAGTCTTTGCGAAAGCGAAAATGGGGGCAAGGCTGTATCAGTTATGTCCGTCAAAATAGCGTAGATGAGATAGCGTCGAATTTGGAACGATGGAGTGTGGAACACGAAGCATTTTTAGTTTTTGAATTTCTAACTTATTAAGTGATCAAATTAAAAAACTTTAAATGCAAAATTGTTAAGAATTTCATAAGCTTTTGTTTAAATTATCTTGTGGGCTATGCATTGCAGGTGTTAAAAAACTGAAGTTGAAAAATCACCCTCTCACATTATCGGTCAGATCTCCGCTCACAGAGTCTGGACCGACATGCACGGTATAACAGCTTAAAGGACACATATTCGACAACATATCCTCACAATTTGATCAACATTAATAGATACGTTTTCAAGCAATTCGCTTAACAGTGAACCAACCTCACAATTCTGCCATACAAAATCGAGCAAAAAAAATCAAGTTGTCAAAACATTCTTAGTTGCTCCGCTCACAGAGTCTGGACCGACATGCACGGTATGTCAGCTAAAAGGGCACATATTCAAGAACATTTCCTCAAAATCTGATTAAAATTAATCCATACGTTTTCGAGTAATTCGCTTAACAGTGGGCACACCTTGGCAAGGGTTCACTACTGATAAGCGCTGGTTCCCCATCCGGAAGTAGTGAGGAGAACTAACCAAGCTGCAATGATACCGATATTCGACGCTAACTTTTTGAGCTTGGACCGACATGCACGGTAGTCCCAGCCATTAAGAAGGCCTTAATTAGTATCCATGTTAAGTTTCAGTTAAATTGATCCAGTACGATTGGAGAAAATTGAAGTTTAAATTATATTATTTGTATTTGTGTGGTCAATGGTCATACTGCAATTTGGCGCATGTTGGTACATCTCCTAGTTATCCCGCAATCTAAAATAGAAAAGTTACCAACGAGTTTTGTGGTTATACTCAAAAAGGTCCGAACAAGTTGGATGTTGATCATTTTATTGAGGATTTTTTATAATTGTAAAGAAAACCTTAATTTAACATTATAAATTAATAATTTCTATATTTATTTGCTTCATTCAGTTTTCCAGCGCTGGTTCCATGACTAATTCCGACTGCTAAACTGGCGCCCTTCCTATCATTTTAAAATATCAAGACAAGGCACCCCCACTGATAAGCGTTTTTCTCAAAAACTGCTCACACGATTTGTATGATTTGTCTCTTAAAACACTCCTGAATATGTGTCCTATCTAATGGCATATACCTTGCTATGGTATGGACTTACGGGGCTGGACTTAAAAAAATGTTTTTTTGGGTTATTTTGTATGAGAAACGCTAGAGGTTGATCATCTGTTAAGAGACTTTCTCAAAAACTCAAAAACTGTTCACACGATTTGCATGACTTTTGTTTTAAAACACGCTCAAACATGTGTTCTATCCAATGGCATATACCTTGCTATGGTAAATCTCCTCAAATGAGGAGGCGAATTTTTAAATGGATATTTGAAGTACCTGCAAAACATAAATCCACCCAAAACTTATTTAAATCAATATTTTATGCATTTCTTAACAATGTAGCATTTAAAGTTTTTTAATGTGATTGCTTAATACAGATGTATTTGAAAAACAAAAAACTCCTCGGTGTTCCATTTTCCATCGTTCCAAAATCGATGCTAACTTTTCGACGCTATTTTAACGGACATAAATCAACTATTCTCTCAGCCGAATGCGGCCGTTCTTGCGCACTGATTTAATTTCGGTTTCGGGAACAGCTGTCTTCAAGCCTAGCTTCTACTTCTCCCGAAATATTTCCGCAAAGATCAGAAACTAAGTTCTCATTTGGAGCAACTTTTTTGGCTTTGGCCATTTTTATTAACTTGTTCTTGTGTAGTAACTTTGTTTTATGCTGGTTGAGCTGGCTCCTTTGCTTAAATTTTGCACCACACTCGCAAGAAAAATGCCGCGTATTTGTGTGTATAAGAATGTGCGTCATCCATCGACACCTGTATTTAAATACTTTTTGACAATATTCGCACTCAAACATTTTTCAAATTTGCAATTACAAAGGCAAATTGTGTTCACCACCAGGTTCAGTTTCAGTGTTGCTAAAAATAAAGAACTAGTGGAAAAATAGTAGGCTCTATTTTTCCACTAGTTCTTTATTTTTAGCATTGGGCCGGGCCGGCAATGCAAATGATGTTAAAAATCAATGCAGTATGTTAAAAATCAATGCAAATGATGTTAAAAATCAATGCAAATGATGTTAAAAATCAATGCAAATAATGTTAAAAATCAATGCAGCCATCTTAAATACCATTAGCAAAGACACACACCGTTTGAGTTATACTAATGTAGAAGACATACCAGCGACTTATACAACTACATAACAGTTATATTATACGCAACACCAAAATAAATAAAGTCGACTCTACATCCCCTACGAGACATCGACGTAAGGTTTGAAACCTTGCTTGCACATGTCATTTACATGTTAAAAGTCCCTCGAATGCTTTCAGACACTAACAAAATTAAAACTTAAAATAAATACATATATCTAAAATTAATATTTAATCGCATATTACACAGTGCTACAGCGAAAAAATACTTTCGAAATGACCTACCGCACGCTGTAGAACAGGTCGGGTATAGTAATTCCTCATCCTTGATTTCTTCCTAACACCCCCAAAATCTAAAGGCCCAAAAACTCATTTGAATTCAAATTACGAACGCATAGACCGTCTGATTGTGAATAACCTTGGCAATTCAGATAGCGACGAAATATTACAATCAATGGCTTGATAGATTTAACTCGAGGGCTGAGAAATCCGGGTTACAGATCTGGTATTTTCATTCTGAAAATGTCTACTATTTTATTCTATGTGATTTTTATATTAACAGCCCATTTAATTCTACGTAGAACAGATGTTGTTTCTTTGAATTTGGTTACCGTCTCCCGAAGTTATTCGCGTATTTCTATGTACACGTCGACTTGTTAGTATTTTTTTTACGATTGCATACATATTAGTGTGTGCGTTAACATATGTGCCCCTACAAGTATGCCATGTTTTGTTTGGCGGAAAATTAATATAATTCTTATCAAATACCCCCAAAGTAAATCTATACTATAAATTTGTAGAAAAAAATGTGTGTATATATATTCTTGATCAGCATCAACAGCCGAGTCGATATAGCCATGTCCGTCTGTCTATCCGTAAGAACGCACAGATCTCAGAGATGGTAAGAGATAGAGGTTTGACATGTATGGGACATATGCTTCTTATGTCTGCAGGCAGATCAAGTTTATTTTAAATTTTGGCCACGCCCCCTCCCGCCCCCGCCATTTTGAAAAAACGTCATATCTCCCACAGTTTTGAAGATAGGAATGAAGAAGATCGTATGAACGGTTTTCGAGTTATGATCAAAAGACAAATTTTCTTGGTACAGAGTATGTTATAGTCGGGCTTGACTGACTTTTTTTCTTGTTTTTTTTATATGTTAGCCAGAGTATGTGGCATGGTTTTTATAAACAAATAAATAGGTTCCTCAAAAATTAAAAAATGTGTGTTTGAACGCTCATTTAATTTCATATTGTGTCATTCTGTATTCCTTTTTGTGTGAAAATTGTTTTCTAAAAGAAATTGCAATTTGTGTAAGTATATTTGTTGCTTTCAAAAAAATGTGTGCAGTTTAAATCAACCCGTGTCGTTTCTAAAGAAATACGTTACAAGTTGGGGCTTCGAGGAGCCGTGAAAGTAATCAATCATTACACAACGCAATGAAAATAATAGTCTACGCACAGTAAGGTCCCATTCAGATCAACGGAACAATGATGCAACAACAACTACAAATGAACGTCATAAAATACAAAATCTACAAAATGTTGCTTTCACGTACAATAGTGTCACCGATTACAATGAACGAACCTTGTCGGCATTTTCAGGCATATAAATTTAAGATGAAGCAGATGGGATGAGCAGTGCGAAAGGTCAAGTAAAATTGCTTGAACTGGGGAGCCCACCACCAACATTGAGCACATTATTTAATGGATTGACACCTGAGTCTATTCTTTTTTTGAACAATATACACAGAAAAAAAACAACGTAAATCCAACTATTTACACTTGTATTTGACTATTTTTAGCATTAAAAGTGTACCACAGTGTGTCATATTAAATATGAAGTGTGTTCACTTATATCTTCTATTTTATATGCCCATATTAGATTTAAAGTGTTCTGCTGATATATTTGATGGGACGGCATGTTAAAATCTATGTGTGATCTAATTAATTTCAACCATGATTCATATTAAAACAAGAAAGAAAGTCGGTTAAGCCCGACTATAACATACTCTGTACCAACTAAATTATACGCTCAGCATAAATTTTGATGCAGCTGAAAGCAGCGCTGCAGCAGCAAACAGTCTTTTGATCATAACTCGACAACCGTTTATCCGGTTTCACCATTCCTTTAGCGGATCGATAAGTTATCCCGATTACTAAATATGTCCAGAAGGGACGAACGATCTATCTTTAAAACTGTGGGAGATATGAGATTTTTTTCCATATTGCGGGGGCGTGGCCAAAATTGAAAATAAACTTGATCTGCCTGCAGACATAAGAAGCATATGTCCCATACATGTCAAACCTCTATCTCTTACCATCTCTGAGATCTATGCGTTCATACGGACAGACAGACGGACAGACTGATAGTCGGGCATGACTAAATCGACTCGGCTGTTGTTGCTGATCAAGAATATATATACTTTATGGGGTCGCAGATGCTTCCTTCTGGCTGTTACATGCTTTTGCACAAACTTAATATACTCTATGTACCTACGATACAGAGTATAAAAGCCGTCAGATGTTTTATTTCAGAAGTCTCTCACCTTCTTCTCAACCATAATTCACAATACATTCATTGTCTTCATACAAACTTTTTCAAATTCACATTGACTTTGCATTAAGTTTGACTTAATCCTTGTTTTTCTACACTTTGAATTCTAATTTCTTCCGCACTCGAGTCAGTTTTAACTTAATCGGCTGCAGCTGCGCAGGTTAATAATAAACTTGAAAATAAACACGAAAAGCTTTGCCGTCTGCCGCTGCGCAGTTGCCCAACTCACCCATATCTAGCTTTTTTGTTACCAGTTAAATTCTAGTTGCTTTACAACTAGGTGTAGGACAATTTTTTTTTTGTTACTAGTTGACAGTTTCTCTGCAGGGCATCTTCAAAAATTCAAAAACAAATAAATGAAAACAAATGAACAGGGTATTTTGTAGCCGGGAAACTCGACTGCAGCGCCCTTACTTGTTGTGATTAGGATGGATAAAAAATACCCAACAACTCAAACTGTTATTCCAAATCAACACGATAACTTCCCCGCAAACTATTTTTATACCTGTTACTCGTAGAGTAAAAAGGGTATACTAAAGTCATGCAAATGTATGTAACAGGCAGGAAGCATCTCCGATATCATAAAGTATATATACAGCCATGCTCCCATTTTCGCTTTCGCAAAAACTTTGCGATTTGATCACCAAATCGTAAAAGTTGGTGCTCCGACATTCGGAAATCGCAAAGTTTTGCCGTTTTTAAACCGGCGACATCTGAGTCCGTGAAATGAAAAGTAAATGCAAAATATAGGTTGATGCACAAACAGACAGCCCACGGCCCTTTTTTTTCAGTTTTTTAATCTTTTTAGATTTGTCTTACGGACTCATCCACTCAATTCGCATTGAGGCAATATTTTAAACAATTTATTTAATAGAGATACACAAAATTGAGCGTGATGAAAAACTGCTCACAATAACCACTATTTGCGATTTGGAAATGGTATATATCGATATATGACTATCGATATCATGAGTAGTGGCGCTCATCAGCTGTTTTTGTTATGTGAAATGACACAAAACAAGTTGAGAATCCAACATTATCGATGACAAAAACTGGCGAATTTTGGAGCGCTCTAAACTAAAATCGTACGAATTTGCTGAAATCGCAATTCGCAAAAATAAGTGAAAACCGGAGCATGGCTGATATTCTTCATCAGCATCAACAGCCGAGTCGTCCGTCCGTCCGTCCGTCTGTATGAACACCTAGATCTCAGAGACTAGAAGAGCTAGGGCAACCAAATTTTAGATGTAAGCTAGTATTGTCTGCAGGCAGATCAAGTTTGTTTTAAATTTTGGCCACGCCCCCTCCCGCCCCCGCAATAAAAAATATTGAATATCTCCTACAATTTGTAAGCTATCGATTTTGCAGTATAGTGCATGTGGCCAATATGTACAATCTCACAAATTTTCATAAAGATCGGATAATAAATGGCAGCGTTAAAAAACATTGCATACTTATCTGAGCCGCATCAGGTTATTAAACACTAATTGCCTTGAGTAACGGGTATTTCGAATTCGGGCAGGGCCGACTTTAACTTACGCTCTCGTTTACTAATAATTCCTTGTGGATGCTTTTTGATGTTTGATTTATGCTGGTGAACAAGGCCATTGTTTAATTTCGATGAATTCCTAAACATTAAATTCATTTAGTAAGCATCGAAGCGGGTCTGCTAATATCTCTCTATAAATATAAGAGTTTGTCCTGACTGATTCACTGACTGACTGATTGGCAATCGTCGTTCAGACTAAACGGTAAGAGATAGACAGCTGAAATTTGGACAGAAGTTTCCTTATGTGGTGAAAGTGCGTACTAAGACGGGGGTTTGGAAAATTCCACCTGGAAAAGCCGGAAAAGCGTGGGAAAAGTTTGTATGGGGTAAATAGTATTTGTCATCCGATTGACTTGAAATTCGGTTTGTAAGCAAAGTATGCGAAATAATTGAACACGTGTTTTTCCGATTTCGGAAAATCCACCGTCAAGGGAAATTGACGGAAAATTATAGATGCAAAAATTTATTTTTCACCCGATTGACTTAATAATCGGTTTGTAAGGATAGTTAGAGAAATAGGTTGAAATGTGATTTTCCGATGTTGGAAAATTCGATCGCAAGGTCGAAAAATTCACAGAAAAGCGTCGGAAAAGTTTATATGGGGAAAATTGTATTTTTTATCCGACTGACTTGAAACTCGGTTTGTAAGCAAAGTTTGCGAAATAATTGGACACGTGTTTTCCCGATCTCGGAAAATTCACCCACAAGGAAAATTGTCGGAAAATTCGATATGCAAAATTTTGTTTTTCATCCGATTGACTTGAAATTCGGTTTGTAAGCATAATAAGTAAAATAAATTGCGATGTAATTTTCCGATGCCGGAAAATTTGACCGTAGGGCCAGAAAATTCGCGGAAAAGCGTCGGAAAAGATTGTATAGGGAACATTTTATTTTTTATCCGACTGACTTGAAACTCGGTTTGTAAGCAAAGTATGCGAAATGATTGAACACTTGTTTTTCCGATTCCGGAAAATCGGGCCACAAAGAAAATTGCCGGAAAATTCGATTTGCAAAAATTTATTTTTCACCCGATTGACTTAAAAATCGGTATGTAATGGATAGTTAGATAAATAAGTTGAAATGTGATTTTTCAATGTTGGAAAACTCGACTGCAAGGTCGAAAAATTCCCGGAAAAGTCTGCATGCTAAATAACTATATTTCACCCGATTGACTTAAAATTCGGTTTGCAAGGATCGTAAGTTAACTAAATTGAGATTTCATTTTCCGATGTTGGGAAATTTGACCGTAAGGTCAGAAAATTCAGGGAAAAATGTCGGAAAAGTTTGTATGGGGAAAATTTTATTTCTCATCCGATTAACTTGAAACTCGGATTGAAAAGGTAGTAAGTGAAATAAATTGAGATTTCATTTTCCGATGTTGGATAGCGTAAGCGTAAGCAATAACGATAATTATAGCGATAACTATAGCGATAACGATAATGATTACGATAACAATAGCGATAGCGATAACGAAATGATAACGATAATGACGATGATGATCTATATACTGAATTTGATATTTATTATTATTAGGCCCATACTGACTATATTTTGACAGGGGCGAAGCTCGCCGGGTCATATGTCAAAGGCTATTGTGTGTATTTTATAGCGATAGCGACAGAGAAAGCGATACCAATAGGGTAATAGAAGCTTTTTTCCCAAACACGTCAAAGCTCTAACTCTTAACATCTCTCGGCTGTTGATTCTGATCAAGAAAATACTTAATGGAGTCTGGCTGTTACATACTTTTGCAAAAAACTTATTATTCTCTGAGTACCTATGAAATAGAGTTTAACTATTGTTTATCCGATTGACTTAAAACTCGGCTTGTAAGGATAATGACTCCAAACTGAAACGGGAATCGGATAATAAAGGCTATATTAATATTTATTAGGTCTATACTGATTATGACAGCGCCGAAGCGCTCGGCGTTATATACTGATTTTGATATTTATTACTAAAAGGTCCATACTGATTATTATGACAGCGGCGAAGCGCGTCGGGTTATATGCTAGTTGTAGAATAAAGAAAAGTTCAATGTGAAATCAGTGGTTGCACTAGAAACCGACAGCGACCATAAAACGGAGTTTGACCAACAAACAATAGTGGAGTACTTTTGATCCAGAGCAACTGGTTTTGTTAAAATCGTTTTCAAACGATTATTTTGAAAAAGTTAGCACCAATCAAACTGTTTATACAATACATGCAATATATGAAGATTTAATCTTTCTGTTGAGATTAACCAGTAAGCAAAATCTGTTAGTCTTTAAGCTTCCGCATTTCTCAGCCTTTTCTCAGCCATTTATTGTAATATTTTAGGTTTCTCTCGTCGCTATCGGAATTGCCAAGGCTATACACAATCAGACGGTCTATGCCTGAGTTATTTCAGTTTAAATGAGTAAAAAATTCTTTTGGGCCTTAACTTCAGATATTGGGGTTGTTACATGTATGTAAGATGGCAGAGCTCAGCAGGACTTCCAACCCATCCCTGTTGAGGCAGCGCTGGCAGAGCGAACGAAGTCAGTCGTCTGCTGTCTGTTGTCGTGATCAGTGGTTCGCTGTCTGTTAAATTGAGAAGTCGTCTGCTGTATCTCGAGAAGTCGTGTGCTGGCCTTTCAAGTCGTCGGTTGTCTGCAGCTCGTCCGCGCTATTTGATTTTGATCTAATTTAAGCTAATCAATTTACTATTCACCTGTCGTACATGAACCATATACATAACTTTTATTTTAATAAACTTGGATCACATCCGATCCTTACATGTATTTGATTATAATGACGAGCTAAGTTGATTTAGCCCTGTCCGTCTGCCTGTCCGTCTGTTTCTATGCTATCTTCTCCGTCAGTTTTAGAGCCAACGCGACCAAAGTTTGAACGAAGTCTTTTGGTACGCTGCACATTTGTCGGAACCGGCCAAATCAGATGACAATAACATATAGCTGCCATTGGTCGATTGGTCGGAAAACTAGTTCTAGATAGAAAAACTTTTTTGTTTTCAAAGAAAACGTATCTGAACTCCGTATTTACTAGTATTCTATGCTTCTTTCTGATTCTGCCATCTATATAGTATAGCTGCCATAGAAAAGTAAGATTAGAAAAATAGTCTTATTAAAAAAAACTCTATTGTTTTCAACAGGGATGCAAACCACTCGAATGTAAGTACTGGTTCGGTTTAGTGGTTCACACAGTTTCTGAACCGCCGGTTCGGTTCATTAAATGGTTTTTAGAGCTGACTGAACCGCGGTTTCGGTTCGGTTCAGTGGTTCACAAAGACACATTATGAAATATTATGATTTCTATTGTAATGTGACTTTTCGCACACTGCAAATTCCCATAATCCATTTGAATATCTTTAAAATCCTTGAAAGAATGTCCAAAATGTATTATTTCGGTTTTAAAGGATTCGTACATTGGTTCCTAGACGAATGAATTTGGAATACAGAGAATGTCGGCTAGAAAAGAATCAAAAACTCTCCTGGCTAAGATTGAATTAAGGTAATCCCACTTGGGGAAAGAATGTAGTTTGATGGCAGGTGTATTAAGATATCAAAGGGCGAATGCAGAAGACTTGCAGGATTACATGTTCTTAAATTTTCGTCAAGTCATCCTTAAAAGTTATATCGATCCGGTATCGGTAAGGATGTAGAGAGTCAAACGAAATGTATAAAATTTGTCTCAAGGAAACGTTTCGAATTCCTAAATTAATAAGAATTATTGGCTCGAGGAAAGCAATTCCCGTCTTAGAGCTCGTCAGGGAACTGAACCGAACCGAACCGTTTTTATTTGTGGTTTTCGGTTCGGCTTAGCAATTCTGAAAGGAAGCCGGTTCGGTTTGCGGTTCGGTTCACCAGCTGACATAAGCGGTTCGGTTCGGTTCAAAACCGGTTCGGTTCAGAACCGGTTTGCATCCCTGGTTTTCAATGTAAACCTCTTTAAAATTGGCATATATTTATTTTATAAGCTTTCACTGTGAAAGTTTCACACAATTCTTTAAAGTTTTGTCAACATCGGAAGACTATAGGTTATAGCTGGCATAGGAATGATCGGTCGAAAAATAAGTTCTATTGAGAAGAACTTATTTATTTAAAGTGGAATCGACTCCAATGTTCTTACATCTTCGTTTGTTAGGCTTTTGCACGATTCCACAAAGATTGGTCGAAATCAAACATCTATATAGTATAGCTCCCATTGAAAAGTAAGGTCCCAAAAGAAGTCTAAGTAAGAAAAACGTGCTGCAAGGGTATACAAAATTCTGCCGAGCTGTAGTTAACTTTCTTCTATTTTTATACCCGTTACTCATAGAGTAAAAAGGGTATACTAAAGTCGTGCAAGTGTATGGCATGAATGGCAAATATATGTAATTTTTTTTTGTTTTTCCAAATTTATCCATCTTTTAAACTGCATCACTAGATTTTTTAGTTTTCATAGAAATTTTAGAAGTTATAATGCCTTTTTTACAACATTAATGAAAAATTTACGAAAAAATGTAATAATTGGTACCTAAATGAGCAAATGCAAGGAAAAAGCTTATGGTTTATGCTCATAAAAGTAAAATTATGGTATTTTGCTTTAAAGATGTTGATTTGAAAACTGAGAAATCGTGCTTATTGACAAAGTAATTGGTAAAATTCAAAAACACTACGGAATACTCGATTTTTGTGGAAAACGCGACTTGCGCGACCTTTAAACGTCTTCCGAAAAATCAGAAAAAAATCTCAAAAATACTTTACTCTATAAGCTTGCATAAAATGCTTGTGCAAGGTTAGGTTAGGATCGGATAATAAATGGCAGAGTTAAAAAAGCGTTGCATACTTATCTGAGCTGCATGAGGTTATTAAACACTAATTGCCTTGAGTAACGGGTATTTCGAAGTCGGGCAGGGCCGAATTTAACTTACGCTCTCGTTGTAACACAGTGTTATTGCATTTCACATACACATATACCTACATATTTCCATTCATACAGATTTAGATATACTTACTTATTATTTAAAGGCGGGCGAGTCAGTCGATAATTTTCCCTCACGACTAGTTTTGTTGCTAATTTTCTCAATTTAAGTTATAAACGGAATACATCACATACGTCCTAATGGGATAGGGTTGGTGAAAACTTACTTAAGTTGTGCGAATATATGTAACAGGGAGAAGGAAACATTTCCGACCCCACAAAGTATATATATTCTTGATCAGCATGAACAGCGGAGTCGATATAGCCATGTCCGTCTTTTAGTCTGTCCGTCCGTCCGTCTGTCTGCATGAACGCGTCGATCTCAGAGACTTTAAGAGATAGGGCCACAGATTTTTGCATGAAGGTAGGTGTGTACCGATCGCAGATCAAGTTTGTTTCAGATATTTAATATGTCGACCGTTTCTTTTGTGTTGAGGCATGTTGATTGTGGTCATTGTGCGCACTGCGGGCCTGAG
Organism: Lordiphosa fenestrarum; assembly: GCA_035044985.1. Lineage (NCBI taxonomy): Eukaryota > Metazoa > Arthropoda > Insecta > Diptera > Drosophilidae > Lordiphosa > Lordiphosa fenestrarum. The sequence continues at coordinate 109,664 of JAWNNO010001341.1, read as the reverse complement.
AAGTATCCCACCCTGGGGTGACTAGATGGCCGGTGTTAGCCAAAGAGCAAAAAGCATCGGCATATTTGGAGGTCCGATACTGCTTTCCTTTCGGATTGGGCTTTAACTTCAAGCCTAGCTCTAAGTGGATTTTTTCATTAGCAGCGCATACTGCTCTGAAACGTATGCAACGGATACAGCCGGATTTATCTGCTGAACGCGCTCAATATATATATGGTACGAATGCTTAATGATCTGAACGAAATTTTGATAGTATGATCATGTCGATCCGGAATTTGTCATAGGCTATGTGTCATGTCCGTGAAACGGTTCGAATGCTGTTAATAACGGACCAAAAGTTCTCTACAGGCATATCTCAAACCTGATATCAGTTCTGAACTTGAAACTTGGTGTTAAATCACAGCGATGGTAAGAGAAAACAGTGCGACATTTATCGGACAAATGATTCTTATATGCTCTCGCCGCCCTCCCGCAATCGCATTTTTGAAATGCGTCGTATCTGCCACAGTTTTATAGATAGAAGGTTCGTTCTGGACATATTTAGAAACCAGGATGATTTATCGATCCGCCAAATGATTGGAAGAGATCTGATGATTAACATTTATAAGCGAAGAGCTAAGAATGCTTCCGCAGCATCATTGTGGGTACAGAGTATAATAAAGTTGGCTTGACCGACTTTCTTACTTGTTTTATGTGAAGTTCTGTTTTATGTGAAGTGAAGTTTATTTTCCTCGCAGCTGAGAACTGCCAATCACAAACACAAAACCTAGCAAAAACCTGTCCAACTTTAATTTACCCGTTACTCAGAGAAATTAATATTAAATAGCCGTGTCTTATGTTAATTAATAGAGCATTAACATTTTTGTAAATATGTCAACATTTCGATTGCAGATAGCGCATGAAGCTCTGAAAAGTATGCAACGTTTTTTATATTCTGTATAACTCTGCCATTTATTATCCGATCTTTATGAAAATTCAGAGATGTATGTATTGTACAGCTTGATATATTTAAATTTGTCAAAGTTGTTCAACACTATACTTTTTGATGTCGGAACTGCTTCTTTCTGCTTGTTACATATATACAAATTAGTAGCTTCATCTTTGCATTTGGGTAAATTCTGGAAGAATTTTAAGAAAACTTGAAAATAGTTATTGGACGGCCTGACTAAAATTTAAATATTTGGTGACAATGAACAAAAAGTAGCTCATTTCGAAAATAATTATCCATATGTGCTTGTCAAAATATATATGGCCACTCATCCAAGTAAACAAATATAGTAGCAACACGCTTAATACTTAACAAACAAAAACATGTCCGGATAAAAACTTTTTATGTTTATAGGTCTACTTGGCGGTGATATCGTTCCGTTTTCACACTTTTAATTGCTAGAAGTTGTAAAACATCTTTAAATTCTAAGTAGCAGGGTGAATTCCATCTCGCTCTGATGCTCATTGCACTTCGTACAACAGATGCGGCCACTATCACTGAGGGCGGCTCTTGTTGTTATAAATGAATCGCTAACTTACGTACTTTAATATGCACGAGGTTTGTAGCGGAACCTGTATAATTTCGAGGTTCGCTTAATACTTTGGTTGAACATCTCGAAACATTTTATCCCAATGAGATCCTTAGACTGTTGTCAGCTTTTTTAATGTTCAGAAAAAAAACCCTTGCTTACTTAGGCTGTCGGCGCACAGTGGCCGGATTCGCGAATTTGGCGTTGCAAAAATCAATTTTTGATGTTCGATTTTTTTGAGCAGATTTTTTTAATTCAATAAAGGGAACCCCAGATAGCCCAAAAAACTTTGGTTTTTCGAATTTGGTCAATTAGTTTGGTTGTTACAGTGGTTCAAAGTTGAAGAATTTTTCAAACTGCTGAATTTTTAATTTTTTTGGTTACAAATGTCAATTTTGTGAGCGTATAAAAACCAAACGGTAATACCGATTTGAATTTGCTTGATTTTTTTGAAAAGATGCATTAATTCTTAACGTGAATACATTAACAAACTTTATTATTTCAAAGTTGAATGTTCCACATTCAAGTTTTAGGTGGACACTATTTTTGGTTGAGTTTTTTAACTTTGATAGACTCGAAAATATCAATTTCACCCGATTTCAGTTGTTTCGGAGCATAGGTATTATATATTAGTCTAATTATTAATGTATTGTAAAAAATGCAGCTGCCACAACCTGCAACCTTAGACGTTACATTGATATTTGCGATTTAATCTACAGGTAAATAATATTTGGGAAGAACAAGTACAAACGAAGAAGAACGTTGCAGGCAAAATTTTAAAGCGTATTTTATGATTTACTGAGATAGGTAACACATAATATAGGTAGTTACAATTGTCCTTTTCTGATTTTGCGCTTTACAACTAGCAAGTGGGTGGATTTTTTACCTACTCTCGAGTGACCCTTTCAACAGGTACAAGCTATGTTTAATGTTGCTCATTGTCTTTTGATGGTGTTGTGAATTGTTACCTAATATTGCGTAACCCTTTCAAGAGGATTTAGTTTTTTTCAGACCATGTAGTCATTTTTTTACCTGTTGCTACCTGTGTTCCTTGTGTACATACTTATAAAGGGCTTACTCCAGTAAAGGCAGATTATTCAGACTTGAACAGTCGAGCGAAAAAATACGCACACATAGTGATATTTGTTTTATCGAAAATGGACAACAGCAAATTATTTGAGTTCTTCAAAACCGCGGAGTCACAAAAAGCGTTCGAGTCGTTAGTAAAAACCGAACTGATTATTTGAAGGATGGGGAAATCATTACGACGAAAATACAAAACATATTCTACAGACTACAATCTAAATGGAAATCAGCAAGTCGGACTGAGAAAAGATTTATACAAAAAAACTCGATTTGGCTTGATGGATTTTCTTGTTTCGAAGGTAATGACGAAATAAATATGAATACGGAATTTCTCCATTGCATGCGAGGATCAAATGCATGCGTCCATGGAATTCATGCTCAAGTTGGCATATACTCTTCCACGAAAAGGAGACGACTCTGATGACATTACCAACTCCAAAACAATGGAAAATAGAAGGAAACAGGATATACAACAGAAGTTCTTGGCGGAGCTCGGGCTAAAACTCGACTGCCCGAAGCAGGGCTATGGAAACACGAATGATGGAAATACATCCCGGAGATTCTTCAACGACGATTATGCAACTGCTCAGATAACAGGAATTCATCTGGATGTCATCAAACGGTTTAAGAACATTCTCAATGTCTTAAGCTGCGGCAATAATGTTGATGCTAGAAAATATGGAAAATATGCCAAGGAGACAAGAGACAAGAGTACCCAGAGAAAAAGCTTACTCCTACTGTTCATAAAATATTGGATCATGGTGAGCAGCTTATAAAACAACAACTTTTATCGATGGGAGAGTTGTCAGAGGAAGCCCAAGAATCCAAAAACAAGGACTACAAAAGGTATAGATATGCGAACACGTGCAAAATATCTCGACATCAAGAAAATACAGACCTTTTCAACATGTTGTCGGCCTCCTCTGATCCCCGTATCTCATCTCTCAGACACATCAGGACACTCGCGGAATTAACCAACGAATATTCCCCAGAAATATTAAGACTATTAAGCACTAATGATATGAATACCTATACTGACAACATTTTACAAGAAAATTAATCATTCCCAAGTTAGAGCTAATTTTGTATGAAGTACAAATTAACTTGTTATACATTTTTTTTTAATTTTTAATATTATTAAAACTTAATTTTTAATAAATCAATTAAAAAAAATTAAAATACGTAGACTTTTTCATACAATTTTTTCGGAGTATTAAATTATGAACTTTGGCAGCCGATCCTGTGTCCCCCTGTTAGCCTACAAAAATGAACGTACGCTCATTTTAAAGCTACAGTAATTCTCTATCCTCGTCCCTTTGAAATTTTTCAAATATCTCTTTCCGTTAAAAAGTTATGATTTTTGCAACGCCAAATTCGCGAATCCGGCCACTGTGCGGCGTTTCCAAAAAGGACATCAAAACTTTGAGAACAGGGAGCGGGCGTGGCTAAGTACGTCCAAAACTATAGAAATGGTTAAGAACGTTCGCCGAAAGAAGGTAGATTGAGTTCAAATAAGTAGCAGATCTGGCGTTCACCAACAGTCGTTCGTGGTGGCGCAGTCGGCATTCCAATCGTATCAAGTTCAAGGGTCCCGAGTTCAAGTTTTGGAATTATGGCAAAATAATATAGCTAAGGCTGGTTGGAAAATTTTATTTTTTTTTTAAATGGTCAAATATCAATTTCAAGAGTGTATCACTTCTAAATCAAAAGATTAAAAATACTAAAGTCAAATGTGAAAAAATTTGGAAATCAAAAGTGGAACACTGTAAAGTCACAAGTGCAGACCTTTAATTTTATTTGGAAAAGCATATGGATCAAATACAATTACTGACATTGGCGATTTTACCAATGAAATATAGAGGAAAGTTAACTTCGGATTTCCAGCCACCGGGGCATCGATGGAAATGAGATGACAGACAGTCTTGCAAAAGCCGGGTCGAACTCGGCCAAGAAGAAACGCTACACATACCTATCTCAATACAGACGCTTAACAGCAAGATGGAGGAGATGGCAGAGAAAGAAGCAGAGGCAAGGTGGGAAAACACCAGCGGATGCTGAATCTCTCAAATTATGTGCAAGACAAGAGACATAAAACATACGCAATATCTGCTACAGCTCCAGAGAAGAGACTGCAGGCTGATCATTGGCATACTAACGGGACACTGCCAAGCAGCCGCTCATGCGATAAAGCTCGACGTAACTTGGAACTTGGAGTCGCGGAAACTCTAGAACATCTCATTTGCAGCTGCTCAGCAATTGCCACGATAAGATTAAAAATTCTACACACCCCACGGTTCTGTTCTTTGGAGGAAGCGGCCAAGAGGCACCTAAAACAATTATTGGCATTTGCCAAAACGTCCAAAATCCTCCTGGATTTCTAAGTCAAACGTACCCAAATAATCACCCGGCCTCATTAAGGACCCTAAAGTCTATGTGTGACCCCATCTGGGGTCAGCCGGAACTACCTAACCCAACCTCACTTTGGCTCTGCCGAAGTTTATATAACCTTGCAGCATGTTTTTCTAACTAATTTGAAGATCATTTCCACTGAAATCAAACAAGTTTTTCTCACTAAGACTACTTTTCTGAATCTACTTTTCTATGAGAGCTGTACTATATAGATGACAGATTTCGGCCTAACTTAGCAAACTAAGAAAAACAAAGTTTGGAGACGTTTTCTTTGAGAACAATAAAGTTTTTTTCACTAAAAATAGTTTCCCTACCGAACATTCCTATGGCAGCTTCAACCTATAGTCGTCTGATTGATCATGTCCCGAAAAACAGGATCATTTTAAGCCTGCCCCGGGATTACCCTGTTTTCAATCCCGTTTCGGATTGATTTCAGATTTTTTTTTCTGTGTACTCTATGTACCTACGGTAAAGAGTATAAAAACGATGAATACTTAGGAAGCTGCTTTTCGAGACCACTAATGAGCACACATAAAAGCATAATCATGGTTGTAGTACTTCTTAAGTGTGTTATATTACCTTGCATGGCCAATAGCACGTTTAAACGTTTAGACGGTTGCCGCAAAATGATCGGACACATTTACAGATAACTCGACTAATTCGCTGTCTTCCTTAATTCAAAAATAGTTCTCATCGAATTCCACTGTCTTCAGAGACAAACTCAGAAAATATCAAAAGGAAACTTATTTCAGGAGAACTCAACATTTGCCAAAAGAGCGGATGAAGCAACGTTTGGGAAATATTCGGAAAAAATAGTTGATAATCAAAAGCAATGAGGTCGGCAACATTGTTGGCTGCAGAAAGTGCTGCAATGTTATTAAATTTAATAAAAGCACATCCAATTCGACCTGGCATAAGTGCTTCAAGACTTTCGGAGACAACTCAAGCTCTAGTTCAAACCATCTATCTGCTAAACTGTAAAAGATAAAAGGGTTTTTCAAAATTAAGGGGGCGGAAGGGTGCGAGCCGAAAATTAAAAATAAACTTGATTTGCCTGCAATTATAAGAATTTTTTGTCTCATGCAAGTCAAACCTCTTTCTATTATCATCTCTGAGATCTGTGCGTTCATACGGATGGTATATGTATAAATGAAATCAGCGCTGATACTGCGCTGCATCAGCAAACACTCTTTTGCTCATAGCTCGATAACCCTTCATCCGATCTTTACCAATCCTTTGGTGGATCGATAGTTAATTTTGATTTCTAAATATTAACCAACATTCTTTCTATAAAACTGTTGGAGATTTCAGGTTTTTTCCACATGATGCTGATTAAGACTTTATGGATCGGAGATGCTTCGTTCTGGTTGTTACATATTTTACAAAAGCTTAATGTACTCTCTGTACCTCTGGTACAGAGTATAAAAAAAGAGTCAAGGTAACTTCGGCTCCCCCGATGCTTAAATACCCTTCCAGCACGTATAATTTACATATATAAGAGGTTTTAAATAGAGCTGCGCCCCTTCTCGATTTTGACCGTGTCACGACATGTCACGACTTGAACGTGACCAAACATAGAGTTTCGTGAGTGAACATCCGTGATTCGAGCGTTTTTCGTGAGTGAATTAAGGTCAAACATCTTGAATGCAGTGTTTAAGAAATTTGCTTAAATTTAATTTTTACCTAACATGAATTATCACTAGAAAATACGCATCGTTTTTTGTTTTTCATCTGACAAAATGGTATGGGCACACCCAACTATAATGAAATAGGCTTTCTGCAAGAATTCCAAGAACCTCGAAAATTTTGCGTTTCCCAACTGCAGAAAATCTGCTTTAAATTGACTATAATTATGTGTGACAGAAAAAAGAAGCAGTAAATAGCTTATTTGGGTTGCATTTATGCATTTATTATAGTTATCAATGTCATTATCGTGCATTCGTCAGGGAATCGTGCATGATTCGTGAGTGACGCAACACTCTTAAAATATTCCATGCGTGAATCGTGCGTACGGAGATATTTCTTTCGTGAATCGTTCGTGACCATGTCAGAAAATTCGCTCAAGCCCAACTCTAGTTTTAAATGATCTTCATACAATAGTCCGCTTTTAACAATGGTGGATGAGCTATTTTCCAAGCTGACCAATATATTGCTACTCTAGTATGATCATTTGGCTGGCCAGTTTATTTTACGGTAGCTTTATGATTCATTCGTTTGATTTTACTGAATTGGGCCAAATTGTACTGAAACAGATAATATTTATAACTGGCAAGCTTAAAAACGCCATAAATTAAACAAAAAGCTTTCCTTACCAAGTCAATTTTTAAAACCTTTTTCTATGGCAACAATAATATTTAGCAGTGCGATATCGACCACAATTATTGGAATCAATGGAAAGTATAGAAAACAAGAAAAATTTTCCTTACCAGAACTAGTTTTCGAAAAAGAAGAAACCATGATTAAATGTTATTCTCGACCTGCCCAACAAAATGCACTGATTCAGATTTTTTCTTTCAACGTCAAATTGGTAAATGTCTGACATTAAAAAAAAAAAACGAGAAAGTCAAGCTAACTTCGTCTGTGCCGAAGTTTTTATACCCTTGCAAGTGCTCGCTTAAATATTTTCAAAAAATACTCTTTTTCCCTTTTTCCGACCGATCGTTCGTATGGGAGCTATATGATACAGTCATCCGAATTGGACAAAAACTTGTAGAATTATGTAAAAGCACGAGAAACAAACAAATACAAAATTGCAGGAAAAAAAGTTTTGTAACTAAGACTATCAGACCTATCTTTTGTATGGCAGCTATACCATATAGTTGTCCGATTTTAATAAAAACTGGTAGGATTATAAAAAAGCATAAAAAACCTACGATTACAAAGTTTGGAGACGTTTCCATTGAAAAGAAAAAAGTTTTTCATACTAAAACTAGTTTTCCGACCGATTGTTCCTATGGGAGCAATGAGATATAGTCATCCGATCCGGTCGGTTCCAACATATTAGTAGTGTGCAGCAAAAAGAAGACTCTGTGCTAAATTTCAGCTCGATAGCTTTAAAACTGAGAGACTAGTTCGCGTAGAAACAGACAGACAGACAGACGGACAGACGGACGGACGGACAGACGAACAGACTGACGGACAAAGCTCAATCGACTCAGCTCGTCACCCTGATCAAGAATATATATAGTTTATGGGGTCGGAAATGAATATTTCTATGCGTTGCAAACTTCTGGGCAAAATTATAATACCCTTTACAAGGGTATAAAAATGTCGATTAGTTTGAAAAATATATAGAAAACCTTGAAGGACTGTTTCGGATCAGGAGTGAAAATAGGCTAATAGGGAAACCCTAAAGTAAACAGCATTGCTAAAGATGTAATTTAAATAAATGATTTCCCATAATCGTAATCTTCCGTGATTTTTTAACGCACACCTCGTATGTACATACGACGTCACCAACTTGTTTGTATAAGTGCATGATGAGTAGAAACAACCTTTACATTGCAATATTTACCCTAATGAATTGAAAAATGAAACTTCAGCCGCTAGCTGCGGTGGAAGAGGGAAGTGTGTGTGATGGGTACAATTGTTCTAATTGTTAAGATTCTAAGGCATTTGATAAATAAACAAAATGTCATCTGGAGACAACTATCTTTATTGTGTTTCTTGATAACTCAACCTCTAGAGCGACTCCAGTGAAGTCAGTAAAAGTTTATATGTTCAAGATGTCAGCGCGGCTTGTCTAGTTTCGTTTTGTCGAAGGTGTGGTAGTGACAGTGAGAAAGCATTGAGAATAACAATGCCTGCAAAAATCGTTCAACTAGACGCCGAATCAAATTCCAATTCTCCTAACAGGGGAAAAAAAGCCGACGAGCTTGTTGGCCATGAATATGAGGATGTGCTGGAAATCATTGGTAATTACATTAAGGGGGTATTTGCCTTTATTTGGCATGACCTTTTTTTTTTAAAATTAATAATAAAAAAATGGGAAAAATTAACTTCGGTTCGCCCAATGTTTTTATACCCTTGCAGCACTTTTTACTAACTTATTTGAAGGACATTTCCATTAAAATCAAACAAGTTTTTCTTACTAAGACTACTTTTCTGACTCTACTTTTCTATGACAGCTATGCTGTCCGAAATATGTGCAGCGTATTTGTACCAGAAGACTTCGTGCAAAGTTTGGTCGCGATAGCTTTAAAACTGACGGAGGAGATAGCATTGAAATAGACGGACGGACGGACAGATGGACAAGGCTCAACTCAGCTCGTCATGCTGATCAAGAATATATTTACTTTAGGTGGTTGGAGATGCTTCCTTCTATGCGTTACAAACATCTGAACAATTTTAATATACCGTCTGCAAGGGTATAAAAAAATTTAAGTATTTTTGCCCTCGGGTTTTTTATTTTATGTTTATTAATACTTCGACAAAGCAAACAAAAAGACAGACGGACATGGCTATATCGACGCAGCTCGTCATGCTGATCAAGAATATATATATACTTTATGTGGTCGGAAATGCTTCCTTCTATGCGTTACAAACATCTGGACAATTTCAATATACCCTCTGCAAGGGTATAAAAAAACATTTTTGTCTGTGAGGCAATCTAGACGGCCTAAATCGTGTCAAGATGGAGGTACATTTTTATACTCTATATACCGTAGGTACATAGAGTATATTAAGTTTGTGCAAAAGTATGTAACAGCCAGAAGGAAGCATCTCCGACCCCATAAAGAATATATATTCTTGATCAGCATGAACAGCCGAGTCGATATAGCCATGTCCGTCTGTCAGTCTGTCCGTCTGTCTGTCCATATGAACGCACAGATCTCAGAGATGGTAAGAGATAGAGCTTTGACATGTATGGGACATATGCTTCTTATGTCTGCAGGCAGATCAAGTTTATTTTCAATTTTGGCCACGCCTCCTTCCGCCCCCGCAATTTAGTAAAAACGTTATATCTCCCACAGTATTAAAGATATATGGTTTGTTTCTTCTAATCATATTTAGTAATCAGGATAACTTATCGCTGCTTTCAGCTGCTACTGCAGCATCAAAATTTATACTGAGTGTATAATTTCGTTGGTACAGAGTATGTTATAGTCGGGCTTGAAAGACTTTCTTTCTGGTTTTTGACTACAACTCCTCTATCAACCTGTAACTTGTTGTCTATTTTATATATTTTTTTGGATTTCTTGAAGTATTAATAAACATAAAATAAAAAACTCTATAGCCAAAAGGCTTTTTTTCTTATTGATTTTTAAAAACAAGCCAAAATTCGTCATTTTAGAGGCACATACCCCGTAAACTTCCCATTCGAGCAATATTAAATAAATCCTTGTTTAGGATTTGGGCGTGTTCAGTGGACTGTCCTTTTTGCTTCAGGACTTCTTTTAATGATGGTGATAAACGAGACAATGGGCATGTCGTATATTACAATTGCATCACAGTGCGACTTAGAAACGAATTCGATGGACAAATCCGTTATGAGTGCAGCCAGTTTTATCGGTGAGGACAAAAATAAATAAAAATTCATTAACAACTATTGATTTTACATCATCAATGTACCCAAGATACAAATGGGATAAAAAGTTTATGTAAATTAATTTAAAAGCTACTTTACACTATGAGTGCTTTATGCGTTAATACGGACAGACAGACGGACATGGCTATATCGACTCGGCTGTTGACAAGAATATATATACTGTACTAGCTTTATTTACCAGCGGCTTCGCTCGCTTTGCATTAATTTGTTACTAACTTATCATGCTGGTAATATTTTATAATGTGATGCTTTCAAAGTGTTCATGGAGCTGATGAAATGAAGTTCAACAGAGTTGCATACAACAACTTTCCGCATATTTTTTAACTTTGTGGGTTGATTTTAAAAATATTTAAAGTCACGTATTCCGTACTTTTTATACTCTGTACCGTAGGTACATAGAGTATATTAAGTTTGTGCAAAAGTATGTAACTGCCAGAAGAAGCATCTCCGACCCCATAAAGTATATATACTCTTGATCAACATCAACAGCCGAGTCGATATAGCCATGTCCGTCTGTCTGTCTGTCCGTCTTTCGGATGCAGAATTTTCCTAGAGTTTTCCGACCCTATTGTCGAATTTTCCGACATCGCAAACTGGTATCTCAATTTATCTTACTAGTTTTCCTTACAAAATGAGTTTTAAGTCAATCGGATGAAACTTCACTTACTATTCTTTCAAAACGAATTTCAATTCAATCGGGTTAATAATAAATATAAAATGATAAAAAATATATTTTTGCATTGGAATTTTCCGGCTATTTTCTATGTGGGCGGATTTTCGAAATCGGGGAAACACGTGTTCAATTATTTCGCATACTCTTCTTACAAACCGAATTTCAAGTTGATCGAATGAAAAATAAAGTTTTCCACACAAAAACTTTTTAGACGCTTTTCCGTGAATTTTCCGACTATACGGTGAAATTTTCCAACATCGGAAAATGACATCTCAATTTATTTTACTTACTATCCTTACCAACCGAATTTTAAGTCAATCGGGAGAAAAATAGATTTTTGCATTGAATTATCCGAGAATTTTCCTTGTCGGCGGATTTTCCGAAATCGGGAAAACACGTGTCCAATTATTTCGCATACTTTGCTTACAAACCGAGTTTCAAGTCAATCGGATGGTAAATAAAATGAGTCACATACAAATTTTCCGACGCTTTTCCGGTTATTCCGGGTGGAATTTTCGAAAACCCCGTCTTGGTACTTACTTTCAGCATAAGACAAAACTACTGTAAAAAATTCAGCTTCCTATCTCTTATGGTTTGGGCTGCACGACGGTCACCAGTCAGTCAGTCAGTAGGTCAGTCAGTCAGTCAGTCAGGTTGAACAACTTTATATATTTATATAGATGGGGTCGGAGACGCTTCCTTCTGGCTGTAACATACTTGTGCACAAACTTAATATACTCTGTGTTATATACTGACATATAGTTAAAAATCTGAAAAAACTCTTATGTTTTCAAGTAATAATTAAAGTTGTGATATAACCATTATTTTTCACTTTTCAATTTTTGTTTCAATTACATTTTATTTTCATTATTTTTTAGCAGAAATTTAATTTAAAAACTATATCATGATATTTATTTTTTAAATTAAAAATAAAAATTATCTTGCAAAACAACTAAGAAAGTCGGTCGATCCCTACTATAACATACTCTGTCCCTCCCAAAGTTTGTAAGTGCTGCCCATCGCTGCTGCCCAGCATAAATGTTTGTTTTTCCTATAACTCGACAATCGCTCATCCGATCTTCACCATTCCTTCGGCGGATCGATGAATAATATTTATAACTAAAATTATTAGGTACGAACCTTCAATCTTTACAATTTTGACGAGATATGACGATTCTCAAATTTCTGGTCGGCAGTGCATAAATTTAAAATAAAATTGATCTGCCTGTAGGTATAAGAAGTTGTTCTCCCACACATGGCGAGCCTCTATCTCTTACCATCTCTGAGATCTGTGCATTCATACACTGAGTACGCGAAATCGCCCTAAAATGGAGAAAATCCCGTAAAAGAGGGTCAAAGGCGATTTACCATATATTTTAGAAAAACCTTTTCTTAAATTAAGAAACCATTTCCTGCAAGCCAGAAAATGTATTCTTAAGTTTAGAAAAATAACTTGTAGATTTTAGAAAGGAACAAACGTTTTCTAAGTATTAGAGAGAAAACGAAGTGAGGCAGTAGAGCAGGGTTCCCCAAGAAGAGAGGCTCTCTGTCCATCTCTGACACTCACTGATGCATTACTTCGGCAAGCATTCGGTGGGAATTGCCTGTTGTGTTCGGCCCCGGGGCATGGCTGGGTAACAATGCAGTAGAGGGAAAAGTGAAACGGAGGTAGTAGCCTCCTCTCTTAAATAAAATGGTCCTCCTTATACATATATACTAGCTTCTATTTGCCCGCTGCTTCGCTCGCTTTGCGTCAATTTGTAATTAATTTATCATCCAGGAAATATTTTTTAATAAATACTTTTAAGATGAGCATGGAGCTGATCAAATGCAGAGCAAAAGAGTTTCATACAAAAATGTTCCGCCCACTGTTGAACATTGTGGGTAGATTTTCATAAATTGTATGTCACGTATTTCTTATTAAGCTTTTATACAATCTTGAACACCAATATTTTACCCATGGTGCTGTATTTTTTGAAAGAATCGTAATCTGCCATTGTTGAATTTTCGTTATCATTGTCGTTATCGTTATGGCTATCGTTATCGTTATCGATCGTTATCGCTACCGTTATTTCTTATACTATCCTTACAAACGGAATTTCAAGTCATTCGCATGAATAATAGGTTTTCTGAATGCCGAGTTTTCCTTGCATTTTTCGACCTCCCGTCACATTTTCTAACAGGGGAAATTGTATCTCAATTTATTGCACTTGCTTTCCTTACAACCCGAATTTCAAGCCAATCGGGTGAAAAATAGATTTTTGCAAATCGAATTTTCCGGGAATTTGCCTTGTGGGCGGAAAACACGTGTCCAATGATTTAGCATACTTTGCTTACAAGCCGAGTTTCAAGTCAATCAGATATAATATAAAATTTTAGCCATGCAAACTTTTCCGACGCTTTCCGGGAATTTTTCGACCCTACTGTCAAATTTTCAAACTTTGCATACAAACTGAGTTTCAAGTCAATCGGATGAAAAATAAAATGTTTCCCATACAAACTTTTCCGACGCTTTTCCGGGTGGAAACCCCGGCTTAGTACGCACTTTCATCACATAACGAAACTTCTGTCCAAATTGTAGCCTTCTATCTCTTACCGTTTAGTCTGTGCAATGATTGCCCATCCAGTCAGTGAATCATCAGTCAGGACATACTCTTATATATATATGTAGAGGGATTTTCTCTCTGAAAAACACATACACAAATAAGTAATAATTATTTTTTGCAACTTTACCCCTTCTCTGGGATTTGAGTACGGGACCTCCGGGATACTTCAACATGTAAGACATCTTGGCGCATTCGACTATCTCAAGCATTCGGACGCAGTCATATGTTAAGCATTTAGCAAGACAAATATCACTTGCCTTTTATATTCCGAATGCAGGGAAATCGAACTTTAGAACTTGCAGCGGTGTCTTTTTTATGTAGATACACATTTCTATATTTTAGGGCGAATTTCTAAATTGTTTTTCTTAATTTAAGAAACGTGCTCCCTTAATTTTAGGGCGTCATACAAAAATCAATGGAATCCGCCCTATTTAAAGACATCGTGGAATGTATTTCTGTATAAATTTAAGATAGAAGGTTAAAAACGTTACCCCAAATTTCAGCAAACAAAAAAGAAAGTCGGTCAAGCCCGACTATTAAACACTCTGTACCAACGAAATTATACGCTCAGCATAAATTTTGATGCTGCTGTAGCAGCTGAAAGCAGTGCTGTTACTTTGATCATAACTCGACAACCGTTCATCCGATCTTCAGACAGATGGACAGACAGACGGACAGACAGACAGACGGACAGATGGCCAGACGGACAGATGGACATGGCTATATCGACTCGGCTGTTTATGCTGATCAAGAATATATATACTTTATGGGGTCGGAGATGCTTCCTTCTGGCTGTTACATACTTTTGCACAAACTTATTATACACTATGTACCTACGGTACAGAGTATAAAAATCGAAGAGTTTCTGAAAATTAAGAACTTATTTTCCAAAAAGCCTGTTTTCAAGTTTTCCTTTCGGTTCGGTTCAGTGGTTAATAAAGGCACATTACGAAATATTATTATTTCTGTCGTATGTAATGTGACTTTTCGCACACTTTGGAAATTTAATATTAACCATTTGAATATGATTAAGTGAATATGATTAATATGACTAAGTAAAAAATTTATATTGTCGGATTTCCAGGATTCGTCTAAAAGTTCCATAAGGAATGCCCCTTCGAAATCACAGAATGTCGGCTAGCACACACCCTATTTCTCATATTACATGAGAAAAAACTTTTCTGGCTCTTCTCAAGACGACAAATTAGTTATTAACTTTCAAGAAATAAATGACAGGTATTTTAAGAGATTGGCGAGCAATTGCAGAAGACTTTTACGTACATGATTACATGTTGTAAAATTTATGTCAAGTCTTCTTTAAAGGTTAAATCAATCCGACATGGCTAAAAATGTAGAGGGTCGATCGAAATATATAAAAAATATTTTAGGGAAACGATTCAGGTTCCCAAATTAATAAGTATCATTGGCTAGAAAAAAGCGATTCGCGTCCTAAAACTCGTCAAAAATCCGAACCGTTTTTCACAGTGGGCTTCGGTTCGGTTCAGCGTTTCTGAATGGAAGCCGGTTCGGTTTGCGGTTCGGTTCGCCAGCTGGAATAAGCGGTTCGGTTCGGCTCAGATCCGGTTTGCATCCCTGCTAAAAACCAAGAATTTTCTTTAAATTCAGAAAAACAAATAAAAGGCATTGATCGCTGATGAGAAAGGGTGGTTCCTCTTGAAACAGCTGTACGATCTATCAGCCTCTTTCGTGGTGTTGTGTCTCTGTTAAAAGTTGTGCGAAAGCATAACATTACCTCGAGCCGGCTAAAACTGCTGGTTTACAAGTAAGAGCGCTGCAGTCGAGTGCCCCGACTACAAAATACCCTGATCATTTGTTTTAATTTATTTCTTTTTGAATTTGAACGTAACCGGTTTTTTTAATAGCTATTAAAGGGTCATCCTGAAAGTAGGCCACATTATTTTGTAATTTGAGCGGTTTAAGGCCTAACTAACGTCAAGCTAAATTGTTTCGCTTATAACTCCGGTGTTTTTTGTCCGATCTGATTGTACTTTTCAGAATAGATAGATATTGGGCCTTGCTTAACGTATACTAAACAACGAGGCACTATCTGAAAAATTGTGCATTTGACGGTGTTGAGCTACCAAGCATTTTTGGCAGCTGTAAGAGTTACTATAGCTAAGTTGTTTCCAAATAAAACAATTAGCTTTCAACGACAACGTTATAATGTTTATTTCAATGTATGTATACATATGTATGTAGGTGTTGGTAGCGATGAACTGAAGCCCAATGCTTGTTCCGTTGCCCGACCAAACCTTTACCAACAACAAGATCAATTGAGCGCGATGCAACCGTTTGCTTAGACGGATTAGCAAAGACTAAAAATGCAGGCGCCGGCGCAGCCGCAAAGGGCAAGCTAACAGTGAGATCGGACTGCGCTGCCGGCGTGTGTTTACATTTTGCCTATGCTTATTTACAGGGTGTGTATTTATGCAAATCAAACAATAAGAATTTACGTTAGAGATTTAAACTAGATTTAGGATTGGATGTTGCTTCTGCCGCTGAACCGAACATACTCCCCCCGTTGGAAGGTTGCCTTTCAACTGAATCCTTAAGGGGCAGCAGGCACAATTTGTTGACGGCTCTTCTTGTGACTCCAGACGGAGTCTTCAGCTCAGCAACGCGACAGACGCCATCTCTGCCAGGAATCAGATCGACCACTCTTGCAAGTGGCCAACGCATTGGAGGTAGGTTCTCATCCTTGATGAGCACCACATCATTGATGCTCAGTGGTTGACCAGGTGAACGCTATTTAGCTCGCTGCTGCAAAAGAGTAAGATACTCCTCGCGCCAGCGACTCCAGAAAATCTGCTGCAGATGAGCGACTCGCTGCCAGCCATCCAGACGATTGTAGTTGAGCTTCGTTAAGTCTGGCTCAACCATGGTTGTTTGCGGGCCACCGAGCAGAAAATGTGCAGGCGTTAGAACATCTAGGTCATCAGGATTCTCTGAAAGGGAGAGCAATAGACGAGAAATAATGATTGCCGAGATTTGGCAAACAACAGTACGAAGCTCATCAAAACTGAGCAGAGAAAGGCCAACAGTACGGTACAAATGGTGTTTTGCTGTCTTCACGGCCGCTTCCCACAATCCACCAAAGTGAGGAGATCGAGGGGGAATGAAGCGCCAATCAATTGAATCCTCCAGACAGAACTGGTGAACAGCATGCAGATGAGGATCGCTCAAAACCAACTTCTTTAAATCCAGCAATTCGTTTTTGGCTCCAACAAAGTTTGTCCCATTATCGGACCAAATCTGACTGGGCTTCCCTCGAGTAGAGATAAAACGCTTCAGTGCTCCGATAAATGATGCAGTTGACAAGTCTCTGACCAGCTCCAGGTGCACTGCTTTCGTAGTAAAGCAAATGAATACGCTTATATAGCATTTGATTGGAGGCCGTGTGCGAACTTCAGACTTGTGGAAGAAAGGTCCACAATAGTCATCTCCAATAACTGAAAATGCTCGAGATCCTTCTATCCTTTCCTTTGGCAAGTCGCCCATCACATGCTCAATCAAGCGAGGCCTGGCTCGAAAGCACCTTACACATTTGTTGACTGCCTTGGAAACTGTTTTGAGGCCACCTATTGGCCAATACTCAAGGCGAATCTTGGCTAAAAGTGCCCTGGGTCCAGTATGCAGGTTCCTTTCATGGAAATAGGTAATAAGAGCAAGTGTGATAGGATGGCGCTTTGGCAAGATTATTGGGTGCCGAGCCTCATAGCTTAGCGATGAATTTCCAAGGCGACCACCCATTCGAAGAATACCGAAGTCATCTATAAAGGGAGAGAGCATTGCAATAGAGCTGGACTTCTTGACCAGGCCCTTGGACTGTAGTTCCTTTATGTCATCCCATAAATTAGCTAGCTGGACGAGACGCAAGAGGAGATGAGTACCATGATGAATATCTGCAACAGTTAGACCAGGTCTCCTGATTCGACTCATAAATTTGTGCACATAAGCAAATGTGCGCTGCATGGCAGGAAACGAGTTTGCAAATTTACATCCAAGAGCAATGTCCACATATGGAGAGCTGAGAAGTATAACAAATTTCCGCAATTCTAGTGTAGACTTTTCCGGCACAGGAGATACAGGCTAGTCATCTTTACTGCCAACCAAGAACGAAGGACCATGAAGCCAGAGGTCCGATTCAATAAGGCTGCTAGGAAACGCACCCCTGGAGAGGATATCGGCTGGATTAACAGCTGTGGGAACATGATGCCACTCCATTTTTGCAGTCAGCTCCTGTATAGCCGCAACTCGGTTTGCCACGAAGGCTTGAAACTTAGAAGGCTCATCACGGATCCAGGATAGGCATACAGATGAATCCGACCAGCAGTGAAATTGTTCTCCGAAATTGTCCATTTGGAGAATACTATGCATAAGCTCAGCCAGCAGCTTGGCCCCATTTAGCTCCAGCTTCGGAACAGACTGCGTCTTTAAAGGAGCCACTCTAGACTTCGAGCACAGAAGCAGACAAGTGGCCTGCCGACCTTTAGACACAATGTAGACGCAGGCTCCATACGCACAAGTGCTGGCATCGC
This sequence comes from Lordiphosa fenestrarum, assembly GCA_035044985.1. Taxonomy (NCBI): domain Eukaryota; kingdom Metazoa; phylum Arthropoda; class Insecta; order Diptera; family Drosophilidae; genus Lordiphosa; species Lordiphosa fenestrarum. The sequence goes on along the minus strand of JAWNNO010001341.1, from coordinate 91,266 downwards.
AAAATCCATGGACCTCTATGTCAGCGTCTGGCTCGAGCACAAGACGAGGAGAGGATAATTGCCGAACATTGACGAAATTGCTGCACATCTCGACCCAAGCAGAATTTAGAGCAGCAGGTAGGCTTTCGTCCCAGTCAAGTTTTTCCTTCCATAGCTGTTGAAGAAAGATTTTGCACTTGGTTATAACAGGGCTTATAAGACCAAGAGGATCGTAAAAACGAGCTATGGTGGATAGAATAGAGCGTTTTGAAGGGGTTGCAGTTGCCTGCAAGGGCGACAAAGAAAATAGCAACTAAATTTCAAGAATTTCTCCTTGTCTTCCTCGGGAATACCTTCCAAAACAGCAGAATGGATAGAGAACCACTTCCGAAGCTTAAAGTTGCCACGAGAGAGAACTTCTGTAGTTTGACGCATCTTGTCTTTGGCCTCTTCAACCGACTTGGCACCAGATATAAAGTCATCCACATAGAATTCCAGTTGCAGAGCGGCTGAGCCAATCGGGAACGAGTCGCTTTCATCGATTGCCAGCTGCTGCATTGCGCGAATGGCAAGGAAAGACGCGGCCTTAGTGCCATAAGTCACAGTGACCAACTTGTAGACTTGCATTTCCAGATCAGGTGCGTCTCGCCACAGAATGCACTGAAGAAAGTTGTCAGGAGAAGATACACGGACACAGCGATACATTTTGCAAATGTCTCCAGTAAGCGCTACTGTGAATGTTCGAAATCGGATGAGAATGCTAAACAAAGGCGGCTAAATGACAGGTCCAGCCATCATCACATCATTTAGTGAATGCCCAGTAGTGGTTTCAGCGGAGCCATCAAAAACAACTCGAAGCCTTGTCGATGTGCTTTCCTCCTTTATGACGCATTGATGAGGCAAAAAATACTTGCAGAGACCCAACTCCTCAGGACTAACCAAAGACATGTGTTTCAGATCTAGATATTCCTTAATGAAGGCATCATATTGCTCCTTGAGGAGTGGACGGCGCTCCAACTTGCGCACAAGATTAAGAAATCGACGATATGCCTGATTATACGAGTCTCCCAAAACATCAGAGCTAAGTTTTAAGGGCAGTCGTACAGAATATTCGCCTGAGGATAGGCGCGAAACGTTTTCCCGAAAGTGTTCCTCACAATCCAGTTCTTCTTTGGTATTTTGAACAATGGGATCACCACAATTTTCGACTTCCCAAAATCGACAAACTATTTCGTCCAGACGAGCATCCATCTGAGCATCACTCTCCGATGCTACACGAGTTGATAAGAATGAGGAATTACGCAATTTTTGTCCACCACCAGATACCACCCAACCAAGACGAGTCTTCTGTAGAAGTGGTAATCCTTCCTCCAATTGGATCTGCCCAACACACAGAAGATCAAAGAACAAGCTCGCACCGATGAGAAGATCGACGCGCTGGGGCTTGTGGAATGCAGGATCGGCTAGCTGAATATTAGATGGAATATTCCAATCTGCCGTATCGACCGCAAAATTAGGTTGGCTATCCGTGATGGTTTGAGTAACGAGAGCTGTAATACTGGTCGAAAAATCAGAAGTTTGAGACCGCAAGCAGATATTGACAGTAGATCCTTCAGTAGGCACGCTAGTATCCCCAAGACCAGAAACAATAGCAGTAGTTCGAGTTTACTTTAGTTGCAGTTGATGAGCGAATCGAGAAGTGACGAGATGCAGCTGCGATCCTGAATCTAGGACAGCCCTGCAAGGAACTAAAGAACCACATCGACTCTTAACAAGAACTATGGCAGTGGCTAAGAACACAACATCAGACTTGAGAATTTGGGCAGCAAGAGAGGTAGATGATTGGGTTGGCACAGCAGCAACAGAAGTGTGAACAGAAAATGATGGAGAAGCAGTTGACGAGTTTTGTAAATTGGGCTGAGATCCATCAAGATACAATAGGGTGTGGTGCTTTCCACCACAGACACGACAATGAGTGCCATTACAAGTTCGAGTTTGATGTTCCTTCCTGAGGCAGTTATAGCAGAGTGCCATCCTCTTCACCTCCTTGTGGCGCAGAGAGGGCGAAAGATTTCCAAACCTACTGCATGTATAGATTCCATGGCCAGCTCCATCGCAAAATGAGCAGCCATTTGGGTTAGTTTGTGCGACAACAAGGGTCTTTCTACTGGGATTAGTATTCTGGTTTGATTTTCCCACCTGAGAGCTATGCGAATGGATTGCCATAGCGTGCTGCACGTTCTCCAACTTTAGACACCGCCTTTCCAAAAAGTCGTAGAAATCCTTAGCTGTTGGTATCCTGTCCAGCGAAAGACTCTCTTCCCAATTGCTCTCTGTAGCAGCGTCCAGTTTTTGAAGCAGAATATTGATGATCATGCAGCTAGAAATCTCCTCCGAGGTGCCCAAAGTCATCATTGCGCGCATGTGCGAGTTGACTGCATCTGAGAACTCACGCAACTTTGTAGCCGAAGTCGAATCTACCCTCTTGAGCCCAAGAATCTCTTTGATGTGTGCCTGGAAAACAAGACGCTTGTTATTAAAACGTTTTTGAAGAATATTCAGTGCCTCACGATAATTGGCACTGGATATTTCAGGCGATCGTATGTGATTACAACGCTGACCCGTGTAGGCATGATCTCAGATGCTGGAATTTCTCTATGTCGTTGAGATCTGCATCATTGTCGATAATAGAGGTAAACATAGCGATAAAATCTGCATACTCCGTGCATCCGCCAGCAAATGTGGGCAGCTTGAGCTCAGGCAGGCGTGGTCTGTTGGCCATAATAATAGTCTGCTGAGTGTTCGATTCATTTTCCCAGAGAGTGGATGATAGAGGCGACCGCATGTTGCACAGCTTAAGCTGCACCCTTAGCCGACTCTTCAAGGAAACCAGCAACGCATCAAAATTGTCCCGCATTTCACTTCCAATTTCATCGAAATCCAGGCTCTCTAGACTATCATGAGCTAAATTAAAGGAGCTTTGAACTTGGCCAAGTAGCTCCAATCGAACAGTCAGTTCTTCGGCACTAAATTTATCAATTTTATTTTCAGCGAATTGATTGTCAAGTCTTTGCGCATTTTCAAATATTGCCTGTGACTTGCGCTTATAAAACCGCACCTTTTTTTCGACCGTACCAATATTTTCGGACACGACAGTATCGTTGCTTGACATGATTTCACTTTAATTTGTCCTTAGAAAATGACAAAGTTATTGGCTGGGCATGCACCGTTAGAACAAGCGAGATCGAATGCAACGAAAATGACAGACGCACCAAGAACGAGAACCGTTGTTGCCGAGCTAAGCAGCCGCTTATGTACAAAAACTTTCCCTTCAGTTCCAGAATTCACGCATCGTCAAATTCATGCCTTATTCCTGCTTCTGCTTTGACGTCGACGTCGGCAGAACAGAATTTTGTATGTATTTGTTATTGCAATTTTACCTACTGCAGTCGAAAAACAAGAAAGAAAGTCGGTCAAGCCCGACTATAACATACTCTGTACCAAGAAATTTTGTCTTTTGATCATAACTCGAAAACCGTTCATCCAATCTTCTTCATTCCTTTGGCGGATCGATAAGTTATTCTAATAACTAAATATGTCTAAAAGGAACAAGCCATCTATCTTCAAAACTGTGGGAGATATGACGTTTTTTCTAAATTGCGGGGGCGGGAGGGGGCGTGTCCAAAATTGAAAATAAACTTGATCTGCCTGCAGACATAAGAAGCATATGTCCCATACACGTCAAACCTCTATCTCTTACCATCTCTGAGATCTGTGCGTTCATACGGACAGACAGACAGACGGACAGACGGACATGGCTATATCGACTCGGCTGTTGATGCTGATCAAGAATATATATACTTTATGGGGTCGGAGATGCTTCCTTCTGGATGTTACATACTTTTGCACAAACTTATAATACTCTATGTACCTACGGTACAGAGTATAAAAAGGTCAGCCGTTGGTGTGCGACGCACAGGCAACCAAAATCAGTTTTTCTATCGCTGAACGAAGAAGTTTGTATACTCTTCACATTTGAGCTATCATTGAGATCATATATAATATGTATTTTACAATGAGTCGATTGGACAGATCGTTAATGGAAAAGAATTAAGATAGACTTTTATTATTATTAACTCAAACACAATCAATTATATATGGATCATATACAAATGTATACAAATAATTGTAGTAGTCGGATATGCCATTTCATACTCTGAGTAGGAAAAAGTGACGCGCGCCGAAGGCGAAGGGCAAAGCGGAGAAACGGATTAACGGCGCATCGTTTATTGTTTCTGGTTTTGCGTTTGCATAGAAAAATCTAAACACTTGTTTAATTCATTTCTACTGGCAGCTCGTGACGAATGACAATTCAAATAATGTTTAAGTTATTAAAATAAATATATTTCTTGTGAAAAGTGAATGAATAATTGTCTGCAGACTAGTTACTGTGATGTAAAGTGACTTCTCGTCTTACATATGTATTCTTTTTAATTTAAATCAACAATTTATTTTTCTATATACACTAGTTTTTTGTTTATTATGATAATTTCAAATTCTAATATATTTTGTTAAATAAAATGAATTTAACTGTTATGACTATACAGTGTTGCGTGTTTGTGAATCAGGGGAAAGTTCTTGGTAAATTATTTAAATAAATACATAAATCGAATTAAAGTCAATGTAAATTAAATTGATCGGTGACTTTTTTGCAAAAGTCATTAGGGAATCATGAGTGAATCAAATATGAATTTATAGGTGAATTCAAATAAGAAGTGCCTGAATCGTCGATGAAAGAAGAAATGAATTCATGAGTGATTCACACATGAGCATGACCGCCTAGGACATGCCTATGTTAAATTCACGCATGATTTGCATGGGAATTCACCGAGGATTCCTCGATACCCATGACTAATTCATCGGTGTATCCTAGGTGATTCACTGATGATGAGTACTGAAGGGTTGTGTCTGTTTGTGTATGTATGTGTGCGTGCACGCGGCGACGATAACGGCGAGAACTGCACAGCGAAAGTAGCGAGAATGAGGGACGCGACAACTCGAACAACGAACAAACGGTAAATTTGGATTGGAAACGCTAGCGACTGGGCTATGCAAATGACTTTACCGCGATCGGTGGTTGCAATTGTTTAAATAATTACGATTTGTTTAATTGTTTGCACAATTCGACACATATGTTTGCGAGTTTTGGGTCAGATTAATGCACTTTTCTTGCAGCAAATGTCACAATTTTTCACTTTTTTGATTTTTGTCTTTTCTTTTGTGAATTAGTAGCTTGTATTAACTTTAGTAACAGCCACTAATCACGTCGGGGTCACCAAATGTTGAGCTACCAAGCATTTTTGGCAGCTGTAAGAGTTACTATAGCTAAGTTGTTTCCAAATAAAACAATTAGCTTTCAACGACAACGTTATAATGTTTATTTCAATGTATGTATACATATGTATGTAGGTGTTGGTAGCGATGAACTGAAGCCCAATGCTTGTTCCGTTGCCCGACCAAACCTTTACCAACAACAAGATCAATTGAGCGCGATGCAACCGTTTGCTTAGACGGATTAGCAAAGACTAAAAATGCAGGCGCCGGCGCAGCCGCAAAGGGCAAGCTAACAGTGAGATCGGACTGCGCTGCCGGCGTGTGTTTACATTTTGCCTATGCTTATTTACAGGGTGTGTATTTATGCAAATCAAACAATAAGAATATACGTTAGAGATTTAAACTAGATTTAGGATTGGATGTTGCTTCTGCCGCTGAACCGAACAGACGGCTTTTTGGGTCTAGGATCTGACGGGTTTTTGGGGATAAAAGGGGGACGGGGGAATTTTCCAAATCTGAAACAAACTTGAACTTTTGTGGCTATATCTCTTATAGTCTCTGAGATCGACGCGTTCATACAGACAGATGGCTATGTCGACTCGGCTGGTCATGCTGATCAAGAATATATATACTTTATGGGGTCGGAAATGTTTCCTTCTCCCTGTTACATACATTCGCACAACTTCATAATCCCCCTTTTCCTATTTTAAATGGGAACAGTGTATAAAAACAAATAAGGCAAGTTTATAATAGCAATAAATGCTGCTGTCACCAGTTCACAATAACCATAGCAGTCAACACTTAGTGTTGGGAAAACCATCGATAGCACTATCGATAGGTGGGAATTTAGCCAACCATCGATGGTTGTGACCCACTATCGATACTATCGCAGCAGAAAACTGCTGCAATCAGAACAATATTCACATTAAAATCTCACACTTTCTTACTAATAAATTACATTAATACACCTATACATTATCGGTGAGCCCAGCTGGACACTGCCAAATACTGTTAATACCTAATATTACACACTAGTATAAACCTCCAAAAATGGTGGCAGAAGGATAGTTAATAAATGACTCTTGTCATCAAAAAAAAAAAAAATTAATTGCCAATGATACTAATTGATCTCTTAAGTTTGCTATGAAATACCAATGATATTATTTAATTTTCTTAAATTCCTATGAGTTCCCTATGAAAGTGTTAAGTTTCTCTATTTACAATTCCTTGAAAAATATTGGAAATAAAAATATTTGCTATGGTTATTATTATTTATTTGTTGATTTATTTAAAATGGAATTTATTCGTTAGCACTATCGATACTATCGATAGTGGAAACTATCGATGGTACTCACTATCGATTGTTTTGCAACACTAAGTCAACACAGTTCACAACAAAAACAACAGCAGCCCACAAGATGTTCTACAAAAGTACACAAGTTAGTTTTATTTTAAAAAATTCCTAAATAAAAATCTAAATCCCTAAAAATTGTTATTACATTTATTGTAACTTTTAATGTTCTATTCTTGAAAACAGATTTTTAAAACGTACGATTTTACCCATATTAATAGGGTTACCCTATGCTTACCATTATTTTGGTTTATTTTGAAAAATTAGGTTTGATAAGACAAAAAACAGTTTTAATTGTTATTACAGAAAAGGTGAACTTTGCATTTAATACATTTCGACATGGGTATTCCTGCCTTGCAAAATCTGCAACGTCTTTTTTCACCAAATACATCCCTATTATATCGTAACGCTGTGAGACTGAAGGGCTTGGCTGGAACCTGTACTTTTTCAATGATGTGGCCCAATGCTTGATGAGGAACCTAAGGATACTATCGAGTTTTCCTTTTCTACATTCGATGGTCGTCCTCTTTTTTTTCAAACGAGGTATTGGCAGTATGTTGTAAAAGCTCATAAGCAACTTCCATTTGAAATTTGATATGAGGAATATGCTTTTGCCTCTACTGGCTTCATCAACTCATCGGCTTTCAACGTGTTGTCTTCCTTCCAAATACTCTGTGGAGCTTCAAAAGGCATTGTTCTCAACAGTGTATAGGGGTCAACTTTTCGAAGCAGTTACTAGCAATAGCACATGGTTCCTGTTCACGTTTTTCAGCAATCACATTTCCAAGAAGACCAATCTCTTTAGTTTCTTCTCTTTCCACGATCCCCTTCAAGTTGCTTTTCAGCACAGCAGAAATGTCTGCCATCTCGTCATCAGTTTCGTCGTCAGTAGAAGCATCCCAATCAAAGTTTACAACCCTTTCAATTTCTTCATCGGACAATCCTTTCTCTTTCGGTCTCATACCTAAATACACATGTATTTATTACCACAATTGCCCAAGGTTGCCTACAAGCTACATTACAACTTTGAAAATTACTCACTCGGTTCTTATTTATAACTTAACCAATTCAACTTTTACACCGTTTAGTTAGGCCTTTCCTTAACAAGAAAGAAAGTCGGTCAACCCGACTATAACATAATCTGTACCAAGAAAATTTATCTTTTAATCATAACTCGAAAACCGTTCATCCGATCTTCTTCATTCCTTTGGCGGATCGATATCTTAATAACTAAATATGTCCAGAAGGAACAAGCCTAATCTATCTTCAAAACTGTGGGAGATATGACGTTTTTTCTAAATTGCGGGGGCGTGAAATTGAAAATAAACTTGATCTGCCTGCAGACATAAGAAGCATATGTCCCATACATGTCAATCCTCTATCTCTTACCATCTCTGAGATCTGTGCGTTCGTACGGACAGACAGACGGACAGACGGACGGACGGACGGACGGACAGACGGACAGACGGACGGACGGACGGACGGACAGACGGACAGACGGACACGGCTATATCGACTCGGCTGTTGATGCTGATCAAGAATATATATACTTTATGGGGTCGGAGATGCTTCCTTCTGCCTGTTACATACTTTTGCACAAACTTTTAATACTCTGTGTACCTACGGTACAGAGTATAATGATTGTAATATGTACACTCAGAGAAAAATAGAGAATTTCTTATTTGGATCAAGATTTTTCGAGATCCATTGTTTGATAAGAGTGAAAATTCTCGACCCAAGACTGATTTTGTTGATCCAAGTTTGAATTTCGGATTCCGGTTTTCTTAATCCAAAAGCTTCAATACATGATTTAAGTGCGAATCATTCTCATATCAAGCAGAATAGTTCTTGAATCAAGTGCTAAACATTCAAGATAGCTCATTCTTGAATCAAGAGCATACAGCACTGTCAAAAACCGAGAACGTTCTTTCTAATATCAAGAGCTCATCAATTTCAAGAGTAAGATTCTTTATTAAAATCTTAAATTAAAAGCTTCACGGATTCCAATTTAAAATAAGTTGTTCTTTTCATTGTGTTTAAATTTATTTCATCCTGAATTAATTGTTAATCTATGTATCAAGTTTAAGCCGGCTCGAGGAATACACAACACCTCAAAGCAGCATCAATATTTGTCTGTCAACTGTCAGTCGAACATAAGGTCTCTCCATGCCAGCAATGCCATAACTGGTTGGGAATTTCAAAGCAACATAAGTGCAAAAATTGATTGCGCTCTCCGATCGATAGCTTCCTCACACACCCCTCTCCCATAAATCACAAAACTGTAAGAGCAGACTCAACGCTATTCTTTCAAATGTGCTTGCTCTCCTCTTTCAGTTTCTTTACCTCAGTCCCTTTGCCTAGTAGCACCAAGCTGAGAACGAATTTAGCTCGATTTTAAGAGCAAAATTCTTGAAAATTCAAGAATGAATACATTTTTTTCAAGAGCGATTGTTCTTAAGTTATTCGTCTACTTTTTCTGGGACTGACGGACAGACAGACATGGTTAAAACCACTCGAAGCCAAGAGACTGGAAATATTTCCTTTCAGATTGATCAATTTGAATTCTGTCAGATGTCGCCAACAGCCAGTGTTGTTGGTAATGCCAAAAAAAGTCTGCAGAAATACCAAATGTTCAATGATTTTCAGCATTATTGTGTTATTGATGTTAGGTATTTGCCGAATTTGCCGTGTTCGTCGAATTTGCCCAAAAATATTGCGGCTAGAAATTGTCGGTAGAAATTTAAATTGTCATTCCAGCCTCACCGTTAAGCAACTGAAGTTGCTCTCCGGCAACGTTGGGCTCGAAAGGGTTAAATGTGACAAGTTGTTAGTTTCGCATTGCAAACTTGAGTAATTAAATGGAATATTTACTGATTGCATTTAATCAAAGATTTATAGATATGATAGATGACGCATGTGGAACAAATTGAAAATGGGTAGCCAATGTCAGCTACCAAGAATAATATTGATTTCGTTCACATGTGTCATCTATAATATTTATAATTCTTTGGTAAAACACTTACTGAGTTATATCAAAGATATATAGATATTTATAGATGACACATGAGGATCAAATCAGAAATCATAAGCCAAGTTTAGATACCAGGAATAATCGTTTTTCGTTTCACATGCGTCATCTATAATATCTATCAATCTTTGATTTAATAATGCAACGGAGATTATTGAATATATAGACCTGCCGCCTTAAGTGGAAGGGGTCATAAGTGCTCGAGTTTTGCAGCAAGTGCTTGACTTGGTCAAATATCAAGCCGTCGTGGAGTACCTCAAAGTAAAAGGCTAAACAGAGTCCTACCTAAGGACCTCATCACACGGCGCCTCTAGAGAAAACCATTCACAAAATGCCCTACACTAACGTATTTAGTATTCATCTAAAAAATTTTACATTATCGGTAAGCCCAAATGGACACTGCCAAGTGCTGTTAATACACTCAAACTACACACTAGTTAATGCGGCCAAATAATAGTAGCAGAAAGCAAGTCAATTAAACACTTGACTTCGATGATTGGAATGGATTTTTATACTTTCTTCAGTAAACTATTTCTAGAAACCAAACAGAATCAGAATAAAACAAGAAAGAAAGTCGGTCAAGCCCGACTATAACATACTCTGTACCATCGAAATTATACGCTCAGTATAAATTTTGATGCTGCAGTAGCAGCTGAAAGCAGCAGCGAACAGTCTTTTGATCATAACTCGACAACCGTTCATCCGATCTTCGCCATTCCTTTGGCGGATCGATAAGTTATCCTGATTACTAAATATGATAAAACGTTAAATATAACGAACCATCTATCTTTAAAATTGTGAGAGATATGACATTTTTTCTAAATTGCGGGGACGGGAGGGGGCGTGGCCAAAATTGAAAATAAACTTGATCTGCCTGCAGACATAAGAAGCATATGTCCCATACATGTCAAACCTCTATCTCTTACCATCTCTGAGATCTGTGCGTTCATACGGACAGACAGACGGACAGACGGACATGGCTATATCGACTCGGCTGTTGATGCTGATCAAGAATATATATACTTTATGGGGTCGGAGATACTTCCTTCTGGCTGTTACATACTTTTGCACAAACTTATATGCGGAAAGTTGTTGTATGCAACTCTTTTGATCAGCTCCATGAACATTTTGAAAGCAACACATTATCAGCCATGCTCCGGCTTTCACTTATTTTTACGAATTGCGATTTCAGCAAATTCGCACGATTTCAGTTTAGACCGCTCCTAAATTCGCAAGTTTTCGTTATCGATAATGTTCCATTCCCAACTTGTTTTGCGTCATTTCACATAACAAAAACAGCTGATGAGCGCCACTACTCATGCTATCGATAGTTATATATCGATATATACCATGGCCAAATCGCAAATTGTTGTTGTTGTGAGCAGTTTTCCATCTCGCTCAATTTTGTGTATCTCTATTAAGCAATTGTTTAAAATATTGCCTTAGTGCGAATGGAGTGGGAGAGTCCGTAAGACAAATCTAAAAAGGTCAAGGAACTGAATAAAAATAGTTCCGTGGGCTGTCTGTTTGTGCATCAACCTATATTTTGCATTTACTTTTCATTTCACGGACTCAGATGTCGCCGGTTTAAAAACGCCAAAACTTTGCGATTTCCTAGTGTCGGAGCACCAACTTTTGCGATTTGATGATCAAATCGCTAAGTTTTTGCGAAAGCGAAAATGGGAGCATGGCTGTATAAAATATTACCAGCATGATAAATTAGTAACAAATTGATGAAAAGCGAGCGATGCCGGTGGTAAATAAAGCTAGTATCTATGTAAATTTTCGCAATGAAAATTGCGTTGTAAAATTTAGAAATCGCAAAGAAAAAGCCTTTTTAAATCGCAGCCACAAAAATTCGCAAGCGTTCGAGATAGTCGTACGAGACGAAGTAAGGAAACTACGAGTGGGAGGAGAGAGAGAGAGAGAGAGGATTGGCACGCGCCGCAGACAAAAAAAAATCTTTGCATTTGCCAGAGCTAGAGATGGGCGCACATCGAAAACTACGCGGGACTCCGGAGTGACCAGAATGACATAACATCATTGTGATTGCTTGATATTATGTTAGAATTAAAGATCTCGACTATTTTTATATTATTTGCAATTTAAACAATCCTCGTCTTAGTAGTCAGATGGGTATCGGGCGATTTATTTGTCCCGCGACCATCTCTAATTTCTCTCTCTCAATATTGTGTATGTTGGAAAGGGAAGGGGGAAAATGAGAGCGTCCCAGTTAGCTGCAAGAATCCAATTGGATCTCAGACAATATATTTGCAGATTTAATTCATTTAAAAGGTGGAATTTTTGGCGGGGCGGGGTCATCACACCCACAACGTCCAATATGAATCGTTAAATAAAAATTTTTCCTAAAATATTGTTGGCTATCACATTGCTGTGAAGGCGTTGCTCATATATACATACATCTACATGCATATGTATGAGTTTTGCCGCTGCAGGAGCAGCCCAGATATATTGAATTTTCGTTTGCTCATATCTTTACTACCGTTTATCCGATCTGTACCATTCCTTCGGCAAATTTTTATTAGAAAATATGTCCAGAAGGTTCGAACCTTCTATCTATAAAACTGTGGGAGATATGACGTTATTCTCAAATTGCGGGGGCGGGAGGGGGCGTGTCGCAAAATGAAAATAAACTTGATCTGCCTGCAAGTATAAGAAGCATATGTCCCAAACATGTCAAACCTCTATCTCTTACCATCTCTGAGATCTGTGCGTTCATACGGACAGACAGACAGACAGACAGACAGACAGACAGACGGACAGACGGACATGGCTATATCGACTCCGCTGTTCATGCTGTTCAAGAATATATATACTTTATGGGGTCGGAGATGCTTTCTTCTGGATGTTACATACTTTTGCACAAACTTATTATACTCTATGTACCTTTGGTACAGAGTATAACAAGAAAGAAAGAAAGTCGGTCAAGCCCGACTATAACATACTCTGTACCAAGAAAATTTGTCTTTTGATCATAACTCGAAAACCGTTCATCCGATCTTCTTCATTTCTTTGGCGGATCGATAAGTTATCCTAATAACTAAATATGTCCAGAAGGAACAAGCCATCTTTCTTCAAAACTGTGGGAGATATGACGTTTTTTCTAAATTGCGGGGGCGGGAGGGGGCGTGGCCAAAATTGAAAATAAACTTGATCTGCCTGCAGACATAAGAAGCATATGTCCCATACATGTCAAACCTCTATCTCTTACCATCTCTGAGATCTGTGCATTCATACGGACAGACAGACAGAGGGACAGACGGACGGACGGACAGACGGACAGACGGACATGGCAATATCGACTCCGCTGTTCATGCTGTTCAAGAATATATATACTTTATGGGGTCGGAGATGCTTACTTCTGGATGTTACATACTTTTGCACAAACTTATAATACTCTATGTACCTTCGGTACAGAGTATAAAAATTAATTGCCAATCAAAACGCCAGGGAAAATGTGCATAGTCAGCGCTAATTTATTGTGCCAGGAAATAACAGAGTCGCTTAAGGACATGTATTACCAATACTTCAAATTAAAAGTTCGGAACACTGAAAAGATGTGGGTGCCGGACAAGTTTTGCAACACTTGCCGAAGTACACTCTACAAATGGTCATTAGGAGGAAAGCAGTATTTTTCATTTTCTGTGCCAACTCTTTGGAAAGAGCCTACAAACCACACCAATAACTGCTGTTTCTATCTAACAAACGTGGTTGGAATAAGTTCTAAGACATACAGAACAGTTCAGTACCCAAGAGTTCGATCAGTTTCCAAGTGAATTACAATAAAAAATTACTTCTATGAACTGTTTTTCTTTATTTATGGTTTTTATACCCTGTTCCCATTGAAAATGGGAAAAGGGGGATCATGAAGTTGTGCCAATGTATGTAACAGGGAGAAGGAAAATTTTCCGACCCCATAAAGTATATATATTCTTGATCAGCATGAACAGCCGAGTCGATATAGCCATGTCCGTCTGTCCGTCTGTCTGTCTGTATGAACGCGTCGATCTCAGAGACTATAAGAGATAGAGCCACAAATTTTTGCACGAAGGTAGATTTATGCTGTACGCAGATCAAGTTTGTTTCAGATTTGAAAAATTCCACCCCGTCCCCCTTTTATCCCCAAAAAACCTAGACCTCCTCTATAAATCCAAGACCTAAAAAGCCGTCAGATCCACAATTCAAGTTAGAGCCTCGTGGTTTAGTATACATCAAGCTAGGCTCAATATCTATCTATTCTGAAAAGTACAATCAGATCGGACCAAAAACACCGGAGTTATAAGCGAAACAGTTGAGCTGATAAAAGCAGCCCCCCAGTTGTTGATCAGGACTAGAAAAGTATTGCCTACATTTAGGATGACATCTTCAAAAATTCAAAAACAAATAAATGAAAATAAATGAACAGGGTATTTTGTGGTCGGGAAACTCGACTGCAGCGCCCTTACTTGTTTTATATAATGATTTGTTCTATCGCGACTGTCCCACAAACACAGAAAGCAACAGTGCTTTGTGTAACCGGACTGCATACCAGTTAGCAAGCCAATCACCTGGAATGCAAGATTAAAGTAAATTAAAGTTATATTCTCAATTATAGGGATTTAGTATCTTAAGATCTCCACAAATTTTCCAATTGTGTTTCTTGTAGCTGATGTTGTTCAAAATCTTGAACATCGTTTCATAATCTTCCTTTGTGTCGTGGGCATGAGCCAGTACAATTGAAGGTTTTTTATTGCCATTATGCAAAGCACGGCTTTTAAGCTGTACTTTGAACTGTCTATGAAGAGGCGCCACTCTTCGTTGACCTATTCTTCCTTCATTTCGGCGAACAAACCAGGCACGTTATTGCAAAAACACATTTTACTTGCTTTCCAAAAATATGGCATCAAATTTTTGTTTCTGTCCCTGTAAAATGTAACTCTTGCTTCCTTCTGAAGAACATTCCATTGCACACTGGGCCCAATTGCCGATTTTTTGGCATAAAGTCTAATATTGATGCTGCAGAGCTGAAACTTGGTATATATGATAGTTTTAGAATGCATAATACATGAAAAAAAATTTGGATGATTCTGGAACCGCCTACTCTTACCGCCCATATAAGAATGCATTGCGCATACGTACCGTAATGTTGATTTTTTGATTTCCCGGTTATAAATTAGCTAAAATAAATGCTAACATTTATTTAATATAAGTGAGGTGCAAACATATTTATTAAGGCTTGAAGCTTCAGCTCTTTCAAAAGCACATCGCGAATTGTAACTAAATATTAAAAATAGTTCTTAACAAAAAAAAAAATTAATTATCTTATACTTCTAATTCGAAAGAGTAAGAACTTGCAGCATCATATTCAGAATCAGATTCGGAATCACTGTTTAGTGAATCATTCCTAATATAAGGTGCGATATGAGGTGTTTCTAAAAGTGAAATGACTTCTTTTGGCAACAATGATTTCTTTAATTGAGCTGTCCTTTACTCGAAAGAAGTGGATCTGAGGAGTTAATTGATCTATGAAACACGTCAATCAAATTGTTCGCACGCGAATTATGGAGAACGTGTGATCTCCTATCCTGTTTATACAGCGTACTGCGCGCTTCCGATGCATTTTCGCCAAGACAACCTACCGGAACAACCGATGATGTTATTATTTGAGATCCATGAACCAGTATTTTATGCAATGTTGGGGACATTGGGTACCACGGGTAATTGGTTATAAATGCAGTAAACGTTTCTTCGCAGAGTTATTGGAACTTAAGTGCATTGAAATTCACAAGAAATTGCGATTAATATAATCCGGCTTTCGAGTAAATCTATTTCCAATTCCAAAATTAATGCTAATAGTTTTATATTTGAAAACGCTTTCCTTGCCTTATGGCCATCGTTTGTGTTCCCATTTCTATTATGCTTTGGTTTATTTCTATATACATATTCTTTTGTATACGTTGTTTTTTCCATCATTTGAATTTTTTCCATTTTATCCCTTAATTTCCATTTTTTGAATTCCATTCTGTAAGCAATCTTAAGTAACAATTCAAATATCCGTATCCAGGAATGTACAGGGCTAATCCCGTATTGAAGAGTTCCTTGATTTGGTGTAAATATCCGTGCTGAAATATCGGTGGTTGCCATAAATTGTTTAGGTCCAGCTCCACAGATCGGGTATAATTGACAAGATTTTGTGCCAGTCAAAATATTTAAAACCTAACCATCTATTAACGTCATGTAAAGATCATATGATATGTTAATCTGTTTTCCGTTCGAAGTTGTGCATATAAATGGTAACATGTTTCGTATTTGTATGTCTAAATTTTCATTTTCCTTTAGAATGTGTTCCTTGCTCTCCCTGACAAATCCTATTTTAAGTGGCCTGCAATATCTGACTGACTGGGGTGTTAGATTTAGCCAACGAACAGTCTCTGAATCATATGTTAGCTTAATGGGAATGATTGTCGTCACAAACAAAGACTGGTCTAGGGAATCCGGCTCGTTTACTTCAAATCTCTGCTTATACATGCACTCGCCCGCCGTCGAATCCGTAGTTAACAATCAACTTGGCGCTCCTAATATCAAGATTTTAAAAAATCTCATTTTGCATAAGTACAATCCGGCTAGCAGTATGGTTTAACAGGCTTTGCAATGAACTTCAGCCAATGTTTCAGTTGCAGTTATTCCTGCAGGTCTCAACTGTATTTAGCTTTCTTAATTCTTTTGTAGCTAGGATATATGTCCGAATTTTTCTTTATGTTAAGATTTCGCATTGAATTATATTGTGCTTTGCTCAAAGAATTTTCACACGACCCATTTCTTTAACGCTGTGTGTCTCCTCCTGGCTTTCCAAAAATTGTCATACTTAACGATAGCTCTTCTCAAATGTTCGGATATTACGGCTACACTTTTATACCCATTGAAAATGGGAAAAGGGGGATCATGAAGTTGTGCGAATCTATGTAACAGGGAGAAGGAAAATTTTCCGACCACATAAAGTATATATATTCTTGATCAGCATGAACAGCCGAGTCGATATAGCCATGTCCGTCTGTCCGTCCGTCCGTCCGTCTGTCCGTCCGTCTGTCTGTATGAACGCGTCAATCTCAGAGACTATAAGAGATAGAGCCACAAATTTTTGCATGAAGGTAGATTTATGCTGTACGCAGATTTGGAAAATTCCCACCCGTCCCCCTTTTATCCCCAAAAAACCAAGAGCTCCTCTAGAAATCCTAGACCTAAACAACCGTCAGATCCAAAATTTTCAAGTTAGAGCCTCGTGGCATCAAGCTAGGCCCAATATCTATCTATTCTAAAAAGTACAATCAGATCGGACAAAAAACACCGGAGTTATAAGCGAAACAGTTGAGCTGATAAGAGCACCCCCCAGTTGTTGGCCAGGACTACCAAAAGTGTTGCCTACATTTGGAATGACATTTTGTCACAAAGAAATAAATGAAAACAAATGAACAGGATATTTTGTGGTCGGGAAACTCGACTGCAGCGCCCTTACTTGTTTCAGATTAATTTTGACATATTTCTCTAAGCACCCTTTTCTAGGTTTATTTCATCCATTTTCTCATTGCTGAGCTTGTAGCCGCTTAATTGCTCCAAAACACAGCTTCTAATTGCGGTACCATCTCGATCGTTATTTAGCCATATATCGAGCAGCGTTGCATGAGAGAACCCAAGCTTACCTACAAGTTGAGAATACCGAAAGAGCCGCAAATGGCCGCAAAAAGCATAAATAACATAATTTAATACACATATTGAAGTTAATTTTAACATACACTATAATTGATTCCGGTTAATTCCAAAAAAGTTCTACTCTATAGAAGACGAGCACTTTGTTTAAGTTTTCTCTGTATATGGACAACACAAAATAACACACATTAATACACACATATTAAACATTATAACAAAATGCTTCCATTTATGCATTCTTTATACCCTGGCCTTCAATATCCATAATTTACAATAAATTATTGTGCAAATTTATACGACGTGCAAGTTCACTAAGTTAACAAGAATTTGACGCCAATTTTTTCAAACTTTGGTTTATCGGTTTTCTGTATGTCTTAGAACTTATTCCAACCACGTTTGTTAGACAGAAATAGCAGTCATTGGTGTGGTTTGTCGGTTCTTTCCAAAGAGTTGGCACAGAAAATGAAAAATACTGCTTTCCTCCTAATGACCATTTGTAGAGTGTACTTCGGCAAGTGTTGCAAAACTTGTCCGGCACCCACGTTTTTTCAGTGTTCCGAACTTTTACTTTGAAGTATTGGTAATACATGTCCTTTAGCGACTCTGTTATTTTCCTGGCACAATAAATTAGCGCTGACTATGCACATTTTCCCTGGCGTTTTGATTGGCTATTAATTTTTAATTGTCAAAACTTTGGTCCGACAAAGCCTACCATGTTTTTCCAATTGGACATTATTTTTGTAGTAAAAACCGTACAAAACCTACTCTGTTTTTTTAATTGCATGATTGTTTGGTAGTAAATATGTTGTATGAAAAAGTAGTACTCTTTTTTAGTTTTTAGTCCACAGCTTCTAAAAGCGCAATAATATCAAAAAAGTGTAGATGTAGTAAAACTAAGAACACAATGGTCTATTAATTAGTTAGTTTCCCAGTTTTTTTTTATTGGCAGATAATTTTCAAGAATTTATAGAACTTGTATAAAAATGGAGTTTTGCTGAAAATATGGTAGTTTTTCATATTTAAATCAAAATAATGGTATCCTAAGAACCGCAACCAAACATTGAATTTGGTTTTTCGTAATCGTGATTCAATTCAGTTTACGTAGAAACAAATTTGGTTTGAATAAATTAATTAATGTGGCTGCAAAACAAAGAAATGTGAACCAACCTTGTTCAGCACACATTTATGCAAATTTCTCTTAAACCTGACGTGCTGGGGGAAAACAGATGATTTATTTGGACTAAGCGGCCGAAAATACATTTGGAACAATTGCTATCTTCTCTGGTTAAAAAGTTGACTTATTTTTGTAAACTTGTGTTGTTTTTTGAGTAAAATTAATAAAAATCACTTGTTTCACTTACTAGGGATATGCATCAATCTTCCAACAATTTCTTATACACTTGTAGTAATCTACGTTTGAGTAATATTTATAATTGTTACTACTGAGTTTTATTGTAAAAATCAAATTTAATCATTATTTTTTTAGCTATTTTAAAAACAAAAATAATAATTAAAGTTTGATTTTTATAGCACAGTGCAACTCATAAATTGGTTAAGCCTTCGGACTCTGATATTCTTTAAAAGCATACCGAAACTATATAAAATCCCCAAAGGACTTGGCCCTACCACATTGTAAAGGTACTTTTTTGATACCCAACATATTTTCACCCCAAACTGAAATTTTGAAAAAAGGTAGATTTTTATGAAGTCCATATCATAAACCGTTTGGAATTTTGTTTTTATACCTTTGGCAAAGTTAAAGATATATACTGGAGGAAAAAAAGTCTGATCTGATCCAAAAAATTGGCATCTAGTGCTTCAAAAGTGAAAAAATTTTTTTTGCCAGAAAAGGCTAAACTGCTGGGAATTTTTTAAAACCTTTCCTTCGCGAAATTACAAAATAAGTGTTTTTAAAAGAGGTTTATAATAAATGTCATTAAATAACAATTTTTTAAAGACTTATATTAAAAAATCAATTGATAACACAGTGCGACGTTTTCCAACTTTAAATTTTTGATGACAATCATATCCGGTACTGAAATATAAAGAAAAACCATAGCTGGACTTGGTCAGATTAGTCATTATTTTTTTTTTGGGCATTTAAAATATTGGGCTAAAGTTCGCCTTTGTGACGAAGAGGTACTTTTTGTATATCTCTTATCTCTGCAACCATTCAGAATATGGTTTGTTTGTCTTCGGCAAAGTTGTAGATGTTGGCCTAGTCTATAAAATTGTCCTTGATAATTTTCTAAAAAAAAATCTGTCTTTATGACCAAAACAACAAAAAACCTAAAAAAATCGATTTTTTTAATATCAAAAGCTATACATCCATTAATCTGGTACTTTGAATTTTGAAAATTGTTTATTTTTTAAATTATAAATCAACAAATCTCTTCTCAAGATAGAAAAATGCAAAAAAAGGGAAACAAAAAGCATATTTACACTAACGTGTATTTTTTTACTTAAATTGTCCAGGTGTTTGTAACGCATAGAAGAAAGCATTTCCGACCACATAAAGTCATCCGGATCAGATAACTATAGCATATAGCAGCCAAAGGAATGACCGGTCTAGAAAAACTTTTTTTTTCTAAGAAAACGCCTCCAAACTTTGTTTATCTTCTTCATAGAAAAGTAGAGTCGGAAAAGTAGTCTTAGTGAGAAAAACTTGTTTGTTTTCTTTGGAAATGTCCTTCAAATTAGTTAGAAAAACGTGCTGCAAGGGTATACAAACTTCGGCCAAACCGAACTAACTTTCGTCCATTGGATTATATTGGCGCTGATCGCCGTTCACACTTTTTTGGAGGTTCATCGTCGTCCCAAAAATCGTTATTTTCGGACCTTAGGTTAGGTTGAGATGGCTAGGGACAATAAAATGTAAGATATATCTAATACTAATGTTAAAAATTATGTTAATTACCAAATGTAAGCTTAGACGTAGGGGAAGGAATGCCGGCCACATAAGGGTTAAGATGTGGGGCGAATTGGGCTGCAAGGGCTGAAGGGCGAAGTGAAGAGCGAAGCATGGCTTACCGTTGCTGAGCGCACCAGAGCGGAGAGAGTTCCCGTTAGAATGGAGCGTTAGAAAGAGACAGCAGGAGGGCGAATGTGTGTGGTCGCACTTACACCAACGCATGGCAACAACGGTACTCATGAAGCTGCAAAAACCGCGCATGGCAACAGCGGGACTTGTGAGACTAAAGCAGAACAAATGCGCAGCTAAACGGAGTCTTGGAAGCCATATTAAAGGGACTAGCGGCTGGGGACAAGACATTCCGTGAGAGTTCGAAGCAGAGTGCGAGTCATTTTAACCCGAGTGTCAGTCCCCAGTATGCGGTTTCTAAGCGAGTGCGAATCACCAACGCGAGTGAAAGCAAGCAGAGTATCATCGAGGGAATACCACCAGGAGCCAAGGAGCAGAGTGAGTGCTTGAACCAAACGTAGCCAGTTGAGCTGTGCGAAGAGACACGAAGGGTCGGTGAATCTGTGTGATTTGACCAGTGAGCCAGACGGATCGTGCTGCCAGCAGGAAACGGTACAAGTTCCACCAGCCCAGAGAGACCTAGGAAGCTACCGGAAAGAAGCTGTGCGGTACTAAACGAGAGCCGACGAGTTGTGCGACTTTGCCAACGTGTTAGGGCGAATCGTGGTGCCAGCGGTGTCCGTAGCCATACTAGACAAGCCGGCGGAGTAGATTTAAGGCTCAGACGAAGCCACGTTAGCGTATAATCCAGTAAGCTAAGTCCTAGTCGTTAAGTCATCGAGATTGTACAATAAGATTCTAAGGCCAATAAACCGGCATAACACGAAATCACAATCGGTCTTATTATTTCCAATACCAACTCCATTCTTATAAATTTGTTGGAGCGATCCACGACTGCCCTGAGCGGAAGCCGGCAGATTCAAAGGTTCTTTACAATCTCAGAAGAAATCAATGGAATCCGAGGAATGAATTCGTCATTTCCTTTTAATTTTACAATGATGATGGTGGCGTTAATCACATTTGGCTTTAAATGTTTTACAAAAAAGTCTAGTGCCGTTGCACAACGTTGATGGAGCCGAATTTCTGAGAAGCATAATGGGAGCTTTTTTTAACAACGTGATTGGATTAGTAGGCTACGATATTTCGAAATTATTTTAGTACTTTATCTTCCAATGAACTTTGCTCTTCGCAAAAGTTATTGGGAAGTGATATTTGTAGAGTATTTCTTTCAACATTCAGCTTAATTTTTCGATATCTATCATCTGCTTATAAAATATTTAAGCTGGCTCGACCTGAAGAAGATGCAGTCGCTTATTATTGTGAATGTTTTTACGTGTTTCCAGAGTTTTTATGACTTCAGGCAAGCTTTAAGCTCTTCAGCTGACCTTGCTCGAGGAATAACTAGTAAAGTTTGCCGAAAATAACCTGCTAGTACACTCAGGGAAAAATGTTCCTTTTGTATTTAAATTATTTAAAAAGCACTTTAAATGACCTAAGAGTAAAGTAAAGCGGACAATTTCAGTTACCTCCTTTAGGGAATTTGAACTTGAGAATTACCACCGGTCTAATTTTTGCAAAATGCCAGAAATATATTGACGAATACTTTAAGGCAATTCAAAATAAGTAGCTTTTTAGCCATTTGGCAACCATCGGACGCGATGGCACAACTGCTTGAGACGGCATTCTAATCGTGTTCAAGTCCCAACCTTTCGAGTTCGCATCACCCCAGAATAAGTTACAAAATTATTCAAATTTAAATAGTTCGTAGTTTGGAGAAAAAAAAGTGTAAAAGAATTCTGCTCTTGGATTCATTGCAAAATATATTAAAGTTATATTTAGGTTGGTTGCAAGATTCTGATATTTTAATAATAACAAAGCAGTGAACAAACTCAAGCTAAAGCTAAGTTGTGCCCTACTTTTAGAAGCGACGAATTCTGGTCAAGTAGTATCGGTTAGAAATCACTGAAAAATGAGCACACCCAAAAAAATAAATTGCCTTAAACCCCCGAAAACATACCTGTTAAGTTGCCATTAGAATTACTAATCAATTTAATTATTTTTGGAAAATAGTCGTAGTGATTATATAGTTTGCTGGTGAAAAATTTATGATTATTTAATGATTACGATTACAAATAATCAAAAAATAATGGAAAATTACCATAAATTATTACAAATAATTGAAAATAATGGAAAATAATGGAAAATAATCGTTTTAATATTTTCCATTATTTCCATTATTTTCCATTAATTTCCATTATTTCGACTATTTGAGACTATTTTGAGAGAAACAAATTATTTTCAACATCACATTTAATAACAACAATGTTTCTGTACGAGATTGGCTTACAACATATTAACAAGAACGTATTAAATAATACATGTTTTCACATTAAACAAACAATTATAAGTCTTTGAAAGCTCACTTAATGAAAATTTAGAATAATATATGTAGATTATGTCGGCATAACCACAGATTGCTGGACGTCAAGGGCCACAGAAGGATATATTACAGTAACCTGTCATTTTATAAATATTAGAGCTGGGAAAAAGTCGATGTTCGCAACCATCGATGTTTACGATGTTTGGAAAAAAAAACTTCGATGTTTTTGTTCCGTAAATGTAATACTAATACAAGAAGATTAACAAAACCATATTTGTGTTTTTAATGAGATCCAATAATTATATTGACATGTTTTTGTTTAGGAACAAAAGCTTATTTACTATGACTGATTTGAGGGAGCAAATGCGGTCAGAAATGAGTTGACCTGCTTTGCTTAACACACGTTCTGAATCACACGACGTGGCTGGCACACACAGGTATCGTTTGCACAATTTTCTAAAGACTTCTTCGTCGTTATTCTGAAATAAAAATTTGTTTTACTATAAATTTAAAGATCCAATTTGCATTTACCTTCCAATATTGTATAGGATCGACCTCCTCAGATGCATTAGATTTTCCCAAATATTGCCTTAGCATAATTATTGCATCAGACTTTTTTGTAGTGGCTTTGTCTGATATTTTCGACTGCATAAATGTAAAGCGAGTTGGTTTGGTAGCTTCGGGTGGTGTTGGTTGCTCCAGTGCGATGCAGGACAAATAGCCGAAAATTTCGCTTTCCAGAGCTTCTGTTGCTTCTTCTGCATTCGAGGCATCTAAGAAGCCATCCTTTTTAAAGCGAGGGTCAAGCAAAGTTGCGAGTCTCGGAAGTGACTTCTGCTCGTACAAAGCAAATCTCTCTGGAAGTCGACGCATCATTAGGTTGTGTGCTTCCAAGACAATGGTAGACTTTATTTTAGTACGCATTTGGTCTAGATTTTGGTGCAGCTCGCTAACCATAGGTATTATTAGTGAAATGGTTGCTGTCTTATTTGCGGAAATTTGCTCAGTAGCGTCGTTAAAAGGCTTTAGCAGTTCCGTTAGCTCTGTTAGAAGGATAATTTCATCAGCTGAAAAGGGTTGTGGAGCCTTAGGCAAATTTAGCAGCACTTTCGAAATAGAATCATTAAGTGTAATGATGCGCTTCATCATTAAAAATGCGGTGTTCCACCTAGTTGGAACCTCTTGGATTAGCCCTAAGGGGCTTTCAACGTCCTGTGACTGCTTAAGCTTCGCATTAGCTATTGCGCTTGACTTGAAGTATGCGACTATGCGCTTGCACTTGGTCAATATGCCATTGAGACAAGTCAATTTTAAAGCATCCTGTACGAGTAAGTTAGGCGAGTGGGAAAAGCATGGTAAGTGATTTAGACTTAGCAACTCACATGCTTTCTTTTTAGTTGCGTCTTTATCACTTACTTCAGTTACAACTTTATTGTGTACGTTCCACTCAGTCATGATACTAAGCAAAGTTTCTGCTATGTTCTTTGCAGTATGATTTGTGGATGTTAAAAGTTTCTGTGTAGTCAAAACTGCCGACTGTAGTTCAAAATTGTTATTTATAAAATGACAGGTTACTGTAATATATCTTTCTGTGGCCCTTGACGTCCAGCAATCTGTGGTTATGCCGACATAATCTACATATACTATTCAAAATGGTCATTAAGTGAGCTTTCAAAGACTTATAATTGTTTGTTTAATGTGAAAACATGTAATATTTAATACGTTCTTGTTTATTTATTTATTTATTTATTTGTTAATCGTCGACAAAAAAGCTGTCAACAAATTTGATATAACGTTATAAAAAGGCTTATCAACTAGGATGCCTAACAAAGGTAGCCTAACAAAATTACAAAATAAACTAATAGCGACTCCGACTCGGTGGGGGAGTTTTATTTGCCTGTCCGGCCAGCTATGCCCCGATTCACAGAATGTTGTAGTCAGAGACGCTATTAGAACTAACAAAAACATATAAAAATAAAGCGTGAAGAGGAGAAAGAGAAAAAAAATTCGAATAGAAAAGAATTAAAAAGTAAAAATAAGAAGAACAGAAAATAAAACTTAACATCTACTTATGTATGAACTAGAACCAAAAAAAAAAAAAAAAATTAAAAATAGATTAATAAATATAAATATATATATAAAAAGAGGTAAACTTAAAACATACACAGGAACAGTGAAAAGAAAAAGAAAATATATATATATATAAAAAAAGAACAAACAATAAAAATTAAAAAATGTAATAAAATAAAATAATGAATAATTGAAAAGTTTCTGACCCGGTGGGGGATGATTTATTAGCCAGTCCGGCAAGCTATGCCCCTATTCACAGCTAGGTGCGGTCAGAGACTTTCCCGGAGATAGGTGTAGTTTTTAGTGAGAAAAGAGAGAGATCTGTTGAGAGCAAGTGATAAAGATCATTATATTTTTGACATAAGACCCGAAAACGTTTGTGTTGGGCATAATCAGTTGTGCATCTAGACAAGATTAAAGGTAAATAGTTTCTAGTCGGTCTAGAAGGAACAGAGAAGTTAAGGCGACATAAGAGTCAGAAGAATCTACATCACCGATAATTAGCTTATGCAGAAAAGAAACACCTAAGACTGTCCTACGGTTAGCTAGCGAGGGTAGGTCAAGAAGCAAGAGTCTGCTAGAGTACGATGGTAAACGAAGATTGGGGTCCCAATTTAAGCCTCGAAGGGCAAAAAGCAAGAATTGCTTCTGGACTGACTCAATACGATCAATATGCTTTTTATACTGCGGACACCATACGGACGAACAGTATTCAAGAGTGGGACGAACTAGAGCAGAGTAAAGTAGTTTTGTGGTGTAGGGATCATTAAATTCCTTCGACCAACGTTTAATGAATCCAAGTACACCATTCGCTTTATTAATTATTGAAGTGATATGAGGATTGAAAGTCAATTTGGGGTCAAAAAGAATTCCAAGATCAACGACAGACGATATACGTTGCAACGGTTCATTTCCAATCATATACACTCAAATAAAAGAGCAGCCTAGAATCAAGGTTATGCACTTACTAAAAAAAAAAATTGCCTTTAATACAACTTTCAAGGCATTTTTTTTACCTATACGGCCAGATTTTGACCTAAAAGACCAATTTTATGTCAGTTTTTTTTTAGGAAATGGTCGCCTAAATTTAAGGTCACGTTTCCTAAACGTTTGTAAAGAATGTTGAATCAGTGTAAGCTTAAGCTTTCGGCTGGCAATAAGCTGCGTGGCTCAGATGTTAGAACATTGCCATTGGGAGTTGTAAGTTCGAGTCCCACTGCAGTCATATTATATATTTTTTTTTTTTTTTTATCAGTGCAATTGGGACCCACGATTGTACAAAGCACCTCTATAGTATGTGGCACAGTTTAAATCTGAAGTCAAATATTATTTAAAAACAAGAAATTGCTATTGCGCTGCAGCAGGGAACAGTCTATTGATCATAACTCGACAACCGTTCAACCGATCTTCACCATTCCTTTGGCGGAGCGATAAGTAATCCTAATAACTAAATATGTCCAAAAGAAACAAGCCATCTATCTTTAAAACTGTGGGAGATATGGCGTTTTTTCTAAATTGCGGGGGCGGGAGGGAGCGTGGTCAAAATTAAAAATCTACTTGATCTGCCTGCAGACATTAGAAGCATAAGTCCCGTACATGTCAAACCTCTATCTCTTAACATCTCTGAGATCAGTGCGTTCATACGGACAGACAGACGGACATGACGGACATGACTCGACTGTTGATGCTGATCAAGAATATATGTATGTACTTTATAGGGTCGGAGAAGCTTCCTTCTGGCTGCTACATACTTTTGCACAAACTTAATATACTCTATGTACATACGGTACAGAGTATAAAAATTTCTTCTTAAAAAATTCACAACAAAGGAAAAAATCCCTAAATATTAAAACTAATAAAAAAAATTTCCGCCCACACTGGGACTCGAACCTACAACCTCCACGTTCAAGTCAGACAGTCTAACACCTGAGCCACACGGATCATTGATAAATTAAAGCTTAAGGTGATATTTCTACTTTACGAACATTAAGAAAAATTCACCTTATATTAAGGTTACATTTCCTCAACAATAAAATGACTAAAAATTTTGCCAGCTAAAATGACTGGGTTCTTTAGAGGAACTTGACCGCACATCGCGCGTAATGACAATGGCGGACAACGTTAAGACGTAATGTCAATAGTGCTTAATAACCGGAGGACCCGGGCTCGAGACCCAGTTAAGGTAATAAGGTATATTTACTAATAAACGATTTTAAGAGTTTTTCGAAAGAAGAATTTGATCACAATATACTACTACCACCACACAAGGTCAAGGCAGGGTGTGGTGTGGGGGTTGTTTATATATATCGTGGGGGGGGGGATACAAAATTTTTAAGTTTTTGACTAATTTTGTTCCTAAAAATAAGGTAACTTTAGCCTTGGTATAAGGCAAAAAACCGCCTAAAAGTTAGGAATGTTGTTCCTAAAAGTAAGGTCAATAATTCCTCATTTTTAGGCAGTTTTTTGCCTTATACCATGGCTAAAATTACCTAAAAAGTTAAGGTCATAAGCGACCTTAAACTAAGGTTAATATGTCTTTGACTCCATTTTTAGACCAAATTACCATGAATTTAAGGGTATTTTCGGGGGTTTAAGGCAATTTATTTTTTTGGGTGTAGGAAACCAGCAAAGGTTTGCAACGGTGGAAAGTCATATACATACACTTGGAGCAATTAAGATGTAAATGATTAACCAAGCACCAAGACCGCACGGAGTTAAGATCATATTACAATCTGGTAAAATGCATCGGGTCGTTAAAAGATAAAATAAGTTTTACGTCATCGGCATACATAAGTATCCGAGAATAGGATAATATTGTGGGGAGATCATTTATGAAGAGAGTAAAAAACAAAGTACCTAGGTGGCTACCTTGAGGTACACCAGAGGTTACAGAAACAGGTTTTGAAATATTGGAACGTAGCAGAACTTTTTGAGTTCTATCTTTTAGATATGACGAGACCCACAGCAGAAAAGGGGAGGGAAATCCTAGTCGATCGAGCTTAAAGAGGAGGAGATCATAGCTGACAGAGCCAATCTCGTACAGAAACATTGTTGTTATTAAATGTGATGTTGAAAATAATTTGTTTCTCTCAAAATAGTCTCAAATAGCCGAAATAATGGAAATTAATGGAAAATAATGGAAAATATTAAAACGATTATTTTCCATTATTTTCAATTATTTTTAATAATTTATGGTAATTTTCCATTATTTTTTGATTATTTGTAATCGTAATCATTAAATAATTGTGTGAAACCGAAAATAATCGCAATTTAATCATTAATTCAACTTTTAAACAAAAATAATCTAATTAATAATGACTACAATTAATAATCATTATTTAACAGGTATGCCCGAAAATAACCTTCAATTCATGGTAATTTGGCCTAAAAATGGAGCCTTGCTTATGACCTTAACTTTTTAGGTAATTTTAGCCTGGGTATAAGGCAGGCAGATC
Organism: Lordiphosa fenestrarum; assembly: GCA_035044985.1. NCBI lineage: Eukaryota > Metazoa > Arthropoda > Insecta > Diptera > Drosophilidae > Lordiphosa > Lordiphosa fenestrarum. The sequence continues at coordinate 62,985 of JAWNNO010001341.1, read as the reverse complement.
AAGTTTATTTTCAATTTTTTCCACGCCCCCTCAAACGCCCGCAATTTAGAAAAAACGTCATATCTCCCACAGTTTTGAAGATAAATGGTTCGTACCTTCTGGACATTTTTAGTAATCAGGACTATTTACCGATTCGCCAAAGGATTGGAAAAGATCGGATGAACGGTAGTCGGTTTATAAGGAAAACAAAAATGATGCTTGGTGGTAGCGACCGCAACGGCGATTGTCGGCACTTCACACACCTTAACACAATCTTTGGTAGGTACTGAGTGTATAATAGTCGGTCTTGATCGACTTTCGGAATTGTTTATCTTAATTTTAGCCCATTATGTGACGAAAAACTTCTTCTTAAAAATCGGAAGCTCGATTTTGATTTCAGACCCATGGTTTCTTGAGCAAACCTTCTCAGAATTCATCGTAGATTACGATTTTGACAACCGCTTGGTGCATTTTTTTAAGCCCATACAAATTGACCCACTCTAATATATTATATATGCATGCAGTGGGACTCACAACTCCCACGTACAAAGGCAATGTTCTAACATCTGAGCCACGCAGCTTATTTCCAGCTGAAAGCTTAAGCTTACACTGATTCAACATTCTTTTCAAACGTTTAGGAAACGTGACCTTAACTTTTGGCGACCATTTCCTAAAAAAAACCTGGCAGAAAATTGGTCTTTTAGGTCAAAATCTGGCCGTTTAGGTAAAAAATGCCTTGACAGTTGAATCAAAGGAAATTTTTCTTTTGAGGAAGTGCTTAACCTTAATTCTAGGCTGCTCTTTTTTTGAGTGCAGGCGTCCCTAAAAGATCGTAGGATCGGGAGTAGACCCAAACAATCTTCAGAACCTTTAAATGCTTCGGAAGAATGCGGTGACTTTGCCACCAATCCATTACTTCATTTTTACAATATCTACTCCAAAACAAGTAAATGAGTCGGTCAAGCCCGACTATAACATACTCTGTTCCTCCCATAAATGAAAACAGGGTATTTTGTGTTCGGGGCACTTGACTGCAGCGCGCTTACTTGTTTATATCCATTTAATGTTGGGTGGTGTTTAAATTTTCGTAGAATGGAGCTGCAAATCATCCAAAGGATATGGAAAATGGATATTTTAATATCAACAAGTAAGTGCGCTGCAGTCGAGTTTCCCGAACACAAAATACCCTGTTCACTGGTTTTCATTTATTTGTTTTTGAATTTTTAAAGATGATTGTAACCGGTTTTTGTATTAAATTGTCATCCTAAATGTAGGCAACACTTTTTTCTAGTCCTGATCAACAACTGGGGGAGCTCTTATCAGCTCAACTGTTGCGCTTATAACTCCGGTGTTTTTTGGCCGATCTGATTGTACTTTTCAGAATAGATAGATATTGGGCCTAGCTTGATGTATACTAAAGGCTACTAAAGGCTCTAACTTGAACATTGTGGATTTGACGGTTTTTTAGGTCTAGGATGTCTAGAGGAGGAGGTCTTGGTTTTTTGGCGATAAAAGGGGGACGGCGGATATATGCTTTATGGGTCGGAAATGTTTCCTTCTCCCTGTTACATATCGCACAACTTCATCATCCCCCTTTTCCCATTTTCAATGGAAACAGGGTATAAAAATAGGATATTGGAAACTATCCATTCCAATTGGATCTTTTTATACCCTGTTCCCATTGAAAATGGGAAAAGGGGGATCATGAAGTTGTGCGAATGTATGTAACAGGGAGAAGGAAAATTTTCGATCCTATAAAGTATATATATTCTTGATCAGTATGAACAGCCGAGTCGATATAGCCATGTCCGTCTGTCCGTCTGTCCGTCTGTCCGTCTGTCCGACTGTCCGTCTGTCCGTCTGTCCGTCTGTCCGTCTGTCCGTCTGTCCGACTGTCCGTCTGTCCGTCTGTCCGTCTCGTCCGTCTGTCCGTCCGTCCGTCCGTCCGTCTGTCTGTCTGTATGAACGCGTCGATCTCAGAGACTATAAGAGATAGAGCCACAAATTTTTGCACGAAGGTAGATTTATGCTGTACGCAGATCAAGTTTGTTTCAGATTGTTTCAGATTTGAATACTTCCACCACGTCCCCCTTTTATCCCCAAAAAACCTAGACCTCCTCTATAAATCCAAGACCTAAAAAGCCGTCAGATCCACAATTTTCAAGTTATGAGCCTCGTGGTTTAGTATACATCAAGCTAGGCTCAATATCTATCTATTCTGAAACGTACAATCAGATCGGACGAAACACTGGAGTTATAAGTGAAACAGTTGAGCTGATAAAAGCAGCAGTTGTTGATCAGGACTAGAAAAGTATTGCCTACATTTAGGATGACATCTTCAAAAATTCAAAAAAAAATAAATGAACAGGGTATTTTGTGGTCGGGAAACTCGACTGCAGCGCCCTTACTTGTTTGTCTTTTTATTCAGCGTAAAACAAAACAAAAACAAATCTCGACCAACTTCCTTCGCTGCGGCGCTACTGCCGAATTGCAAAATCCGAACACTTGTTGCTGCCGCCAACTTGCGCTTATGCCGATACCAGCAGCTCCAACTTGCTCTGCTGAACGAAAGCAGCACGAGTTGCTTCCTAGCGACTTGCGCAGCTGACAAAGAGTTGAAAGAGTTGAAGCACGGCAAGTGACAACAATTTAAAATGTAGACTTTAATCAAAAATCGTTAGTCGAAGCTGTGAAAAGTATAAATTTTGCGACTTTTGCTACTTTGACTGAAGCAATTTAAACCAAGGCTGCAAACCCCTGAGAGCCGGTTCGGTTCGGGTTTTTTGGGGTTCGCGAACTGGACCATGAACCAGGCGGCCTACATTTTAGAGTCCGCGAACCTGAACCCGACCCGGAAAACTATTTCGAAAAATGAGGTTCGGTTCACCAATTTAACAAATTTTTTCCACGATACATTCGAAGTTCTCCAGCAAAACATAGTTTATTACTTTTTAAAAACCTCGACAATCGTTCTTCTATTATGAGCTCTGTACCAATATTGGCTGCTGTGTTCTTAGTCCCAAGATTTCAAACTTTGCTTACTTCTGGCCAAAAAAAAGTTGCAAGGCAGCACGTTGCAGACATGCTAAAGCGCCAAAAAATATGCTTAATAAGAATTTTCAAAATTTGACAATAAATGACTCAACGTCTGATTGCGAAGACGTGAAGTTTATGAAAGCAATAAACAAATATCAAATATAAAATCTGTGAATGATGTTATAGATTCCTTTGAAAATGGTCCAAGATCACATCTATAAAGCTCCGGGCTTTCGTTATTTATTGTTTGGTAGTCACAAATGAACTGAATATTGTTGACCCCTGATATGATATTCCAAATCCTCCTATAGCTCCTATAACATCCATCTACAAATGTTTTAAAATTTTGGAAAGGTCATTATAACGAAGACTTAAAAAATATTGATTTTACCATACTAGCTGTACAAGCAACTCAGGTATCTGGTAACGAGCATTTTCAACACTTAAGTTTGTTCTTTATGATTTAAGAGCTAGTATGATAAACAGCTCCTGGAAGATATAATGCTAATTAACTTAAACTAAGCAGGTTCTATAAGCTGTTAATGTCACCTAATGGATTTGATAAATGAAATAACTTAATTAATGATCATTATGATTAAGCATATGGATAGAAGGCATAAATGTTTCATTTTCAACCTATTAATAAATCAAAAGACTAACTATTCTTTTATGTGCAAGCGAACCAAGGTTCGAACCAGAACCTTGGGTTCACGGATTCCAAGAACCGGTCCTCGAACCTTTTATTTTACAATGGGTTCGAACCCCCGGACCGAACATCCTGGAGAATTTTTGAGGTTAGCAGCCTTGATTTAAACACTGGATTTTGATTATTATAAATTAAACTATTTTGTTTAGTTTCGAACAATAACGCCTTGCCCATCGTACATAAGTGACTGTAAATATTATTCGGATGACCGGTTATGGAGTAATAAGCAGAGAATATTACTGCATGGTTTTCTTGTTTGCGGTTGTTGTTGTTGGCTTGCTCCAAAACTCAAATTTCCTGCCCACCGCTGCGTTAAAGTGTCCATAAAGCCTTGATCTGAATTTTATATCCGCAAATATCTTGTGATTTTAATCCTAAGAATGTTAGCTGCTGCAGCACAGCAGCAGCGCTGATTTCTGCTGCTACTGCAGCAGCATTATACATATATTTAAGTTTACTCTATCGTAGGTACAGATTTCACTGTGCAACACTAAATTTTTGATGACATTCATAACCGGTAAATCTGAAAGCTACTGATGTATAAAGAAAAACCCTAGCTGGATTTGGTCAGATTAGTCAGCATTTTTATACACTGTTCCCATTGAAAATGGGAAATAGGGAATCATGATATATGTAACAGGGAGAAGGAAACATTTTCGACCCCATAAAGTATATATATTCTAGATCAGAATGAACAGCCGAGTCGATATAGCCATGTCCGTCTGTCCGTCCGTCCGTCCGTCTGTCCGTCTGAGTGTATGTATGAACGCGTCGATCTCAGAGACTATAAAAGATAGAGCCCCAAATTTTCGCATGAAGGTAGATTTATGCTGTACGCAGATCAAGTTTGTTTCAGATTTGGAAAATTCCACCCCGTCCCCCTTATATCACCAAAAAACCAAGACCTCCTCTAGACATCCTAGACCTAAAAATCCTTTAGATACACAATTTTCAAGTTAGAGCCTCGTGGTTTAGTACACATCAAGAATTTAGCAATATTTTTCAACACAAAGAGTCACCGAACCAGATTAATGGATAGCCTTTAATATTGAAAAAAATTCGAGTTTTTTAGGTTTTATAAAGTTTTGGTCATAAAGACAGATGTTTTTTAGAAAATTATCAAGAACCATTTTGTAGACTAGGTCAACATCTACAACTTTGCCGTTGAAATATAAACCAAATTCTGAATCGTTTCAGAGATATGAGTAATACAAAAAGTACCTCTTTGTCACAAAGGCGAACTACAGCGGCTCTTGGTTGTTGCGAAATAAGTGTTCATTTGTATTTTTATGTTCTATCGATCAAGCATTTTATTATAGTGATTTTTAATTTCACTAACTTAGTTATTAATTATAATGGCGCGAGCGACGCTTAAAATATTTCGTGAGCTTCTTGCCTCTCTCTTTTTAATCCCGAATTACAGCAATCTCTTCGTGATGATACATAGTCTATAACATAGGACAAGAAATAATGTATATCAGTTAGATCAGATTATCGCAAGGATACATTTAAATGTGCGATAGATTTTCAACAATGTGGGGTCGGTGGCGGAATCTTTTGTCTGATACATAGCTTTGCACTTTCAAAAAATTTTGAATTTCTAGGACAACAGTTTATGCTAAAAAGAATCGGTCCTGTCGGTTTTCATGTAAACGTTGGTTTTAAAATTTAAAGTTCGCAATTTTTAATGAAAAGTAAGAAGAATGCTTGTGGGTACTAGATCAGGCCGTTTCTATTTGACGAATTGAATTCACTTGACATTGAGCTTTCGTATTCAACTGCGTAAGATATTCCGATTTGCTTGAAACTTGATTTAGTAATTTTAATATTGTTTAAGCTTAAGAAGTTTGGAACAAGGCCGAATAAATAAATATCAGAAATTTTAATATATTGTATTGATCATTTTTTGTATAAACATTAACAGGAATATTTGGCTCTTCATATTTTTGGGGTTATCTGAGCGACACTGTTGGTCGCAGACCAGTTTTGATACATACCACGTTTGCTGGATGCGTGTTATCACTGGCCTCAATATTTGTTCCGATCTACTGGCCATATGTCTTCCTTCGATTCGCTGTTGGATTTTTGTAAGTATTGTAAGTGTGTAAGTAAACAAGAAGTTTTAGTTAATGATAATCTTAAAAGGTCCCTATCGAGGTAATACCTACTCTGAGGTTTATTAATGCAGCACTTTAAGGGCCGATCTCTCATCTTCTACATAGCTGCTATGTGTCAAAAAAATTAAGATTTTGCTCTGTTATTTGTAGATCTATGTGCCAGATAGCTATATGTAGTAGATTAGAAACGGCCCTAAGAGGTACTAAATATATTAGCAAACATTATTTTTCATGCACCTTACTTCATGTCTGTGCGTCATCATCATAAGCGAATAAAAGAGTTAGAGCTAGCAATTTGTACATGGGTAGGTGTAGGAGAGCTCTCTTCTGAGGTAAGCCTCCTTAGTATGTTAGTGTCCACGCGCTTTCAGCTATCAAGTTCGTATTTGTTTTGGAAAATCCCATTTTGTAAATACTACTCAGAGGGAAAAAACCCGTTCAGCAATTAAGTTGGACAATAAGAACTAAACGATCTTGAAACGAGCACTATTCAACTCAAGACAACAACCGCACAGAAAAGTATAAGCTACCATATTCCGATGCGGGGGCGCAGCAACAGTAGCATATCTCCAAAGCTTGTAAATAACAGTTATGAAAAAAAAACGAGAGCGTAAGTTAAAGTCGCCCCTGCCCGTCGTCGATATACCCGTTACTCAAGGGAATTAGTGTTTAGTAACCTTCCTTCTGTTAATTAACAGAGCATTAACACTAAGTGGAATACTTCAACATTACGTAGGCAAACAGAGCATGCAGCTCATATAAAATTATGCATCGTTTTTTATAAACTGTACAGGGTGCGCCATATAAAGTGTCGGTATGGCAACACTGAATAAATATAAAAACAAACAACGGATTGCTATATGTTGATCTTGTTCCTTTAATTTGGTCCTGTACAATTTATTTCGACTACTTTTTGAACACAACATCAATCAAGTGGCCGCCTTTATTGGCCACAACAAAATGTGCCCTTTTTGTGGCATTTTGGTTTTGGCGCAAACGCCGGCCCAAACAGTCACTTTTTGGTCGTGTAAAGGTATTTCATGGATGCGGTGTGGATTTTCCGTGCCCCATATGTGACAATTTTGCTTATTAACACCACCAGAAAGCGTGAAATGGGCCTCATCGGTCATCAAAATTTGATTCCAAAAATCTGGTTCAGTGTCAGCGTCGGCGTAGTGAACAGCGTCACTATTTCGACACGTTGTTTTGGTGTGAAGCGTTCCATGGTCAAAATTGTACTAGATTGATGTTTCCAAAACATGTCTAACAAAAGCAATCGGTTGGTAAATGTCAAAGTTATTCAGTGTTGCCATACCGACACTTTATATGGCGCACCCTGTATAACTCTGAGATCTAGGTGTTCATACAAACAGACGGACAAGGTTGCTCAAAAAAAAATGTCAAGAACAATTTCAGCTTGGCTGGTTAATTTGATATATTGGCAAATATCGCTTTTTCCATATTATTTCGAAACTAAAACATTTCATTGACCATAAAGAGAAAGGGACGTATAGAATATGTGAAGATGGAATATGACAAATGGTGTCTCATTTTGAAATTTCAGGCAATGTAACGAGGTTTTTAAGTATGAATTCGGGTTTAGAGCGAGAGGTCCAGAGTTCGATTCCCAGTCAAGGAGACGTAAAGTAAATTAAATAATAAAAAATTTTTATATTTGTGTTTTCTGATTCTCTAAAATTGATATCATAAAGTATATATATCCTTCATCAGCATCAACAGCCGAGTCGATATAGCTATGTCCGTCTGTCCGTCCGTCCGTCCGTTCGTCTGTATGAACACCTAGATCTCAGAAACTAGAAGAGCTAGAGCAACCAAATTTTATAAGTAAGCTAGTATTGTCTGTAGGCAGATCAAGTTTGTTTCAAATTTTGGCCAGGCCACCCCCACAATAAAAAATATTGAATAACTCCCACAATTTTTAAGATATCGAGCTCAAATTTTCCACAAATTTTCAAAAGGATCGGATAATAAATGGCCGAGTTCAAAAAAAAATGTTGCATACTTATCCGAGCTGAGCTGAGTAACGGGTATTTCGAAGTCGGGCAGGGCCGACTTTAACTTACGCTCTCGTTTTTTATGTGTTGTATCATAATGACATTATAAAATTTTAATGTTATCTTTATAGTATTGATTTTATATTCTCGATAATATCAGATTGATATTTTCGAACAGATCATTCGTAACTTTCTCATATCAGCTTTTTAATGATATAAAAATATATAACACTAAGTACCAGATCATATGACTTTTTTTCTGTGTATATCGACTCGGCTGTTGATGCTGATCAAGAATATTCATTTAGTTTATGGGGTCGGAGATGCTTCCTTCTGCCTGTTACATAAGCATAAAAAAAAGGGCGCGATATTTAGTATCACTCAGGTATTTTTATACTCTGTACCGTAGGTACATAGAGTATTATAAGTTTGTGCAAAAGTATGTAACATCCAGAAGGAAGCATCTCCGACCCCATAAAGTATACATATTCTTGATCAGCATCAACAGCCGAGTCGATATAGCCATGTCCGTCTGTCCGTCTGTCTGTCTGTCCGTATGAACGCACAGATCTCAGAGATGGTAAGAGATAGAGGTTTGACGTGTATGGGACATATGCTTCTTATGTCTGCAGGCAGATCAAGTTTATTTTCAATTTTGGCCACGCCCCCTCCCGCCCCCGCAATTTAGAAAAAACGTCATATCTCTCACAGTTTTGAAGATAGATGGCTTGTTCCTTCTGGACATATTTAGTTATTAGGATAACTTATCGATCCGCCAAAAAAATGAAGAAGATCGGATGAACGGTTTTCGAGTTATGATCAAAAGACAAAATTTCTTGGTACAGAGTATGTTATAGTCGGGCTTGACCGACTTTCTTTCTTGTTTTATAATATCAAAAGGGTATTAATGTATTACCAATGGTTTATTTAATAATATCAAATCTATATTTTTAGAGTACCTATAGGACATGGTTCAAATGTCAAGGACATATTTGAAAAATAATTTGTGACTTGGCTCGAGGTCCCAAAAAGTTGCGTTAGTTCACAACTGTAAACAACTTATGCATTTCTATACACCAAAAAGAGCTGGTTACTTTTACAGTACTGTTTCATGAATCTCCCGATTCAACCTTCTGTAGGCTTTTCGTTAATGACTATTGCCGTTTGAATGTCTCTCCATGTGCTTACCGCTTTAAGCAGTTGGGAACTGCAATCAGCAATGAAAGCAAAAACTGATAAATCGGAAGAGTATTCGCTGTCTCGCTCGTCTGACGTGAACATTGTTTTTGCGTTTTTCGAGTTGCTCTCCCTTTGAATTTTTGAAGATGTCATCCTAAATGTAGGCAATACTTTTCTAGTCCTGATAAACAACTGGGGGGCTGCTTTTATCAGCTCAACTGTTTCGCTTATAACTCCGGTGTTTTTGGTCCGATCTGATTGTACTTTTCAGAATAGATAGATATTGAGCCTAGCTTGATGTATACTAAACCACGAGGCTCTAACTTGAAAATTGTGGATCTGACGGCTTTTTAGGTCTTGGATTTATAGAGGAGGTCTAGGTTTTTTGGGGATAAAAGGGGGACGGGGTGGAATTTTTCAAATCTGAAACAAACTTGATCTGCGTACAGCATAAATCTACCCTCGTGCAAAAAATTGTGGCTCTATCTCTTATAGTCTCTGAGATCGACGCGTTCATACATACACTCAGACGGACAGACGGACGGACGGACGGACAGACGGACATGGCTATATCGACTCGGCTGTTCATTCTGATCAAGAATATATATACTTTATGGGGTCGGAAAATTTTCCTTCTCCCTGTTACATACATTCGCACAACTTCATGATCCCCCTTTTCCCATTTTCAATGGGAACAGGGTATAATAAATGAAAATAAATGAACAGGGTATTTTGTGGTCGGGAAACTCGACTGCAGCGCCCTTACTTGTTATACTCTGTACCGTAGGTACATAGAGTATTATAAGTTTGTGCAAAAGTATGTAACATCCAGAAGGAAGCATCTCCGACCCCATAAAGTATATATATTCTTGATCAGCATCAACAGCCGAGTCGATATAGCCATGTCCGTCTGTCCGTCTGTCTGTCCGTATGAACGCACAGATCTCAGAGATGGTAAGAGATAGAGGTTTGACATGTATGGGACATATGCTTCTTATGTCTGCAGGCAGATCAAGTTTATTTTCAATTTTGGCCACGCCCCCTCCCGCCCCCGCAATTTAGAAAAAACGTCATATATCCCACAGTTTTGAAGATAGATGGCTTGTTCCTTCTGGACATATTTAGTTATTAGGATAACTTATCGATCCGCCAAAGGAATGAAGAAGATCGGATGAACGGTTTTCGAGTTATGATCAAAAGACAAATTTTCTTGGTACAGAGTATGTTATAGTCGGGCTTGACCGACTTTCTTTCTTGTTTTCTTATCAAAATTAAAAATAAAAATTTTACATTTTTATTTTTAAAAACTAAAAATATAAATTCAACTCAAATAACTTTTATGCACGCGGGCAATTATGTGTTTATGTGCTGGTGCTTTAAGTGGTATAGCCATGAAAACGAGATTTCTGTTATATAGGGGGAGTACTTAGTAAGATTGAAATCCGAAGACTGCCGAGTGTCATCGACCAGAAGTTACTACAAGCTCAAAAAATTCCAGCTTTCAGATTTTCTCTTGCCTTTCTCATGCTCATGTGCTAGTAATAGTTATGAAATAAGTGCTTCTGGCATGCTGCCATGTCCGACTAGGCGTGTGTATACATACATACAAACCCATAGTTCTTATAGCTCGTTTGGGTAAAAAGTTATTTGAGTTTAATTTTATATTATAATTTAAAAAATTTAAGTTTTTCATAATTTTAATTTTATATTTTTATTTTACAAAATTAACAGTAATTTTTACAGTAAAATTTAAAAAAAAAAATTTTAAAATATGAAATAAAAGTAAATTTTCGCTTTAAAAATTAAAAATAATTAATAATTAAATAAATAATTGATTTTAAAAAAAAGTTATTACATTTACGGTCCCTGGTAAATAATATTGACGCCCAATCCGATCAATTTAAATCACCCAAAATGTGAGATCCATTTATCAAGACGACCGAACTCAGTAAAATTTTTTACCCAGTTTACTTTAAAATGTTTTCAAAACTAGAGCATTTCAAATTAAATCTATTTTTGTCGTTCTTAAAAAAAAGTTCTTGAGTTAGGACATTCTACAATTGGAACAAGTGTTCTTGAGAGAGAACATTTTACAAGTAGAAAAAAACTTGTACGGCCTTTTTGTTTTCAATGGTATCGTCTTAAACTTTTGCGCTTATGTATTTTATGTAGTTTTCCACAGTTTTACAGAGTTTTCTGAAAATCGATTGACTCTAGAATATGGCTGCCATAGGAATGATTTAACGAGAAAAACCTGTTAGTATTAAATTTTGGGCGTTTTTAAACTTGCCAGTTATTAATATTATCTGATTCCGCCCGATGCTTTTGACAATTTCATCAAAACCGGATGAATACATCATAAAGCTGCCACACAATAAACTGGCCAGCCAAATGATAATAGATGAAATATAATTCTTCAAAGCGAAAATTATCTTTCTACTTATTTAAAACCTTTACTATGATAAATTATACGACCTGCAAGGGTATAAAACCTTTGGCCGAGCCGAATTTAAATTTCCTCAATTTTTATACCCTTGCAGAGGGTAAATGCTTGTAACGCACAGAAAAAGTATATACTAAATAAAGGAAAGTATATACTATATATTCTTGATCAGCATGACGAACTGAGTTGATTTAGCCTGTTCGTCCGTCTGTTTCTATGCTATCTCCTCCGTCAGTTTTAAAGCTATTGCGACCAAACTCAGCACAAAGTCTCCTGGTACAAATACGCTGCACATTTGTCGGAACCGGCCGGATCGGATGACTATAATATCAAGCTGCCATAGAAACGATCAGTCGAAAAACTAGTTCCAGTGAGAAAAACTTTTTTGCAGGGATGCAAACCGGTTCTGAACCGAACCGGTTTTGAACCGAACCGAACGCTTATTCCAGCTGGTGAACCGAACCACAAGTCGAACCGGCTTCCTTTAAGAATTGCTGAACCGAACCCGAAACCGCAAATAAAAACGGTTCGGTTCGGTTCAGCTCTCTGACGAGTTTTAAGACAGGAGTCGCTTTCCTCTAGGCAATGATACTTATTATTTTGGGGATTTGAATCGATTCCCCAAGACAATTTTTCTACATATCGTTCGACTCTCTACATTCTGACCTACGCCGGAACTTTTAAGGATGTCCTAACGAAAATTTAAGAACGAGCAATTCTGCAAGTCTTCTGTAATTGCCCTCCGATCTCTTAATATACGTACCATCAATGTACATTCTTTCCTCTAGTGGACAATATTTGGAATTTTCTGTAATACATTCACCTTAATTCAATGCTAACCAGGAGAGTTTTTATACTTTTCTATTCTAATCTTTTCTGACCGACATTCTCTGGTTTCAAAGATCATTCCTCTAGGATCTTATAGACGAATCCTTTGAATCTGGCACAATAAATTTGCGACATTCTTCTAAGAAATCAAAATGTAGCTTTGTGAACCGCGGTTTAGTCAGTTCCAAAAACCGTGTAATTAACCGAACCGGCGGTTCAGAAACTGTCTGAACCACTGAACCGAACCAGTAATTATATTAGATTGGTTTGCATCCCTGCTTTTTTGTTTCAATGCAAAAAAAATCCAAACCACAAATTTACTAGTTCTCTTAGCTTTTCAACGATTTTGCCAAGTTTGGTCGAAATCGGACATCTATATAGTGCAGCTACTATAGAAAAGTAAGGTTAGAAAAATAGTCTTAGTAAGAAAAGCTTTTTTGTTTTCAATGCAAACGTCTCCAAACTCCGAATGTTTCTATGTTTCTCCTCGATTCTGCCAAGTTTGGTCGAAGTCAGTCATCTGTATAGTAGTATAGAAGTCTTAGTGAGAAAAGCTTGTTTGTTTTCAATGGAAATATCTTTTAAATTAGTTAGAACGAGAGCGTAAGTTTAAGTCGGCCCTGCCCGACTTCGATATACCCGGTGGTTGGAGGGGGCGTTTCAAAAATTTGAAATAAACTTGATCTGCATGCAGACAATACCAGTCTTAATGTAAAATTTGGTGGCTCAAGCTCTTCTAGTCTCTGAGATTTAGGTGTTCATACAGACAGACGGACAAGGCTATATCGACTAGGCTGTTGGTGCTGATCAAGAATATATTTTAGGGGGTCGGAGATGCTCCCTTCAGCCTGTTACACACAATTACACGACTTTAGTATACCCTTTTTAATCACGAGTAGCGGGTATAAAAACGTGCAGCAAGGGTATACAAACTTCGGCTGAGCTAAAGTTAACTTTCCTCTATTTTGTATTTTAAAATTAGCATTGCCGGAGCATCTTCAACAACATACGCGTATCTTGGCGAATTCTTCACTCCGCGACATCGTCCTATTGCTATTAATTATGCCAGCTTATTTGTTGGAATTTCTACAGTCTATGTGCCGGGTAATTGATTCTTATATGCACAGCTAAAAATATATGGTTGTACATACATTTCCTTTTTTCTTAGCCATCGCATGGGGGATATTGTCCATGGATTGGACGCTGCCGGTGACTCAAAGTTTTTTGTTTCGACCGTGGCGACTACTGACCATCTTTTATCTACTACCTGGTGTCGTGGGAACCATTATGCTGCTGACACTGCCGGAAAGCCCGAAGATTTTAATATCGCTGCATAAGATCGACGAGGCATTTGCAGCAGTAAATTGGATTGCCATGAAAAACTCGGGCAAACAGTTGCATGAATACAAAGTAAACAAACTAAAAGCGGAACCCGATTCTGAGAGGGAGAATGTATTACTCACATCAAAATCTGTGTTAGTATAAATACAAAACTGAAACTTACTTTGGACAATTAATAAATAATTTTCTTTATAGCTTTGGAACAATCAAGAAAATGTGGAAAGAAACTCGGCCCCTACTAAAGAAACCCCACTTTACTAATTTTGCTATTAGCTGTACGATTATGTGTGGTCTCTTTTTTAGGTACGTTAGATTCGGTTGAACTTCGTGGCCCTTACATTGAAATATTATAAACAGTTCTTCAGGCATGGGCTTGTGGTATCCAGAAATTCAAAATCGGCTGGGATCGTCCACTGCTGAAAATGCCATGACAGTTTGTCAAGTCATTGACGATTCTATTAAAGTGGCGAAGACAAACACAACTGATAATGTATGTAGAGTATCTTGATCATATCTTTAATTTATTTGTACAAAGTCACCAAAATCAACTGTTCTTTTAGATATGGTATTGAGAACATTCCGTGTATTTGTCAACAATTGTTTAACTCTTCAAAAATTTACTTTGGTTTATTTGCAGAGTTGTGACGACTTCATAAATATCAAAAGTTACATTGACACAATCACATATGGTTCAGCCTTAACTCTCGGATATATTTTATTGGGCTTGGTTCTAAGTCAAATTGGAAGGAAGGCGACTATTTCCCTGGGGCTGGCAATCGCTGCTGCTTGTGCTATTGCTCTGATGTGGATAATGGATGAAGCTATAATTGTCGTGTGCTTTTGTATTTACTTGGTTCTTCCGGGTCTATGCGTATCAGTTCTTAGCGGAGCAGTTGTTGACTTGGTCCCCACGCATCTAAGGGGAAAAGCAGTGTGCATCTGCCTTATGTTAGGTCGAACAGGAAGTGTTTTTGGAAGTAACATCATTGGAGTACTTTTAGAATCTTACTGCTCTTTAACATTTGCTCTATTCTCTGGGTTTGTCTTAGGTAAGTTAATGAAGATCAATATTAATAATACATATTGCAATTATAAAGGAATCATGGGAAAGCATAGCAAATTAAGAAACATAACCAAACTTTATATTTCTTAAGTCGTTTTCTTTGAAAACAAAATTGTTTTCTCACTAAATCTAGTTTTTCGACCGATCATTCCTATGGCAGCTATAACCTATAGACATCCGATTTTGACAAAACTTTTAAGAATTGTGTGACAGCTAATAAAATAAATATATGCCAATTTTTAAGAGGTTTACATTGAAAACAAAAAAGTTTTTCTTACTAAGACTATTTTTCTAACCTTACTTTTCTATGGCAGCTATACTATATAGATGTCCGATTTCGACCAAACTTGGCAGAATTGTGGAGCAACATAGAAAACTAGTAAATTCGGAGTTAGGAGACGTTTGCATTGAAAACAAAAAAGTTTTTTTCACTAGAACTAGGTTTTCGACCGATCGTTTTTATGGCAGCTAGATGATATAGTCATCCGATTCGGCCAGTTCCAGAAGACTTCGTGGAAAGTTTGATCGCAATAGCTTTAAAACTGACGGAGGAGATAGCATAGAAACAGACGGAGAGATGGACAAGGCTAAATCAACTCAGCTCGTCATGCTGATCAAGAACATATAATACTTTATGTGGTTGGAAATGCTTCCTTCTATGCTTTACAAACATCTGGACAATTTCAATATACCCTCTGAAAGGGTTTAAAAATCTTGCACTGAACACTGAGAAAACGAGAGCGTAAGTTTAAGTCGGCCCTGCCCGACTTCGAAATACCCGTTACTCATGCAATTAGTGTTTAATAACCTCATGCGGCTCAGATAAGTATGCAACGTTTTTATAACTCTGCCATTTATTATCCGATCTTTATGAAAATTTGTGAGATTGTACATATTGGCCACATGCACTATCTGAGCTCGGTAGCTTACAAATTGTAAAAGATATTCAACATTTTTTGTTGAGAGGGCGGGAGGGGTCGTGGCCGAAAGTTCATAGTGTTCTAGGTGTTCATACAGACGGACGGACGGACGGACGGACAGACGGACATGGCTATATCGACTCGGCTGTTGATGCTGATGAAGAATATATATACTTTATGATATCGGAGATGCTTCCTTCTGCCTGTTACATACATTTGCACGACTTTAGAATACCCTTTTTACTCTTCGAGTAATGGGTAAAATTATCAATCTAAAACCAAGATAATAGTCCCTAAGCCGAGACGAAACGGGATGAAAAATTAAAAAAGTACAGTTCGTAATTTTTCAATTTTTTACTCGCAGAGTAAAAAGGGTATACTAAAGCCGTGCAAATGTATGTAACATCCAGCAGAAAGCATCTCCGACCCCATAAAGTATATATATTCTTGATCAGCATTAATAGTCGAGTCGATATAGCCATGTCCGTCTGTCTGTATAAACACCTAGATCTCAGAGACTAGAAGACCTAGAGCATCCTAATTTTAAATGAAGGCTTCTATTGTCTGCCCGCAGATCAAGTTTTTTTATGGATGAGAAGGGGGAAAGCGCTTGCATCTCTGGAATGGAAATCATGGGCTCCCATGATTTATGCTAAAATAGAATCAGTTCACTACTCCACACTGTATACAGTCCGCACACTACTCAACACTGTACACAAATAGCGATTGCGGTGGGTCGTGCGGGGAAAGAGTAAGAAGAAGAAAGGCGCTCAAAAGAACGAAGGCCATTCTAGAATTTTGACAAGTGTTAGAGAGAGAGGGAGAGTGAGTGAGAATGGGCGCTCATAATTTGTACTGATTTGAAATTGAACCCTTAGACCTAAAGAAGGCACTGCCTCGTCTAAGTAATATGTAATTTGGGCAGCTGAAAATACACATATATAATGAAAGAAGAATTCATATTTAGTATATACGGACATTAAGGGGGTAGATTTCTTTTCGCATAAGGCGTATAGCAAAATCGAAAACTAGGGACAATTCTAAGAAACTTTCACCAAGAAACCAGTCTAAAATGAATTCTTAGACCGTGCAAATCGACTTCAACTGTTTAATTGAATTTTGAAAAAAATGTATTAAGAAAGTCCGCCAAGCTCGACAACGGTAGACTCTGTAACCCCCATAATTTGCATATATGTATCTGAGCATTTTAATTTCGAAGCCATACAAAGTGGCAAAAAAGACATATAGTGTCTGATGTGCTGCCCATCGCTTTGCAACCGGCACTGCCGAGCTTATATATTTGTTTTCCTTATAACTCGACTATCGCTTATCCGATCTTTATGATTCCTTCGGCGGTTCGATACATAATGCTGATAACTAAACATGCGAAGAATTACGAATTATATTTCTACAAAAACGTGGAAGATATGATTTTTTTTCCCATTTGTGGTGGCGGGAGTGGGGTGGCAAATTTTGGCAACAAAATTTATCTGCTTGCAAAAATAACTAGTATATTTCCAATACATGACAAACCTCTATCTCTTACCATCTTTGAAATCTGCAATTTTTTGTACAAAAACTTTAACAAAACACCAAAAAAAACTTAAGATATAAGATGCAAGCTGCGTGTGTCATCATCGGGTACATGAATTCCAAAGTCAAAATGGCTGTGGAGGAAGTGTACCTTGATGCTCATATTACAACCAAGCTGCCGGAAGTGTGACAACATCTGTTCTATATGATCCGTTTAGCTTTCATTTTTTTGTTTCCCAGAAAATTTTGTGTAGTCCAAACGAATTCAATCCAGGCATTTTTTTTTGAATACAGTCATATAAAGAAAATTCGTTCGTTGGATTTGGTTCTATTCATAGCAGAAGCTACAGTAGCATATTCTTCTTTGACTGTAGTTGAATGTGCAATCGGTGTCGAGCCCAGCTTATTGC
Source organism: Lordiphosa fenestrarum (assembly GCA_035044985.1). Taxonomy (NCBI): domain Eukaryota; kingdom Metazoa; phylum Arthropoda; class Insecta; order Diptera; family Drosophilidae; genus Lordiphosa; species Lordiphosa fenestrarum. Next base: position 45,415 of record JAWNNO010001341.1, on the reverse strand, counting down.
CGTTATGCATAAGAACTCATTTTAGGCTACGTTTGGAGGAATCAATGAATAAACGTCTTTAATTTGGATCATACTTCAATACTCCCATTGCTTTTAATAAACCAGGAACATCTGAACAAAAAGCAAAGTCGTAATCTTTAAAAAAAACAAGAAAGAAAGTCGGTCAAGCCCGACTATAACATACTCTGTACCACCGAAATTATACGCTCAGTATAAATTTTGATGCTGCAGTAGCAGCTGAAAGCAGCAGCGAACAGTCTTTTGATCATAACTCGACAACCGTTCATCCGATCTTCGCCATTCCTTTGGCGGATCGATAAGTTATCCTGATTACTAAATATGATAAAACGTTAAATATAACGAACCATCTATCTTTAAAATTGTGGGAGATATGACATTTTTTCTAAATTGCGGGGGCGGGAGGGGGCGTGGCTAAAATTGAAAATAAACTTGATCTGCCTGCAGACATAAGAAGCATATGTCCCATACATGTCAAACCTCTATCTCTTACCATCTCTGAGATCTGTGCGTTCATACGGACAGACAGACGTACAGACTGACAGACGGACAGACGGACATGGCTATATCGACTCGGCTGTTGATGCTGATCAAGAATATATATACTTTATGGGGTCAGAGATGCTTTCTTCTGGATGTTACATACTTTTGCACCAACTTATTATACTCTATGTACCTTTGGTACAGAGTGTAAAAATGAATGCAGTTCAGTCTCTTGGTTACAATAGTATGAAATTCTTGTTTCTGGGGTTAAAAGATTTCTTTGCTTTAAAGGCCTGTTCCCAAAACCGCGATAAATAAATTTTTATGACGAACTCCATATAAAAAAAACAGCGGCGAAAAGTTTCCGCCGCTGCTTTTATTTTCTATGTTCTGAGGAAGCAAAAATAAATACACAATTAGCCTATCGATAGTTGACATATCGATAGCGCTTTGGATCGTGAGTGGACTGTAAAACAGCTGTTGCCAGAAACAAAATAAAGCGCAGTCAATTATTTTATCATCAAAAATGGAAACTCCTACCTTGTTTGTGGAATATCACAGACAAAAAACACTTTGACCACTTAAAAGTGAAGAGTGCGTGGGAAAGTGTTGGCGCGGAAATAATAAAAGACGGTTAGTTAATTGTATTGGACTTAATCGCATTAATTAATAAATGCCTCTCAGCGAATGACTGCAAAAGCGCTTGGCATTCTCTCAGAGACAGTCTGAGGTGTCATCGCGGCAAGCGCGCTAAAAGTGGAAGTGCCGGTGGCTTCCAGCTGGAGCAGCCACAACAGCCGACCACCAATGTGGCCGTTTCTTTATTTTGAAATTTTGGCTTATATATGGCCATACTAAAAATTTACGTGGATGCTAAGTTAATAAATTGCAATTTCGCGTCCTAAATTTTCCGCGGTCCTGGGAACAGGCCTTAATGGAGAAGCTAGAATCTCCGATGCTTTTTTATAAAGTCCAAGGTCTCTGACTAACGCACTGAGGTCTTTCTGATTAAAGAGCTGGGGCTCAGAAGAAATAACTGGGTTAAGAACACTTTCATCACATGATGAAGATATTTTTCTTCTAAGTCGTGATCATTTTGTGAATATGAAAAATCTTGGGGTACTGGCGCGTCGCCGTAGTTCAGAACTGGTCGAGTAACAGATATCAAGTTAGGATACAATCATTTGACCGGTTTTTTTATTACATTATTATTTATTTACATTAACAAAACAAAAAAAAACAATCATCATGCTGATTAAAAGCTTCCCGCCATATCATTGGTATTTGATTCGTGAAATGCGTTCTTTTCTTATTTGCCTAGAATCTCAAAGACTCCTCACAAGTTTTGGTGTCACAAGGGGTGTCCAAATAGAATCCAAAGTAATCAAAATACACCTGTTTTATGAACTCCGACACACCTAGTCTACAATTTTTGAATGTATATGCATCACAGATGTTACAAAAATAGTTGGGATTGTTTTTACAGACAATTCCCGACGAAGACATTGTTCAATAACATTTTTGTTTAATTAAAATAAAGAATAAGTACCTAAATTAAGCAGTGTAGTGAATATATATGGATGTAGGTATGTTTATAGTATGTTTTTTTTTACAAAATACAGTCCCTGTAGGAAGTAAAAAATTTGACGAATCGCGTTGGAGGAAAACTGAGCAAAAAATTGTTTTCCCTGCTGTGAGGGAAGATGGCCAAAATTAAATCCCAAATAAAACAAACAAATAGACAACAAAAACTGCGCAATACCAGTCATCACATTAAAAGAGGCTTACTATTGTTCACAAGGGAACAAAAATTCTAATTTTAGTGATTGTGATTTATAAATAAATCACAAAAAATCAAATTGTCAATTAAAATTTAAACGCTTACTGTTAAACGGCTTTACTGCTGTAAAACTTTTTTATATTTTAAAATAACGAGATGTGTATTGATTAGCATTCGTTTAACGTTTGGAATATCTGGATGAATTCTACTGACACACAAGTTTTAGAGATGTTCTAAGTTTGAAGTGCTGCTTTGTTATATTTGTTTAAAATTAAGCCAACAATTGGCCGACAATTATCTTCTTACTGCACCCTCACACCCGGGCTGGGATATCAGGCCAAACGTCGATGGGAAAAAGTCAACTCTCAGTTCAATCATGGACTCTACACTTAACGAGAGGAAGATACTAATATATTCAAGGTACCGCAATGGACCCACCAAAGATAAATGAAATATCACTAACGCCAAAGAACTGTCATGCAAGCCAAATGTGAAAGAAAGAGTGAAGAAGGCGACCAATGCACTCTATGCATCCAAAAAGATGCTGAGTAGCACTATCACCCAGTCTGATGCACTGGCTCTTCATTTCAGTAATACGACCGATACTGCTTCACGGTATACTACTATGGTGGCAAATCACGTAGAAATCCCCATACCTACAGCTGATGGAGAGGACCCAGCGACAGATAACTGTTAAAATTGGCATGACAAAGTCCGTTATCATGGCCCGATAACGCTCTCCATTGACGGCTACCAAATATTAATAGAGTCCTGAAAAGCTTCGCTTCAGAGACTTTCTTCCCGTTGTCCAATTCTCACTGTCCTTCTGTATAGACCAGCAGTAGTCAGCTAGCAAATTTCTATCCCATTTTCCGCGATACCTAAGCAAGGTTCGCAAGTCTGGGGAAATCCCAATGAAATCCATTCGGTTCATTAGTAGCAGGGCTGCAAACCCAAAAAATTTCGTGGATCTCCGGCTCGCGGGTTTGAACCAAAATTTACCAATGGTTCAGGTTCAGAATTTTTATGTTCAAGGTTTTTGGGCCAAAGTTTTGGTTCGAACCTTGGTTCAGCCAAGCTTTATACATGTTTATATAGTAATCGACTTAAAACCGACATAAACTGTTAGGGAATTGGCTCCATTTTGGGTTGGGATGGGATTGCACAATACTTTATATAAATAGAAACACTTTCATACAGCTCATGACCATCAAAGCAATGACAATGTGTTTCTACTTATATAAAGTATTGTGACGAAATAAAAACTTCGAAGTTCTGGATACAGCCCTTAAAGTAAAATGCAATTTCTTAGTCCACATACGAAAAGTGTTTCCACAGTAATGTGGATAATTCTATCAGGATAACAGAAGAAGTCACTGGGAAATTGTTCAAATCTATAATTGTTGCTAAGCCGAACCGAAATTTTGGGTTCGGAACGGGTTCAGGTTCAACTTTAATACCTTAAGAGGTTCGGTTTAAGGTTCGGTTCACAGTAATCTGAAAGTCGGAATTCCAGGTTTGAACCGGTTCGGTTCAAAACCGGTTTGCAGCTCTGATTAGTAGCCAAATTAATCAAATCTTAATGTATTTCTCGAGACGCTGTTTGATATTAAGTAAAACCGAGTTTAGCAGAAATTATTTGAATCTAATAGTGCCGGAATGTTAATATCGTACATTTGATTGACCTTAAATGTAAGGTCTATGTTAGATCACGTAGTCTTTTAATGTTTCCTATGAACGTTTCGTGTAATGAATCTAGTTGACCTACTATAAATTTTAATTAATTTTTTTGGGATTAACCGCCTGTAGCTTTGTCCATCAGACTAATATAAGTGCAACGAAATGTAAGAAAATGGAAGAGTCTTTTGGCTATATGCTAAAGTGGTTAAAATAAAAAAAAAATCCACCGCTCTGGCTTGTACATTGCGATCAAAGGGCATAGCCGGATTTTAAGGGGAATCGGCCCCCGCTCCTATATTTATTTCAAGTATGCAGTTTTGAAGGTCATCCACCGACAGTAGTTTAGCGATTTTTTAAACTTCTGGTACCATCCCTGAATTTTTAACAACGATTTTTATCATTTCCGTTTGGGCAAACTAGCCATTCAAAAAATTCCAAAATTTTTTGAATGGCAAAGCTGGAATGTCGAGACTCCTCCACAACAATTTTTGAGATTTTTAAAGTGCAAGCCGTTACCTACAAAATTCCGCGAAAATTTTAAAACCATTTATTTTAGACTTTTAGTCGAGGATCCACTTTCGTTCTTTACATGTTCAACTATTATTTCAAGATACAGTTTGTGTAATTTTTTCAGAACTTTAAAAGTTGTGGAACGTGGTTAAAATTAATAAAAACAATAATGAATGTATATTTTCAATTTTTTTTTATTCATCGTCACTGTCTTTGTTAATTACTAGATTAGCATCCAAGTTCTTATATAGCTTACGTAAAATAAGAGCTGGTCTGAGAACTTTAGATAGGTACCTACCGTGGGATAAGTGACATATTATTGCAGCTAAGTGTGAGCAGCATTCCACAGTCTTGATGCCATTCGCACATTAACAGCAATAGCGCAGTAAGCCCGAGTGCCCAATGGTCTACGGAACATACTCAACATAGCATTTGTATGCTTTGCTGGAAATGTGTCGCGATCTTAATTTTATTTGAATTATATTCTTGGTTGCGTTCAGGAAACTTATATTTTAATTTCCATGCTCATCAATTATAACAGTTAAAGAGGATACCGCCTGACTTAATTGGTAGGATAAGTTAAACTGTGTTTTTAGGTCCTTCTCGGTCATTTCCGGAAAATTCATAATATCCGATGAAGAAATGGCCCGAAACGGAGTATTACGTCTTCCCCAGCCACATTTATAATTTCCTCGCAGATTTCCTTGTCAGCATCAAGCCGTTTGTCAAACTTATGGTTTAAAATGCTTGCAGATAGACCTTAGTTTGCAACAATTTGCTGTCGATCTGTTGGTGAAGAATGTGATATATCTTTCCCAAAATGCCATGAATTTGCTTCAACAACCCATCTAACCTTGGTGACATACCGGGATTCATTAGATTCTTGTGTTCTCAGCTGATTACGTTTCCCTTTTAGTGCAGGCATAAAATAAAATTCAATTTGATTATGTATAATGTTGTTAGATGTGTTAATTTAAGCGACATGCCTTTGTACAAAATCTAATTAAATCTTTTTTAACATCACGAAAGCCACGGACAACTATGCATATATCGCCAGGTTTAAGAATAGTCGTTAGTCCACTAGGATCTTCGAGACCTTTTAAGTATGCTGGCATCATTTTGATTCCGAAAAAGGTCACAAAGTGTTGAGAATATATCCATTTGTAGTTACAATTGTAAATGGCTTTCAGAGTGCCATTTTTGTTGGCCTAAATATGACCTTCGTTGGTACTCGTTGCTTGAGCTTTTTTCATAATAGACATAAGTTCCATCAAAAATCAAAGCCAGCCTACCCGATCGACCAAAAAATTTGCTGGCCATAAATTCCGAAATATTAAGGAAGAACATCCTTTTCAAACGAATTAATTACATTATCGACAATCATTCAAATATTTGAAAATAAACATTCAATTTTGTTTTTATTAATTTTAACCACGTTCCACAACTTTTAAAATTCTGAAAAAATTACACAAACAGTATCTTGAAATAATAGTTGGACATGTAAAGAACGAAAGTGGAACCTCGACTAAAAGTCTAAAATAAATGGTTTTAAAATTTTCCGAAAAATTGTTGTGGAGGAGTCTCGACATGCCAGATTTGCCATTCAAAAAATTTTGGAATTTTTTGAATGGCTAGTTTGCACAAAAACGGCCTGTGACGGAAATGATTAAACCCATTGTTAAAAATTCAGGGTTGGTACCAGAAGTTTAAAAAAAATCGGTAAACTACTGTTGGTGGATGACCTTTAAAACTGCATACTTGAAATAAATAAACTAAGGAATAACTCTCTTCAAAGGCCAATTTGGGTACTTTCGGGCTTGCTGATGCTACTCGCTTAATTTTTTTGGGCTGCATTGATCTGAGTTCTGTCGCATAAGACTCATACACCCAGAAATTTTTGCTCAGTGTGACCTCCATAATTTTACCGAAGCAAAGAAACATGCAAAACGCACTTTCCGCTATATCTTTAAAACAAAAACAGATGGAGCCAAACCGAGACCAGTTTTGTGATCAATGGACAAGACTAAACCAGAATTTTTCATCAAATTTCACGCAACAAAATGGACGTTCCCCTGAGTTGTCTGATCTTTACGAAAATTTTTTAGAATGCAGGTATTGGGCATAGTGTATGTACTGCAAAATATGAGCTCGATTTCATTGTTTGTAGGAGATATTTAATACTTTTAATTGTGGGGACGTGTCGTTCAAAATTTGAAACAAACTTGATCTGCGTGCAGACAATACTAGTCTTCATTTAAATTTTGTTTGGCTCTAGCTCTTCTAGCCTCTGAGATCAAGGTGTTCATACAGACAGACGGACAAGGCTATATCGACTCGGCTGATGATGCTGATCAAGAATATATATACCTAATAGGGTTGAAGATGCTTCCTTCTGGCAGGGACATATTTTTGCACAAACTTATAATACTCTGTGTACCTTTGGTACAGAATATAAAATGTACGGACCACTGATGCCACCGGCCCATTGGCAGTTTTTACAATGCTTCTGGCTGCTCTTCACACCGAATACGGCAATTTTGTTTGTTTAGGTATCCATTCAACAAAGAAATATGCTTCGTCGCTGAACATAATTTTCCGATAAAAAACTTTCTTAACCGAGCATGAATGTTGATAGCCAAATTCAACAATCTGCAAGCATTGTTCGATTGTATGTCAGTTCATGGTAATATTACACGAAAACAGCTAAGATGCCAAAAAGAACAAGTAAGGGCGCTGCAGTCGAGTTTCCCGACCACAAAATACCCTGTTCATTTATTTTCATTTATTTGTTTTTGAATTTTTGAAGATGTCATCCTAAATGTAGGCAATACTTTTCTAGTCCTGAGGGCTATTATCAGCCCAACTGTTTCGCTTATAACTCCGGTGTTTTTGGTCCGATCTGATTGTACTTTTCAGAATAGATAGATATTGAGCCTAGCTTGATGTATACTAAACCACGAGGCTCTAACTTGAAAATTGTGACGGCTTTTTAGGTCTTGGATTTATAGAGGAGGTCTAGGTTTTTTGGGGATAAAAGGGGGACGGGGTGGAATTTTTCAAATCTGAAACAAACTTGATCTGCGTACAGCATAAATCTACCTTCGTGCAAAAATTTGTGGCTCTATCTCTTATAGTCTCTGAGATCGACGCGTTCATACAGACAGACAGACGGACAGACGGACAGACGGACGGACGGACAGACGGACAGACGGACAGACGGACAGACGGACAGACGGACATGGCTATATCGACTCGGCTGTTGATGCTGATCAAGAATATATATACTTTATGGGGTCGGAAAATTTTCCTTCTCCCTGTTACATACATTCGCACAACTTCATGATCCCCCTTTTCCCATTTTCAATGGGAACAGGGTATAAAAATGCGAAACAATTCCCCATAATTCGTATTTATTAAATATTTCACGATATAAGGTAACCGCTGATTGTTTAAAGTTAACTTGTTACTACAACTTCAACTATAAAAGGGCTAACAACGTTCCTATATTTGGGATGATACTGAATTGGTTACTTAATAATAATGTGAAGGCAAATGCTATTGATTGGTAAATTTACAGGCTGATGATGAAGATTATGAAGATTAACTGTGGCTACAAGTAAATTCCATTTGGCAAGTTGTGTGCAATGTTTTCGTTTATTAAGAATACCGATAACCGACGGTGTAATTTCCTTAAATAATAGTTAGATAAATATAAAAACAGCTTGTTAAATAGGCTGTGAATATCTGAAATGTCGTTTTGCTAATACATAGTAAGTAATTCATTTCTACATCTGTTTCTTTGTAGTTTGCGCTGCCTTGACGTTACTGCTGCCGATATAAGCGAGTCAATCGTACATATCTAAGTAGGTATGTGTGCGCCAATGCATAAGAATTCGTATGTATCCATTTAGAATTGTTTGTAATTGTATTACGTCCCTGCGCTTAATAAACTAAGTTTGCTTTAGTAATATGCTTCAGCTTGAATTACTTATTAATATCAGGGTTTAAAATTACTGTCAGTTTTTAATTTCATTTGCTACTCTCCGTGCTGTGCTTTGTCGAAATCGTAGTTCACATGGAAATTAATAGTACAAAAATCAGAGAGCAAAGCTGTGCTATTGATAATTTCGATACAATAGCACATTTGAAATGCTTTCCCGTGCTGTGCTGTGCTATTGAACATTTAAAATGCATAGCACACAAGTTCAATAGCACAGCATGTTTCAGAAAAAAATTTATAATAACAAATTTTGAATTCGTATTGAATTAAAATAAAAAATTGATGGCGCTGCAATTAAAAACAAGAAGGAAAGTCGGTCAAGTCCGAATATAATATACTCTGTACCTCCCAAAGTTTGTGTGAAGTGCTGCCCATCGCCGTTGCGGCCTGTGCTGTCCAGCATATTTGTTTGCTTTCCTTATAACTCGACTATTGTTCATCCGATCTTTACTATTCCTTTGGCTGATTGATAAATAATATTGATTACTAAATATGTCCTATCTTTAGAACTGTGGGCGGGTTGAAAATAAACTTGATCTGCCTGCAAGTATAAGAAGCATATGTCCCATATATGACGAGCCTCTATCTCTTGCCATCTCCGAGTTCTGTTTGTTCATACGGACAGACGGACCTGGCTATTTTGTCTCGGCTGTTGATGCTGATGAGAAATATATATACTTTATAGGGTTTTAGAAGCTTTCTTCTGGTTGTTACATACTTTTGCATAAACCCTTTATACTCTGTGTATCTCTGGTACAGAGTATAAGAACAAGTTGATAGGGTGGGAGCATCGATTGCATAATTGGCTGTACTGGTAAACTTTAAAGATCCTCTCCTCTCGCTGGCGACCTCGTTCCTCGTTCACTATTTTAAGGGTAAAAGCGCAGGGCCAGGGCTCGTGCCTGTGGCTAGGATGTGGAAGATGTGTTTTGGCGGAATACCGGTTCTTAAAATGGATGATTCTTGTAAAGTTTAAGTCTATATGAAGTTGCTTAACAAACGCGCCAGCTGTGAAGTCTAGCCATGAAAAAGCTTTTCAATACTTTGCCGTTCGGATTCGGCGTTAAACTGTTGGTCCCTTTTTCTTGTGCGAAAATTGGAAGCACACAAACCAACAGATTGAGAGGAGGCTGTGTCAAGCCAAATATATATATATTCTAGCTGAATACCCGACGTCGCCCGGGTCCTTCTACAATTGCTGTCTGTCAAATGAAAAATGTTCAATCTTTGCCATTCTGTGGACCGCTCAAGCTACAGCTTCCATTTACCAACGGCATCAATGTAATCTAAACAATAAGCGCTTTCGTGAATACTCATATGGCCATTTTGCAGATTTTGCGGTTTTTTGAACCTTAGAAATATTCCATTGCTTAAAATTTCATCTCAATCGAATGAACGGTAAAGATATTGATATTCGAGGTTTTTGGACCATTTCTTCAACTCAGAACCTTCCCGGGCAAGCGTTCAATCATGCCTAAAAATTTCATCGCAATCGGATATTTTGCAAATTTCGCTATTTTTTTTTACCATTTTTCCCTCATTTCTTCAACTTAGAAACCATCCAAGGCAAGCGCACAGCCAATCCCCAAAGTTTCATTAAAATCGGATGAACGCTATAATTTTGCAAATTTGGCGGTTTTTGGACCATTTCACAGACATGAGACATAGCCTATAACAATTTCCTGATCGACATAAAAATACTGTGAAAAATTCGTGTTTGCTTAGTGTGCTATGCATTTCAAATGTTCAATAGCACAGCACAGCACATACTACGTTTACGCTTGCAAAAAACCATGGTTTCAGATCATGATTTTTCCAAAAAATACAAGCATAAACACAAAATCATGATTTTTTGCTACACACGAATTTTGACTACGGTTTTTGAGAAAAACCATGATTTTTGACACAAAAATACAGTCTGGCAACACCACAAACAATAAGCTGTTCTGCCAGTTAACTGTGTTTGGACAAAATACAAATTGAAATAACATGGAATCTAACAGAAGCCACTGGACAGCAGAAGAAACCATGGAGCTTCTTGCCATTGTTAAGGAGACGGATGTGCTGAGCCAGTTAGATGGAAAAACCAAAAGAAATAACCTTGTGTAGAAAGGCATTGCAGAATGCATGAAGAAAAAAAAAAGCAAAAAGCAAAAGAGCAGTGAGCAAGTAAAGACAAAGTTGCGGGCGCTGAAAAGAAATTATATGGAGGTGAAACGCAACAATGGAACAAGTGGTGCTGCCAGGAAGATGTGCGACCACTTTGATGAGCTGAACGAGCTATACGGAACGCGTCCAGTGGCTGAGGCAGTTGGGGTCGACACCGCATTGGACGACATAATTGAATATGTTTATGAGCCGGAGAACTTAGAGTCAAATGATGTGTCGGACTTAACTTCAAAAGAATGCGATTTGCATACAGTTCCTGAGACTACCATGGGCAGGCGTCGCCAGACTCCAAGTAATATCAGATTGAGCGTTTTTAATGCAATTAATTAATGATTCTTTCATTTTAGATAAAAAAAAACGTACTACGAGTGCTCGAGGACATTTCAAATGATCTATAAGATGGTTTGGACTGGCTCGACCGCCAAAATTACCAGTTTATCGAAGCTATAGAGGGAACAGATGACAAATTTACTCAGAACATGCGAGAAATTCTAGCTGTAGACCGAGAAGAGACTCAAAAATTCATGAGAGAGCTGCTAAATTACAAATAAGACACAAAACATACCAAAATAATAGCAGATGAACTGTATTCTGTAGACTAAATTATTTTCCATAAAACTAATATTTCATTTGAAAATTTGTATTGAATTCTTTATCTAACAGAACTTTGGCGAACTGGATAATTATTTATTAAGTATTTATTTATGTGAAGCCTTAAATTAATCGGATTATATTCAGACGTCTCCACGGTCTGATTACTAGTCCAGTCGGCTGGTTGCTCCAATTGCCTGCATGCAGCTAGATCAGGGTTCGGCACGAATCTCTCCTTCCGCAGATCGACAAAATTGTGTAAAATGGCACAAGCTAAGGCCACATAAGGGACAGCCTCAGGATTTATATCTATCCTTTTGGTTAGACACCGCCATCGTCCTGGCGTTAACTATTTTCTTTAAAATTCATCAGCTAATTGTGCTAGTGTGCTGCCACCTTATTATAAATTTTGCATAGGTGGCATCTCACTGCAAAAATATCGTGCGTTTTATAAAACAGCATAAACAGGCGCATTTTAAAAAGCGTGATTTTAAAAAACCGTGATATTGTTAGCATAAACGTATTAACAGGAAAGAATTTTAAATGTGCTATTGCTATGCTTTCGAAATTGTCACAGCATAGCAATAGCACAGCTTTGCTCTCTGATTTGTGTACTATTAATTTCCATGTGAACTACGATTTCGACAAAGCACAGCACGGAGAGTAGCAAATGAAATTAAAAACTGACAGTAATTTTAAACGCTGGTAGTAAGTGGTACTAGGTTTTTTTTGATTGAAAGGATTACTAAAATAAATAAATAAATATAACTGGCTTTACAAAAAAAGAATATATCAATAATACAAATATATCTCAACAATGCTTTATTCACCGTCTGTTGATTAATCCATTCAAAAAAAAAAACCTTATACTGCTTATGAACAAAGGAGCGAAAATAGTGGATCTTTCAGCAAGAAGTCGACACTCTAGACCTTTGTTTGTTTTTAAAAATCACCATCTAGGCTCCTTTCCCGATACCGTTGAGCGTCACGTATGTAAGACGCTAGTGTCATCCAATTTTCCCCGTTAAGAATACGGACAATGTCTTCCTCTGAAAACGTGAAAGTGCAGGGATCGTATCTCTTTTAAAATAGGGCAATTTTCTAGAAAATGCCTTATGTCTTCTTTTTTGGCGCATGATACATATGCCTCATATTTCCCCGAGTCCATTTCTGTAGGGTTTGAAATTCAGGCTTAACGTCTTCGTCCTGGCCTTAAATCTGTTTCCTATGTTGTAGGGGACACTCTGTCCACAAAGTAGTTGGTATGTGCCAGGTTATGGGACCAATTCTTGTAGGTTAGCCTTCCAGCAGATTGACCAGCTTTCTGTATCAACTGTTCCCATTCAGTTTCCCAAGTTAAACTTATTATTCGATCAAACGATTCACTCCATGACGCAATGTTTCTAATGCTAGGTTCTCACCGCCGTGATTTTGTCATCGACATCACGATTTATCGAAAGGATGCGAAAATGTGTTCGCATTGGCTACATTCTTGCATTCTTGTGTTCTTGCATCCTCTGAACAGCTGACTGGGATTTGTTGACATTTTGAAAAGATAATTTGGTGCAAATAAAATAGATTTAAATTACGGTTTTCTATTATAAACTTTGGATAACAACGAGGCAATGGTATTGCACTTGCTGCATATATTGCAGAGAATACTAACAAACAAATTCAATTATCTAGAATTTTATTTTTACAGATTTTTCTAGTATTTTGTTACAAAGCTTCATATTCAAACTTAAAAAAATGAATCCAAAGGCTTGGTTTGGTTGGCTGAGGTCATCCGAAAATAAAACGGGCTTTTGTTGTGTATTTTCTCAATATATTCCGAGCCCACATCCGTCTTCAGGGGGATTTCTACGGAACAAGTGCACTGCTCGCAACTGAGTTTTATGTGAAAAAGTTTATTCGGATGACTTTGAGCCAGTGAAACCAACCCTTAGGATTACTGAAGATCAGGTGGCTAAAAGCAACACATTAATTAATATTCTTAAATTTCCAATTATTTAAGGCATTTTCTCTCCCTTTCTTTCCTCAATCTTCTCGATATCCCACAGTTCTGAAATTTCACTGACTCCTGCATCATCCGCTCCGCCATTTCTTTGTAGGTGTGGGAATTTTCCGTGTCCCACTGAGTCCTCCAATATATTCCTCCCAAAGCTCCAGCAGCGTAGCTGTGGACTCTGGTGTCCAGGCAAATCTGGTGTCTCCTGTTGTTATAAAATTTCCATTTTTATAATTCATATCACTTTCATTAAAATAATTATTAATTTTACCTGCTTGTTTTGCTTCTTTTTTTGTTGTTCTTAAAGTTTGACAGCTGTTTTTTGTTGTTGTTAGTGACTGCAATTGTAACGATACCAAAACGATAGGCAAAAATATCGATACCCTGTCTAGTCACTACTCGAAAAGTCACGGAAGCAACTACATTCAAATTGGATGCAACTTATTTGCTACCACTAGCCCCTATGATTTTTGTATGGCGTGAATGTTGCATCCGACACAAGAATGTGCTGTAGTGAGAACCGGACATAAGTTTAGTACAACGCCACACGCATTGGAGGTGGAGATCCAATTCTTCAAAAACAGAGACCTTTCGTTTAAGAGGTGTTTGTACGTATCCCCATATTTCCGCCGCATAACACATGATTGCTGATACCGTTGCTTAAAAAACTTTGTACTTGCAGCTGGATTTTACATCCATCTTGCTTAGCAAACTTTTCCAGGTCGAGTATATCGCCATTTTAGCATCCTTTAGTTTACCAATTCATGTTCTGAGTTAACATGACGCCCAAGTATTTATAGGACGTAACCCTTTCCAATTCTATAGTGTAAAGACCCGTTTACACTCAATGGCAATGCCGTTAGCCTTTCTTAAATATGATTTGAGGTATAAAAATTAATTATTTAATTCGTAATTTGGTAATAATAGTTTAATATATTATATAATAGTCTTAGGCCAGTTTTCTCATGTTCCTGTTTTGGCAAATCTAGGTGGATTTGATGACTTTGCACTGCTCATTTTAAGCATTAGCTATGGAAATGGGTTTAGAAATCTCCTGCTATAATTTGATGCCTGTAGATCGACGGTCGATTCTGCTGCCAAAGTGTTGGTTCCAAAGTAGTGAAACCTTATCTCCTTCAAAATCGGACATATAGCAATACAATGCAACACGTCTTCTCTCTCGTTTAGGTTGCAAAGGGTGCAGGGGTCATCACTAATGTGGGGCTTATGGGCCAGTTGCAGCATCTCGCATCGGGCCTTCAAAATGGTGCTTATTGTCTTGGTCCCAAAATTATCGCTGAAATAATTGTTTTTACCCAGATTGAAGTCCAATTTGTTATATAGGAGCCTCACGTTGCTGGTTCAGGCCATATTCTCGCTTCTGATTCTATGTTGTGCATCCATATTTTTTTTAAATTGTCGAGTGCGACTTTTGCCAGCTTTCAATTTGATCGACCTTGGTTTCTGCTCCGTACATGACAAAAAGCGATTGCCATACTGCAAAGCAATGTAACTTTTTCGCGAGGAGATGTTTTGTTAAAGTTGTTGAAAGTTAATGATCCGGTAGTAGCAATCTTTTTACCACGTAGGTAAAATGCCTCCTGAGAGCATAGTGGGTAGGCCGGTTTTTAGGTGCAGAACGTAATTGGGAGTGTTCTGTGGGAGTTTGAAAATTTTTTTCAAGTACATGCGGCTTAGCTTTCTCATACTCGCTTATTCCCCATAACTCTAACGCTTAGAACACGATAGCACCCGATGTTGCCTCGAAAAGTTTATATTTGGAACTGGCTTTTATTTGCTGTTTCCCGTGAAAACTGTTCCATGTGCTGTTTATCGCTCGCATGGCTTCCTTGCGTTTGTTGATGAGGTGAGTTTTTATATCCATATTTTGAGTAAGAGTAACACCTAGATATTTGTATTCTTAAACAACTTCGAGAGTTCTTTAAGGTACCACTTTTCGAGTTTCGATTTTCGCCCCCTGCCATCACGCACCACTAGGACTTTTAATTTTTCGCAGTATCTATAACTGCTAGTATTTATATTACATTATATTGTATTATTTATTTAATATCCCAATGACACAAGACAGATAGCTTAATTTATTAGTTTTATATACCAATATAAATTGACAATTTTTAGTAATTAAAGATCAAATCAAAATTTAAAAGCGTACTTACATTTTTCACAGCTGTTCACTCTCTTCTTCTTTTTAGTTTAAAATTCCTACAAATTAAAACTTATCGATAGGGTTTTTTTGATACTTCAATGAATTACCCTCTTAAGTCATATCTTATTAAAATGCTAATTTATCCACCTAATCTTGTTTTATTTTTTCTTCATTTTAGCGTAAATAGTATAAACTTTAAAAAGAAAACAAAAAAAAAGTCGGTCAAGCCCGACTATAACATACTCTGTACCAACGAAATTATACGCTCAGTATAAATTTTGATGCTGCAGTAGCAGCTGAAAGCAGCAGCGAACGGTCTTTTGATCATAGCTCGTCAACCGATCATCCGATCTTCTCCATTCCTTTGGCGGATCGATAAGTAATCCTGATTACTAAATATGTCTAAAAAGTTCGAACCATCTATCTTTAAAACTGTGGGATATATAATATGACGTTTTTTTTAATTGGGGGGCAATTACTTATTATTATATACTTATTATACTCTGTACCGTAGGTACATAGAGTATTATAAGTTTGTGCAAAAATATGTAACATCCAGAAGAAAGCATCTCCGACCCTATAAAGTATATGTATTCTTGATCAGCATCAACAGCCGAGTCGATATAGCCATGTCCGTCTGTCCGTCCGTCTGTCTGTCTGTATGAACGCGTAGATCTCAGAGACTATAAGAGATATCCTTTTATCCTTTTATTCCTTTTATCCCCAAAAAACCTAGACCTCCTCTAGAAATCCTAGACCTAAAAACCCGTCAGATCCACAATTTTCAAGTTAGAGCCTCGTGGTTTAGTAAACATCAAGCTAGGCCCAATATCTATCTATTCTGAAAAGTACAATTGGATCGGACAAAAAACACCGGAGTTCGCTTATAACTCCTAACAGTTGAGCTTATAAGAGCACCCCCCCAGATGTTGGTCAGGACTAGAAAAAAGTGTTGCCTACATTTAGGATGACATCTTCAAAAATTCAAAAACAAAGAAATGAAAACAAATGAACAGGGTATTTTGTGGTCGGGAAACTCGACTGCAGCGCCCTTACTTGTTTCATTCTAAATGCGTGCTTTTAAAAGTATGCTACTCACTTTAACCCATGGGACTAATGCCCGGTTCTCACTACAGCACATTCTTGCATTTCTGCATTCTTGTGTCGGATGCAACTTTCACGCCAAACAAAAATCATAGCGGCTAGTGGTAGCAAACCAGTTGCATCCAATTTGGATGCGGTTGCATCCGTGACTTTTCGAGTAGTGACTTCACAGGGAATCGATAATTTTGCCTATCGTACTGGTATCGTTACAACTGCCATCACTAACAAAAACAAAAATAGAGGAAAGCACGCTTTTAACTAATTTGAAGGACATGTCCACTGATAACAAACAAGTTCTTTCCAATAAGACTACTTTTCTGACTCTACTTTTGTAAGACAGCTATACCATATAGATGTCTGATTTCGACCAAATTTGGCAGAATTATGGAGAAGCATTAAAAACTAGTAAATTCGGAGTTTGGAGACGTTTGCTTTAAAAATAAAAAAGGTTTTCTCACTAGAACTAGTTTTTCGACCGATCGTTCCTATGGCAGCTATATGTTATAGTCATCCGATCCGGCCGGTTCCGACAAATGTGCAGCGTATTTGGACCAGAAGGCTTCGTGCAAAGTTTGGTGGTGAAAGCTTTAAAACTGATAGAGGAGATGGCAAAGGAACAGACGGACAGCAGTACATGGCTATATCGACTCAGCTCTACATGCTGATCAAGAATATACATACTTTATGTGGTCGGAAATGCTTCCTTCTATGCGTTATAAACAATTTCAATTGGACAATTTCAATATACCCTCTGCAAGAGTATAATAAACAGCTGTAGAACTGTAAGCGCAAAAAAAAAAGAAAATCGCCAAGGCAAAACAAGCAGGTAAGAAAAAATCAGGGATGCAAACCGGTTCTGAACCGAACCGGTTTTGAACCGAACCGAACCGCTTATTCCAGCTGGTGAACCGAACCACAAACCGAACCGGCTTCCTTTAAGAATTGATGAACCGAACCCGAAACCACAAATAAAAACGGTTCGGTTCGGTTCAGCTCTCTGACGAGTTTTAAGACGGGAGTCGCTTTCCTCCAAGCAATGATACTTATTATTTTGGGGATTTGAATCGTTTCCCCAGGACAATTTTTCTACATATCGTTCGACTCTCTACATTCTTACCTATGCCGGAACTTTTAAGGATGACCTAACGAAAATTTAAGAACGAGTAATTCTGCAAGTCTTCTGTAATTGCCCTCCGATCTCTTAATATACGTACCATCAATCTACATTCTTTATTTTCTAGTGGACAATATTTGGAATTTTCTGTAATATTTCTTCACCTTAATTCAATGCTAACCAGGAGAGTTTTTATACTTTTCTATTCTAATCTTTTCTGGCCGACATTCTCTGTTTTCAAAGATCATTCCTATAGGATCTTATGGACGAATCCTTTGAATCTGGCACAATAAATTTGCGACATTCTTCTAAGGGTTTTAAAGATATTCAAATGGATTATAAGAATTAAATTTGAAAGTGTGCAAAAGTCACATGACAATAGAAATCATAATGTACCTTTGTGAACCACTGAACCGAACCGGAACCGCGGTTCAGTCAGTTCCAAAAACCGTGTAATTAACCGAACCGGCGGTTTAGAAACTGTCTGAACCACTGAACCGAACCAGTAATTATATTAGATTGGTTTGCATCCCTGGAAAAAATATTATTTTAGTCTGCTGTTTAAAGCCAAATACTTATTTTTGTAAGTTTAAATATGAAGCTTTGTAACACAATACAGGAAAAAACTGTGAAAATAAAATTCAACAAAATTTAATTTGTATATTTGTATTCTCTGCAACATATGCAGCAAGTGCAATAACATTGTCTCGTTTTGGTCAACAAAAAGTTTTGAGTCAAATAAAATAATGAAGATTCTAACTTGAATGCCTAGCTAATCGAACTGCATTAATATTATTCAAAATTTTATAAGCTTTAAGTAATCAAAATTAATTCAAAACGAGAGCGTAAGTTAAAGTCGGCCCTGCCCGACTTAGAAATTCCCGTTACTTAATACAATTAGTGTTTAATAACCTCATGCGGCTCGGATAAGTATGCAACTTTTTTAACTCTGCTATTTATTATCCGACCTTTATGGAAATTGAGAATGTGAGATTTTACATATTGGCCAGATGCACTATACTGCAAAATTTGAACTCTATAGCTTACAAATTGTAGGAGATATTCAACATTTTTTATTGCGGGGGCGGGAGGGGGCGTGGCCAAAACTTGAAACAAACTTTATCTGCCTGCAGCCAATACTAGCTTACATCTAAAATTTGGTTGCTCTAGATCTTCTAGTCTCTGAGATCTAGGTGTTCATACAGACGGACGGACAGACATGGCTATATCGACTCGGCTGTTCATGCTGATCAAGAATATATACTTTATGGGGTCTGAAATGTTTCCTTCTCCCTGTTACATACATTCGCACAACTTCATGATATCCCCCCCCCCCATTTTCAATGGGAACAGGGTATAAAAATGTTAGCTTCCCTAGCTATTCTGGTGTAGAAATGACAGAGTTTTGGTCAAAATATGAGATTTATACAAACGAGAGCGTAAGTTAAAGTCGGCCCTGCCCGACTTCGAAATACCCGTTACTCAGCTCAGCTCGCATAAGTATGCAACATTTTTTTAACTCGGCTATTTATTATCCGATTTATTATGCACTGCAAAATCTGAGCTCGATATCTTAAAAATTGTGGGAGTTATTCAACATTTTTTATTGCGGGGGCGGGAGGGGGCGTGACCAAAATTTGAAACAAACTTGATCTGCCTACAGACAATACTAGCTTACGTATAAAATTTGGTTTCTCTAGCTCTTCTAGTCTCTGAGATCTAGGTGTTCATACAGACGGACGGACGGACGGACATGGCTATATCGACTCGGCTGTTGATGCTGATGAAGAATATATATACTTTATGATATCGGAGATGCTTCCTTCTCCTTGTTACATACATTTGCACGACTTTAGTATACCCTTTTTACTCTACGAGTAACGGGTATAAAAACAAGAAGTGCTTCTTCTTTTGTTCCAGGTACGATTTTGGAATGGTGGTAAGTACAAGTATGGAATCTATAGGGCTGTATCCCTGTATGGTATTTACCATTATTTTCATTCCGTGTTGGAGCGTTATTTATTCTGTCATCAAAAGAAAAAGCTAGTAAAGCTGAATCATTTTGCTGCATACGTCGAACGATCTCCCGCATTTCATTTTTTCACGACCCACTTTGGATTTATCCATAATGATTGCCTCGCCATTTTCACCAGTAAACGGAATGTCCTTTAATATGGCTGTAGCCAAACAGGAGGCCACTCTATCTGAAATTCCGAATCTATCACACATCATAGCGAAATTAATAACATCGTATCGTTTCGAGAAAGGTCCCCTTTGGTTCAAAATCGGATTTCCTGCTGTTGGCATTGCAAACTCGACATCACATTGGGTATTCATGTGCGAAGAGTGGGGTCCAAATGAAGGATCAGAGCAATCTGACGATTGGCTTTACTGTTCATGAATCATAATGAACATTTTTAGGTAATCAGGAATTAGTCCACAGGAGCATGGCATTGTTTTATTGGAACCGCACTTAGCAATATAAAATAGATCATTCAAGCTATTCTCAAATTCAGTAAATGAATTTGTTTTAGATAAGTTTTTAGCCTCTCTATGGTTAAGGAATGAATTGGGCTATTTTTAAATGGTTTTTTTATACCTTTGCAAAGGGTATTATAAATTTGCCCAGAAGTTTGCAACACATAGAAATATTCATTTTCGACCCCATAAACTATATATATTCTTGATGAGGGTGACGAGCTGAGTCGAATGAGCTTTGTCCGTCCATCTGTCTGTTTCTACGCGAACTAGTCTCTCAGTTTTAAAGCTATCGAGCTGAAATTTTGCACAGAGTCTTCTTTTTGCTGCACACTACTAATATATCGGAACCGACCGGATCGGATGACTATATCTCATAGCTCCTTGTAAAGATGCGGGATCTGTAGGTCTTAGCCAGGTAGGATTTGGCCACAAAGCTCCTGAAAATAATATAGGTGGTGCCCACGATGTTGGTTGGTGTTGTTGTTGCTGCGGCCAAACTGGTGTGGCGGCGGCTGTTGTTGTTGTTGTAGCGACTGATGGGAAGATTTGTACGTATTTTGGGAGAGAGAGAAAAAAGAAAAGAGAAGAAGAGGGTAAATGATTAGAATATGTAGGGCTAAAACTGGCACCAGGTTAAGGGAAGAGGAAAGAGGCCACCTCTACCGGGTTGGTTCATAGAGCTATGGGTGTGAGTTGGGTGGGGTTTGAGGGGCAGTTAAATATGTGAAGAGTGTCATGCGGTCCCAGTCTGCATTTGGGGCACTCGTCCAGCACGTCTCGGTTAATCCTGGCCAGGTAGTTGTTTAGAAGGCGCGATTTACCGGAGCGCAGTTGTGCCAAGGAGGTCCTAACGGATCTGGGCAATGTTTCTTCTGCCGGATTTATGGGTGGGGGCCTGCCTCCCAGGACCACATTGTCTTGTTAAGTAAGGATGGCACTGGCGACAGCGGCGGTGTGTGCATCCTCTTTTGCTGCGGCGCAGGTTGAAGGGGTGGCCCGGTCTGTGCCAAGGAGTTGGCGGACTCGGGGCAGTTCCACTCTCAGGTCCGCACGCACAGCTTGTGGTCGTCTGGACATGGGCTCGGAGGTGCAGGCGTGGTTTGGATGAGACTCATCGAGGCAGCCGATGAGGAACTGCTGCGTGAGCAATTTATTGTGCGCCCTGATAGGGAGAACTTCCGTCTCCTGGTGTAGGTGATCCAGGTGGGTCATCATGTGACACCCAGTGGCAACGCGTAAGGCTGCATTTCATTAAGGGTGGACAGGACTTAAGGGTGGACAGGCTCAAGTTCCTGTTGTAGAAATACTCATAAAGCATTGGCAGGAAGGAGTTTATGCGCTGTTCCAATACTGCTACATCTCTGCCTGTGGTGACTTTGAAGCAGTCGTCGGCGTAAGTAATAAGTTTTACTTCAGGGGGTGGGAGAGGGATGCTAGAGATATATGTGTTGAACAAGAGTGGAGTTAATACTCCACCTTGTTTGACCCACAGGGACACCTTGTTTGATACAACTGGTCTTAGACTGCTTTCCTCTAAACTCCACATGAGCCTGTCTGCCGGAAAGGTAATTGGTCAGCTTTAAGGTGGGTTGGAAGGCTGCTGATTGCGAGA
Organism: Lordiphosa fenestrarum; assembly: GCA_035044985.1. NCBI lineage: Eukaryota > Metazoa > Arthropoda > Insecta > Diptera > Drosophilidae > Lordiphosa > Lordiphosa fenestrarum. Next base: position 23,698 of record JAWNNO010001341.1, on the reverse strand, counting down.
TCTTGAAGGAGAGTAGCGTGATCGACCATGTCGAACGCTTTCGAGAGGTCTAAGGCCACCTCTCATGAGGGCGGGTGCTGTTTAGCCCAGATGTGATGGTGGTGGAAAGTTCACATAGGGCAGTGGTTGTACTTCGACCTGCTCTGAAGCCATGTTGGTAAGGGGCTGGAAGGAAATGATCCTTCAGAGTGGGTAGAAGCAAAGCCTTAAGGATCTTGACTACAGGTGAAAGCAGAGTTATTGCTCTGTAGGAGGCACCTTGTTTTGCAGGTTCGCCGACCTTAAGGACCGGAATGATCTTCCAGGTTTTCCAAATGGCCGGGATGGTTAGTGACCTGACACAAAGGTTGAAGATGTGTGTCAGGTATCTAACCCCAAACGGACCGACGTGCTTCAGCATCAGAGTGGCAAGTCCATCAGGGCCGGTGGTGGTTGATGGTTTTGCCTCTACAATGGCCAGAGCTACTTCATCTTCACCGAAAGTAGTCTGATCCTTCTCCGCTTCCGGCATTAGGTTTTTGTCTCGATCCTGTCGCAGAATTGAGTAGCAGGCGGATGTTGCAAGGGTGTTACGAGGAGTGAGTTTGGTCTCCTGTATAGCAGCCAGCAGTATACCCTTTCGCTCCATGTAGTTGGTAGCTTCAACTACCTTTCTGCTCAGTCCGTTGCAGTTCCAATGGAGGAGCGTGAAGCCCTTGGGGACTGAAGGCTGGGTGCATGCAAAGGAGGGGCTGTGATCCTGGTGCCTGGCAAGGCCAGAGCAGCGCAGATGGCACCAGTCCCTGCAGCAAAGTACAGAGCATACCCCTCTTGTGATTCTCTTCTTGCAGACAGAGCAAAGGTAAACCGGTACGAAATAGTAGGAGTCTGAGCAAGCAGGCCGGCGTTGCTTAACCAGTTAGGGGAAAAAGTAAAGGATATAATAAAAATGAAGGAATACGTACTTGTCTTCCCATATGTCGAGGTTGGCAATCCTTGGGCGGTGAGATGGACACCGCGTCCGTTCCGGGACTGAGACCCGATTGCCGTGGGAACCTTCGCTTCATCTTCGCGAACTAAAAACTTAATAACTCCTCGAATAAAATTAGCCGGTGCAGAGAATCATTTTTAAACGAACGAACTCCCTTACTACCTAAAAGAAATCCGAAACGCAACGCACTTTAAAAACCAGTTAACTGAATATTTTTCGAGATAAAACAGAATTATAAAAAATAAAAATAAAAATAAAAACAAAAATACTAAATACAAATAATAAAAATATTGGTAAAATTAAAATTAAAAAAAAAAATTTAAATTAGGAACTTAATAAATTATAATGAATGCCATTTTGTATAAGTAGCGAGTAAGTTAGGGTATTTTTATCTTTTACATACTACAACTCTTATACCATTGTGACCAATACTAATATATAAGACTGTGTCTAATTGTATTGGGAAACATGATAAATCTAAATCTAAATTTGGGTCAGGCCACGAGGGTTTCAAAACAAAAAGGCTGGAGCTTTCACATGCGCTCATATATTCAAAGAGATCGATAGTACAGCCTAATTTCATTTGTTTTCTTAATCCTAGCGCGTTTTCTTCTAGGGTGCGCAGCCCTTAGCACTCAGTTGCGTTAACTGGATGCGATTTCATTATTGAACTTAATATAGTAAATACGTGTTAGCTATAAATAATAAATTTTAAAGTCGTGCGAGGCTGCGGATTGCCTCTTGTAGGTGCTGCAAGGGTCTTGAAGGCGAGTCGCTTGATCGGGACTGGCGTTGACGATCCTGTGGCGGATTGCGCGAGCGGCTTCGGTTGGAGCTTTCCGGTCTCGAGGAGCTTATTTCTTGTTGTCCCCGATTGTTGGACGACGACGATCTCGATGGAGGGTTCGAAGCATTTGTCTGGTTCCTCTGGTCTGGTCCTTGGAGCTTCTTAGCGGGCGTTCCTGGGTGCAGGCACGTATGGTGTAGGTCTCCATGGCGATGACATACGTCTTTGGAGTCGCACTCAAAAAGCGTATGTGAGGAAGCCAGACAGTTGACGCAGTACCCCAGTCTTCAGACAGCCCGGCGTCTTGCGATGGTGCCGAGATGCAAGAATTTTGGGCAGAAGCGTATGGGGTGTCGCTTTTTGCACATCTTGCACTGATAATCCATCTATGGAGAAAGCGAAGCAATTTGCTGGGCTTGAGATATTGATATTATATCACATTGATATTGAGATTAATGCTGAGCGAAGTGGGAACGGATCTATTTATGAGGTAAAATAGTATTAGTTGGAGGAATCTTGTTTGGTGGGAAGGACTACTAATTTAACAATGGGTCGGGTAATAGGGCCAGTGCGGGTGTGTAAATCCACCACGCGAATGTAATTATCTGGGCCTGGGTGCAATTTGATGACTCTTCCGAGATGCCGTCTGTTGGTGGGCATGCGTCATCTTTAATGATGACAACATCATCAAGGGCAAGATTTCGAGAGGGGTTTTTCCATTTGTATCTCCTGTGAAGTTCAGTGAGGTATTCGTCCCGCAACCTTTTACTGAACTCTTGGTGCATAATTTTAAGTTTTTGCCACCGATTTGTTGGAGAGAGGTTTTCAATGGGATTTTCTGGGAGTGCAGGTAAGGGAGCGACCCTGAGGAAATAGCCTGGAGTTATTGGGAGCAAGTGGTCTGAGCTCGCTTGCGTCATCGATGGTGGCCTAGAGTTAAGAACTGCCTCAATTTTCGCCAAAAGTGTAGAGAACTCTTCGAAGGTAAGAATTGTTCTTCCCGCAACGCGCTTGAAGTGATTTTTAAAGCTTTTAACGGCTGCCTCGCAGAGACCGCTCATGTGGGGAGCGTGAGGAGGAATAAATTTCAATTCAAATTCTCGGCTACTGTAGAGAGCTGATATGTGGTCACATGAGTTTTTCAAAAACTGTTCCCATTGTCTTGCAAGATCACGGCTGTCTTCTACGAAGTTGCGACCATTATCTGAGACCATTTTGCTACGTCCACGTCGGCTAACGAAACGGTCAAAGGCTGCAAGAAATGCCTTTATGCTTAGCTCTGTGACGGGTTCCAAGTGTATGGCCTTCGTTGAGAAGCATACAAAGACTGACACGTAGCCTTTAAGAATTTCGCTTGAGCGAATGGGTGACGCTTTTATATCAAATGGTCCAGCAAAATCTACTCCAGTGATCGTAAAAGCGGGCGAGAGTTGGACTCTTTCGGGAGAAAGAGGTGCCATGATTTTGGTTTTAGCTTTTTGTTTAAAGCGAGTACAAACAACACAGCGTCGAATGCAGTGCTTGACTTTGTTAGTCAATTTGGGGATATAGAATTCCTGTCAAATCTCTAGAAGCATAAGACGATTTTCAGCGTGAAGAAGAGTGGAGTGGACAAAGTCTAGGAACAGAGTGCAAAGTCTGCAGCTTGCTGGTAGCAATACTGGGTGTCGCTCCTTAAATGACAAATTGGCATTTGCGAGTCGACTGTTAAGCCGTATTTGTCCATCTATGTCCAAGAATGGATCCAAAGTGCTAAGTGAGTTCTTTGATGAAATGGGACACTTTTTGAGTAACCGGGCATACTCATCGGGATACAGGGTAAGCCATATAAAGTGTCGGTATGGCAACACTGAATAAATATAAAAACGAGAAAGCCTAATTCACTTCGTCTGTGCCGAAGTTTTTATACCCTTGCAAGTGCTCGCTTAAATATTTTCAAAAAATACTTTTTTCCCATTTTCCGACCGATCGTTCGAATGGGAGCTATTTGATATAGTCATCCGATTTGAACAAAAACTTGTAGAATTATGTAAAAGCACGAGAAACAAACAAATACAAAACTGCAGGATGCTACCATTAAAAACAAAAAAGTTTTTCTAACTAAGACTGTTTTTCAGACCTATCTTTTGTATGGCAGCTTTACCTTATAGTTGTCCGATTTAAATAAAAATTGGTAGGATTATACAAAAACATATAAAACCTACGATGACAAAGTTTGGAGACGTTTCCATTGAAAAGAAGTTTTTCATACTAAAACTAGTTTACCGACCGATTGTTCCTATGGAAGCTATGAGATATAGTCATTCGATCCGGTCGGTTCCGACATATTAGTAGTGTGCAGCAAAAAGAAGACTCTGTGCAAAATTTCAGCTCGATAGCTTTAAAACTGAGAGACTAGTTCGCGTAGAAACAGACAGACGGACAAAGCTCAATCGACTCAGCTCGTCACCCTGATCAAGAATATATATAGTTTATGGGGTCGGAAATGAATATTTCTATGCGTTGCAAACTTCTGGGCAAAATTATAATACCCATTGCAAGGGTATAACAAACAACCGATTGCTATATGTTGATCTTGTTCCTTTAATTTGATCCTGTACCATTTATTTCGACTACTTTTTGAACACAACATCAATCAAGTGGCCGCCTTTATTGGCCACAACAAAATGTGCCCTTTTGCGGCATTTTCCATCACTTTTTCGAGCGTCTCAGTCGATAAAGCTCTTCAATGGTCTGTGGATCGCTGGCGTAAACCTTGCTTTTTAAATAGCACCACAAAAAGAAGTCTGGGGCGGTCAAATCTGCAGATCTGGGTGGCCAGTCAATATCGCCTCTTTTTGATACCGGCCCAAACAGTCTCTTTTTGGTCATGTAAAGGTATTTCATGGATGCGGTGTGGATTTTCCGTGCCCCATATGCTACAATTTTGCTTATTATCACCACCGGAAAGCGTGAAATGCACGCTGAGTTAGCACAATTGATCGATGAACAGCGTCACTATTGCGGCACGTTGTTTTGGTGTGAAGCGTTCCATGGTCAAAATTGTACTAGATTGATGTTTCCAAAACATGTCTAACAAAAGCAATCGGTTGGTAAATGTCAACGTTATTCAGTGTTGCCATACCGACACTTTATATGGCGCACCCTGTAGTATTGCCGCTGAGCAGCGGTTACCAATCGAATTTTAGCAAGTTTGACTAGGGATGTCATGTCTGCTGAGCTGGCTGTATGAGTCGGGTGCCATTTCAATATACGAGCTGTTGTTCTAAGGTATGACGAGAACTTTTCACATAAGTCAACGTCATTGGATTCTGTGAAGAACTGGTTGACTCTTTTAGATTCTGGAGGTGAAATGACTATGTCAGACGAAACTGGACAATTTTCTTTGGGAGAGGATAGCCAACTGGGTCCATTCCACCACAGAGAAGAAGCCTTCAACTCTATAGAGGTGCAACCACGTGTACCCAGATCTGCTGGGTTGTCCTTTGATGGGACATGATTCCATATTGCATTGGGAACATCGGAATGAATGGCTGATGTGCGATTTGCGACATAGGTTTTCCAAGCATGTGGGGGCTTTTCTAACCATGCCAGCACGATATCGGAGTCTGACCATAAACACAGCTTTAGTTCTGATAATTGGGTTTCAGAAAGCGTGTGTTTGACCAACTTAGCTATTAAAACGGCTCCGCACAGTTCCAATCGGGGTAAACTGACCGTTTTTAGTGGAGCTACTTTGCTTGTGGCCACGAGTAAGTGAGTCTGAGAAGTGCCAGAGGGATGGCTTGTGCGCACGTATATTGCAGAACAATATGCTTTCTCAGAAGCATCGCAGAATCCGTGTAGTTGGATATCTTGCTTTGGGTCATAGCCAGTCCAGCGGGGGATGCCTATAAGCTTGAGTTCGAGTAAGTTCTCGAGAAATGAGTTCCATTTGAAAATGGTAGCTGGTTTGACGTTGTCGTCCCAATCCAGACATTCTAACCAGAGAGATTGAAGGAGAAGTTTTGCTTGGATTATGATAGGCGTAAGCCAGCCTGCGGGGTCAAACAAAGTGGATGCGTGCGAAAGAACTTGACGCTTTGTTATTAAGTTAACAGGATTGGGTGGGCAGATATCATACGAGAAGTAATCATCTTTTGCATTCCATCGGATCCCGAGAGTACGGATAGAGCTGGAGTCCGTAACTTTTAGAAAATTGCTGTCAAGCATATCTTCTTTATGGATGTTGCTTAATAAAGCTTTGTGGTTAGAGGTGTTTTTCTTGAAAGGAAAATCTGCAGACTTGAGTGCTGCTCGTATTTGAAATTGTGCCTCAGTGGCACCTTCCAACCATCGGGATGTACTAGGATTTGGCGGTACATTTTTTCTATGTCTCCATTGAAGACGAAACGATACATTCTTCAATTCAGTAGAATGCTAAGTAAATCGCCCTGTTGGGTTGGGCTTTTGAGTAGAACATCGATCAAAGATTGACCTGACGAAGGGGGTCGAGAACCGTTGAACAAGATTCGAAGTCTGGTTGATGTACTTTCGGGTCTTATTACTGCATGGTGTGGCAGATAAAACGAGAAATATTTGTGATCGCAAATGATTTCTATCGGGCTACTTTCGGACATGTGGTTGAGAGATACATATTCCGCTAAAACGTTATGGTATTGGGTCTTAAGAGCGCTGTCCTTCTGCAACGTGTTTTGCAACCGACAATATTGACCGATTGCCGTCGTGCGAGATGCTCCAAGGTATATGCTCTCAGGGAACTCAGGTTTGAAGGGTAAACGTACCATGTAGCGGCCATCGGATTGCCTTTGGGTTGTATCTGCGTAAAGTTTTTCGCAAAACTCATCTGCGTCAGATACGGGCTGGGAATTGAGACTTCTTTAACTTCCCAAAGTTTTTGCAACAAATTGCTAATGTTTTCTGCTTCGTCGTCTACAAAAGTAGAGAATGAACAGATGCTAGTGGAGTTAGCAAGCGGGCCACTCACTATCCATCCAAAAATGGTGTACTGAGCTAGCATATTGCCTGAGATTGGCGTTTGGATTCCTTCCAATTACCATGTCAATATGAGCCGCAGTTGAAAAACTTAGATCTACGAGCTCAAGGCCATCCAGAGAAGGATCTGATGTTTTTTGGCAAGTAACTGACGGAATCATATTGGTGAGCTTACTGAGCACAATTGCATCAACTGATACCCTGACCTTGTTATTTGCATTTGTGAGGGTAAGCTTACAAACTTTTGAAGATGAGCTTACAAACTGTCCGCCCATGCCTGAGACGTTTGTGTGATGCTTACCGACTGGGAGCTTGAGACGTTTTTGGCACTTTTCCGTAATAAAATTTCTTGGTCGATAACCGCTCGTAAGCATAGTAATTCTACGCAATGAAGTAGCCGAACTATAGCCGTCGGCAGAATAATGTTCTGGTTTTGTGAAGAGTGATGAGCGGATATGGATGGGGATTGTGATTCAGCTTGATTCGATTTGAGAGGAAAATGCAATAAAGTGTGATGAGCTTTTTTGCAAGTGTTGGATGTGTGACACTTTTGCATTCCTTGGCTAAATGGTTATATGCGAGGCAATTTATGCATATTTTTGGCGTTTTCAAGTACTGGAAACGGTCTTGAGGAGTTAACTTTAAGAATTATTATCAACTTTAAATTATGTCTGAGATGATGTGTTTGATTGCAGTACTTGCAGGCGGTTGCTGCAGTAGTTGCGTGTGCGAGTGTATTGTTTCTGAAAGTTGACTTGGAAGTATGCAGAGAGAGATTTGAGATTGGTTTAATTGCACTAAGTCGTTCCAAAACTTCTACTCTCGTGTTAAGGAAACTATTGAGTTGATTCCAGGTGGGCAATTCCTTTCTGGATTCAAGAGACTGTTCCCAGAGAGATAGGGTTGAATTTGTTGAATGCTTTTGTCATCCTCTTTTGAAATTCGTTCGATCCCAAATAAGTGTTTGAGTTGAGTATCGACGAGAAGACGTTTATTTTCATAGCGCTTGCTCAAGGCGTTCTATGCAGGTTAAAAATTTTCGTCGCAGAGTTGAAATTGCTTAACGATGATACTAGCTTCACCGAGGGTTTTGTGTCTAAGATGATACAATTTTTGAGTTTTATGGTGAGATCCGTAAACCGCTGTGAACATACCCCAGAAAGCTGGCCAGTCTTCATAGTTGCCGTTGAATGGCTCCGTGTCACAGGGTGGAATTTTGATGATGCTCGAATTGGATCTATTGAGGAAAGAAGTCGAATTCAAATTGTTTGGGAATGAGGAGAGGACTGAGGCTTCAGCAACTAGATCTTTAAGATAACATTTTACGCGATAAAACTCGTTTTCGCATCTGTAAAACTTTTGAGACTCACTTTCTTCGAACTCTGAAGTAATGGACGGATTGCTTGAGGTCATAGCTTTTCGGAAGTCTTGATCAGCTTCGTGGAAAACTTGATTCAATCGAGAGAGCCTTTCCGACAGCACCGATTCCCGTTTATTAATGCTGAAGCTATCAGCGTTGGAGCAGAATGTAAAAGTCTGTCCGCAGAGAAGTTGAAGATTCGATCAAGAGACATTTTATTTAGGGTTTTAATTGAGTTTGGGTGACGATCGATAGAACACGCGTTCTTCGAGGATTTGTTGTTTTTCAAATTTGAAAATATTTTTGAGTTGACAAAGCGACACACGTTCGAATTGCGTAAGGTTATGTTTGTAAATGAGACGCAAATATGTGTGTAGTTTTAATATGTTTGTAGGGTGTGTAATGATTACAAATTGATTTGATTGCAATTTGGGTTTAGTGTGTAAGTGTGTATATGTTTGTGCAAAATGTGTATAAATGTGCCAAATATATGTGTGTATAAATGTGTGAAAATAAGAGTGTGCAAAATTATGAGTTTTTTTTTTTTTTTTTGAATAGTGGGGAAAGCGTTGAAAGCCGAAGAGTGTGGGTCTTGGGACCACCCCTAATCTCCGATTCCCTCTTGCGGTACCACCGCATGAAAGCCTCCACTAGATTCCTATCTAGCGCGACGCAAGTTCTTGATTATTACTGCTGCATAGTTGCTAAAAGCAGACCAATTGTTTTGCGAGCTAAGTAGAATACCCATCAAGTCATTGACTATGAGTGGTCTCCCAATATCTATACTTAGCTCTTCCCGTTCAGCAGCAAATCTAGGACAGACAAAAAGGACATGTTCAGCGTCTTCTAGGATCCCTGCACAGTGTGTGCAAAAAGGATCAGTCTCATGCTTAAACCTAAACAAGTAGGACTTGAAGCAACCATGTCCCGCTTGCGTCATGTAAAAGTCGAGCTGCCCGTGCTTCCTGCAAGCCCACAGCCGTAAGTCCGGTATTATCCTTCGTGTCCATTGACCGTTGGTAGCAGTTCTCCATTTTGACTCCCAGAGTGCCATAGTCTCTTCACGGTGAGCAGGAGGCTGGACACTACTGCAGGCTTCTTTTGCGAGTAGGTCTAACGGGACCATACCTGCTAGGACCAGCGTGGCGTCCTCGAAGACGGTGCGGAAAGCGCACAAAACTCTAAGTGCGCTCCTGCGGTGTGCAGACTTGCACTCCCGGCTGTAAGAGGGTACCTCCATTGCAGCTGCCCTTATCGGTGCTCCGTAAAGTATAACTGACTTTACCACGTTAGCGATCAACATCCTACTTCACTGACGAGGTTCGTCAATATTGGACATCATTCCCGCTAGTGCAGTTGAGATCCGGGCTGCTTTCTCGCCGACATACTCCAGATGTTGCCTGAAGTTTAACCTGTGATCCAGTATTAGGCCCAGGTATTTGATGGCAGGCTTCGACCAAGTCAGGCAGCTCTCAACTTCGATGGTGGCGGATTCCACTTTTTTCCTGCTACTGACCAGTACCGTTTCAGTCTTGTGGGCTGCCAAACTTAGCCCGTTATCTCCGAGCCGTGAAGTAACCTCGCGGATGGCTGCGTTCGTGCTGGCTTCGACTTCACACATTTGCTAAGCGACTGAGATGACTGCAATGTCATCAGCGAATCCCACTATTGTACAGCCATCAGGTAGTGGTAGTCGCAACACTGCGTCGTACATCACATTCCACAGGGTTGGTCCTAGCACTGATCTTTGCGGTACGCCTCCAGAAATCCCACGTTGATGTTCTCCAGCTGCAGTATCATATAAGAGTACTTTGTTCTTGAATTTGTCGCATATGATCCTGACGAGGTACTCGGATACTCGAAGGCGCAGCAACGCTTCAAGAATGCTTTGCCAGCTAGCCGTATTAAAGGCATTCTTGACATCCAGCGTGGTAATAAGGCAGTATTTCTTGCGTCCGCCAAGCCACCTGGTGCCTTCAATGGCTTCTCGCGCTATGCCTACGACTGAGGAAATTGCGTCTGTGGTGCTCAGCTTCTTTCTGAATCCGAATTGGCGATCAGAAAGGCCTTCCCGTTCAACAAGTTCCGTTTCCAAACGGTTACAAATTATGTGCTCGAATAGTTTCCCGACTACGTCCAACATTGAGAGGGGTCTGTATGCAGAGGGATTCTCTATCTCGGTGCTGCCTTTGGGGATCAAGACCAGCCTTTGGAGTTTCCATCTGTCCGGGAAGCGGCATTGATCAATGTGCAGCAATTATCATCTTTATCACCCTTGTAGGCACACCATCAGGCCCAGGCGCCTTGTCACCTTTTATCTTGCGTAGAGCACTTAGCACCTCAGCTTCGTCAGTGAGTTGCACAGCTGTAGGCAGGGGTCGCATGTGTGCTTCCCGCAGTGAGAAAGTTGGTTGCTGAGGGAATAGTGTCTCAACTATGTCTGTCAGCTGTTCTGGACAGGTTGGCATAGGTTTTTTGGCCAGCTTCCCCATGACCACCTTGTAGGCTGTGCCAAAAGGCTGGGCATCTGCTTCATCGCACAGCTCTTTCCAACACCGAGACTTGCTTCTCTTAATGGCAGTTCTGAGCAGGGCACGCTTGCTACGGAAGTCAGCCAAATTATCGCTAAAACTTTCGCTGTGTCGATTCCGTTGCTGCAATCTTCTAGCCGCAATGCAAGCCCTGCGGGATTCCTCTATTTCAGCATTCCACCAGTGTACTGGTTTGCGAGCGGTACTTCCTCTTTTTGCGCAGCATTGAAGCTTCGCACGCTCGCTGAAGGGAATCAGCAAAGCTGTTTGCGCGCGTCGTTGGCCTCCTCTTGTAGGTTGGTTTGTAGGCTATCTACCATTAGCATCAGTGCATCGCTGTTGAGCGTCTCCTGTCTCCAACTAATCCGTGTTTTTGGTCCTCGATTGGGTAGGATTCGTCTCGGGGCTGCATATTGGCATATGATTGCAAAGTGGTCACTGTGCGTTTATGTGTCAGACACGGTCCACATAGGGTGTCTTGCAATGCAGGGTCTGGCAAATGTTAGGTCAATGACCGACTCTCCACCTGCCTTGCTGAAGGTAGGTTTTTCGCCGTTGTTGAGCAGTACCACATTGAGGGCAGCAACCACGTCTAGTAGCAAGCGTCCGCGTGGGCACGTCGTCAGACTACCCCAGTCCACCGCCCAGGCATTAAAATCACCTGCTATGACCACTGGAGATCGGCCACGGGCGTCCGCTATTATTTCGTCGTAATGGTGGCAAACTCACTGAGTTGGAGACTCGGAGGGATGTAACAGCTATAGAAGTAAGTTCCATTACACTTTGCCCTCGTGAATTCGTCTTTGGATAACCGTTCCGTCAGTTGGTGTGCAGGGTTCCCGCAGCTTCAGATAGCTGGGTATGAGGCTATGTTTGGGGTTTGAGCCCACACTCCGTCACTTTTTGCGCGATATGGTTCGCTAAGTAAAGCTATATCGACGTCCAGAACCCGTACAGTTTAGTCGAGGAGGTCCTGAGCTGCTCGGCAATGATTTAAGTTTAACTGGAGGAACTTAATTTTTCTGTCTAGTAGGATTGGCCGCTTTTAGAAACACGGGGCAAACCCTGCTAAGGTTATTATGGGCCGTGTTTTTAAGTCCTGTCCTAGTGCAAAGGATGCACGCTGCCTCTTCTTTGCAATCCTTTGCGGGATGTTCCGATCCTCCACAGTTGAAGCAGGGCTTCGTGCAGTCGTGCTTACTTCTGCATCTAACAGCAATGTGCCCGAACTCCAGACACTTGTAACAGCGCCTGGGTTCAATCTTAAGCCTTATCCTGCAAACGGACCAGCCAATCCGGATCTTCCCAGTGAATAGGAGTTGATCCGCATGTTCCTTCGGAAGGACTAAGCTCGCTGTCTGCGTTCCACGGTATCCCTTGCGAAGTTTGGGAGTAGCGTCAATTGGGATTTCGCCCTCTATTTTCGCACAGGCAGCTTGCATCACATCCTCGCTGGAAGACCATTCAGCTATGTCCCTGATCTCTATTGATACCTTTTCAGTTAGCGCTTGGACCTCAGCTGTCGCACCTAGTGTTTCCTGTACAGCCTGCTGCAGTTGTACGGTTTCTTCGTCAGCCGCTTTGCTCATTCGGATAAGCAACTCGCCTGCAGCTGTGCGTCTTATGCTACTACCGCTTTGCGTTTGCAGACCATGGTCAGTCTGCACTGACTTCAGAACTTTGGCGTAGTCAGAAGGATCCTTACATTTCACCATGATTGCGTCTGGTCTGCTTTCAGGGGGGTGATGTAACCTGTTTGCTCTAGACTTCTTCTTGACAGTTTGCCATTTCTGCTCGCCTTTCGCGGGGTTTTTACCGCTACTATCGCTTCTCTCAGGCTGCTTGTTCCGCGTTGGGTTTACGATTTTGCCTTTCTCTGACGTCTCTTTTCCTTGGTGGTTTGGGGCTTGGGTAGATTTGCTGCTATTCTAAGGGAAGGCGTCGTTTGTGCAGCAGACTCCGTTCTGCTATCACGATTTAGGTGCCCTGCTGTATCTTCACAGCTGGTCTGCGGCTCCTGATTGCACCTAGGGCAGCAAGTTGGAGTTTGGGGCATTATCTCGTAGTACTCACTGACGGCCATTTGAATTTCCTTCATTCTCAACAGGGATTCCTTCATACTCCGGTTTATATGCCTTACCACAGGCTTTTTCTTGTTTACCATAAATATGATATCATCCAGCATTGTCTCAAGTTCACGGAGCAGGTGATTGGGTGAGTATTGGCCTCGGTGCTTCTTTGGCGGGGTCTTTCGAGCCGCTTCAGTGTTAATTGGAGTTCCCCTGCTTCGCTTTGGAGTTTCTACTCCATCCCCGGTTTTCGAAAGTCTTACTTTATGGGCTGGAGGCGCAGACTGCGGTGCTATGGGTGGTGTTCTTGCTAGTTTGGATCCCCTAGCAAAAGGATTTTCAGCGGGTGCGCTTGTAAAGTCCACTACGACGGCCAAGTGCGAAACAGCCGTAGTGGTTTTTGGGTTAGTGAAGAAATGGTGTAGTCCCCACTCTAAGTCGTTATTGCTGTTATCAGTGCGTAGTCACCTTAGCGATCCCATGGGTGCCTTTCCGTGGAGTGAGGTCCATGCTAGGATTGACTCTGTTCCTTATGGGCAACAGAGTTCAGATCCAGATCAATGTTAGTTGGGATAGAAATCAACCAAGCCTAGCCATCCAACCAAATGGAACTAACAGCAAAGCGTTTTTAGAGGCCTGCTAGGGTTTTAACGGGACGGGGGTGGCGGTGACATTAGCCAATAAGCCGTTTTGGCAGTGTATCAGACTGCTTACTAAGATCATAGAATGCCAGCAACCGTCAGCGCCAGGGGTTCGTATTTAATCGGTATGGGTGTCCAGTATGCCGTACGTAACATCTTACTGGGCTCGATGCTACTTGCTGCTGAGGCGCAGCCGGGTTTTATTTTGTGCTCTTCTTGTTTTTCTTTCATATTTGTCATCACCTTTTTTTTTAATATTTTTTTGTCTATCGTAGGACATCCATCGCTGGCCAGGGATTTCTCGATGGCTTTTGAACGATGGAGGTTTTACCGCCCCGTTTCGGTCACCAGAGCCCCGTTTATGGCACGCCGCCAGTGCGGTGGGGATGGAAATAGGTCGGATCCGTGACCCTTGTGTGCCAATGTTCCAGACAGACAGCTGCAGTTGGGGAGGATTTGTAGCGATACAAGCCTACAAACTGTTTATGTCTACTTAATTTATTATTTTTTTTATTTATTATTTCCTGTGAGATTTTTCCCATCTGACAATTTCTTATTGGATCTAAAATTCTTTGACCACTGTTTCATATATTAGGCAAGTCACTGATCGCAAAGTAGTGACTTGCGTGACCTGGTGCTAAGGGCTGCACTTCGGGAGATCAGTGTGTTGGTCGCTTTCCAACACTGTGTCATTTTGTAAACCAACATGAAATGTGGCCGCCGACATATTCCTCAAGAGAAAGTGGAAAGCGGAAAAGGAAGAGAGAGAGAGCAAGCGTCCAACCACTACCCCCTTCCCCCCTCCCCCGGCCATCCACCAAGGAAGGCGCCACACATCAATTTAGAGTTTAATGCGTCAATCCACGCTCCGGACATTAGGAACTCCACCGTAAGTTGTCGCTTACCCAATGAAGTCTTGTGCTGCAGTTGATAATTTCCTTGCAGGGTGCCACTCCCACCAGGAAAAAATAGAAACCGGGAGCAGCCAGAAAAACACTACCGCACTTCACTTCACATTCTCCGCGCGCATATAAGTGTGTGCCAAAATTTGTGTGAGCAAAATGTGTGAAAAACTCAAAAAATTGTGAATAAATATTGTGAGGTAGGTTTCTATTTATTTCAGATGTAACCAATTTGTAACTCACTCACTACTGTTGGTTAGGGTGGTAGCTTTTGTCACTATGCACATCTGCTGCACTGATCTTTGCTTGGAAATTGTAGGTTATTTTTGTATGTAGGTATGTAAGTTAACAACTAAGTATAACCAAATACAATGTATTGCCCTAGCAACTAAGTAGCTTTGCATAAACAATGCTGACGCGCCAGAATAGAGTTCGGCGCTGTGCGCTAAGAACGGCCAGCAGTGGTAAGCTGACACCTCCTATCCGGAGTGCTGCGCTGCGCTGTATGGAATGCTGAGTCGGCTTGCCGACCATGACTTTGTGGCGTGATGCATTGACGCTTAGGGTACGGTATTGAAATATCTCTGTACTTCAGTCTTATATGAACCGCGCAAATCATAAGTCGCGAGAATAAATATATTGCTCCGGCATCTGTCGTCAAAAAAATATATCTTATTATTGTCTGAGCTCAAGGCCAGCAATAGAAGTCAGTCAACTTCCCAACCTTATCAACAGCAACACCTCTGGAACAAGGAGGACATCGCGGGACTCTCGCACACACTCGCCAGGCATAACCTTTGGATAACACCGCGGGACCCCGATTGATTAATTGGCGCCCAACTACTAAGTTCTAAAGTGAAACCTTTGGCATGACCAAGTGTATTTGTTTTCAATCAATTTACAACGTGAAAAATTTTTCCTTTCGTGGCATACTTTCGACAAAATAAATTTTCTGTTGCATACCCGAATAATTTTTTCATTGCATACTTTTGTCAAAGTAAAATTTTTTGTTGCATACCCAAAGAATAAAGAAAATTTTTGTTGCATACCCAAATAATAAAAAAAAATTTTTGTTGCATACCTAAAGAAGAAAAATTAATAAACATTGCATACCTTCACTGAAAGTAAAATTTTAGTGCATACCCCAAGGTACCTTTTTTGCTGCCAACAGATAGCGACATTGAAGAGATTCAGTGTCACTCATACAATTTCATTCCATCTCTTGCGCAACAAGCTCGTATACTGCCGACCATTAGTGTTCGGCAAAAGTGTATTTGTGCAGTGCCAACCAATAGCCAATGAGTTGGGCAGGTGCTTATAGGGACGTGAAACTTGAATACGACAGCGAGGATAGCTGGGAGACAGAACAAGTTAGTTGTGTAACAGATCAGCCATTAGCAAGTACCCCGGGAGACATCACCATGGAACCCGCTCAGTTCCAAGCACTCATTGACAATGCCGTCAGACTGGCATTGGCACAGCAGCAAGCTCAGTTACAATCACAAATAAATTCGTTAGCTACTCAGCTGCAGAGTATGCAGGTGGAAGCACCTCAGATCACCACATATCAAGAAGTGTCCGTTAGCCCTGATGTCAGGTGCGACGTTCCACTTGACATAATCAAGTCTGTGCCAGAGTTCACTGGTGCTCAAGATGGTTATGTGGAATAGAGGCAATCGGCCTTATATGCATACAAGCTTTTCAAGCCTTACAACGGCAGCACTACGCACTACCAAGCTGTTGCCATCTTAAGGAATAAAATCAGGGGAGCAGCTGGAGCCCTCCTTGTGTCGCACAATACTGTGCTAAACTTTGATGCCATACTGGCCAGATTAGATTGCACCTACTCGGACAGAACTTCGTTGCGTTTACTGAGACAAGGCCTAGAAATGGTCAGACAGGGCGACATGTCCCTGATGCAATACTACGACGAAGTCGAGAAGAAACTAACACTGGTGACCAATAAAATCGTTATGTCACACGAGCAAGAGGGTGCCGATTTGCTCAACGCCGAAGTTAGAGCCGACGCCCTGCATGCTTTCATTCCGGGTCTTAAGAAATCACTTAGAGCTGTGGTTTTCCCAGCACAGCCCAAAGACTCGCCTTCTGCTCTGGCTCTGGCCACAGAGGCGGAAGCAAGTATTGAAAGGAGCATGTTCGCGAACTCGTACGCTAAGGCTGTGGAGGAGCGGGCCCAAGGGGCTGAAAACAGCAAGGGTCGTTCCCATGGCAAGCCAGGCAGGTATAACAAAGAAGACCATAACCAGGATAGGAACCCACATTTTGTCAAACGCCAAAAGGGCAACTTCCAGGAACAGGCTACCAAAGACAATCAAGCGCAAGCCCCACAGCCTATGGAGTTTGACTCGTCGTCCAAGTTTAGGCAACGCACTGAATACAGTAAACATCAACCCAATGACTCGAACGCCGCAAAGCGAAGAAATTCCTCAGACCGTTCGACAGGCCCAAGACGACAGCGTATCAATAATGTAGTTCAAGAAGAATCCAAAGAACTCAATGCAGAAATCGAAAAGGCAGCAAAGGCTGCGGTCGAAGAAATTGATAGTGACAATGAGTACGATCCAAGTGACGACTCAATTCATTTTTTAGGGAGCGCTCCCGGTTGCCGTTCATTGAACGACGGTTGGCTGGGAGAACATTAAAAATGCTCATCGACACTGGCGCGGCAAAAAATTATGTCAAGCCCGTAAAGGAGCTAAAAACCATTACGCCGGTCGCCAAACCATTCTCGGTGAACTCAATACACAGTTCTACCCAGATTATGCAAAAGTGCCTGATAAACTTGTTCAGGCACACATCCCCATTTTTTCTACTGGACACTCTCAGCGCGTTTGACGCTATCATAGGCTTTGACTTGTTAACACAGGCCGGAGTAAAGTTAAACCTAGCAGAGAACACTCTAGAATATCAGGGCACCTCTGAAAAACTTCAGTACCACATCTGTGCTGATGTGAATTTTACCAATGTCAATGACATTGTGGTTCCTACCTCCATTAAAAAGGAGTTGAAGAACATTATCCTTAATCCCCTTCAACACCGCTGTCACTGCCACGATTCGTACAGTGGACAACGAGCCGGTGTATTCCAAGGGATACCCAAACCCCATGGGCGTTTCTGACTTTGTAAACAATGAGCTCAAACAGATGCTGAAAGACGGCATTATCAGGCCCTCGAGGTCGCCCTACAACAGCCCAACTTGGGTTGTTGACAAAAAGGGTACAGATTTGTACTTTTGATAACCCGAATAAGAGGTTGGTCTTCGATTTCAGGAAACTGAACGAACGAACCATCCCTGACCGTTACCCGATGCCCAGCATCCCCATGATTCTAGAGAACCTTGGGAATGCAAAGTTTTTCGCCACCCTCGACCTAAAGTCAGGGTACCACCAGATTTACCTTGCGGAGCATGACCGCGAAAAAACATCGTTCTCTGTAAATAGCGGCAAATACGAATTTTGTCGTCTACCGTTTGGTTTAAAAAATGCAAGCAGCTTTTTCCAACGGGCACTAGACGATGTTCTGAGGGACCATATTGGAAAGATATGCTACGTCTATGTGGATGACGTCATAGTTTTCTCAAAAAATGAGACGGGCCACGTCCGACACATCGATACTGTGCTGAAATGCCTAATCGATGCTAATATGAGGGTTAGCCAAGAAAAGACTAGATTCTTCAAAGAGAGTGTAGAGTACCTCGGCTTCATAGTGAGCAAGGACGGAACAAAGTCCGATCCGCAAAAAGTTAGAGCCATGCAGGAATACGCTGAACCAAAAAACGTTTACAGCGTTAGAGCGTTCCTGGGCCCGCCCAATAACGGATGTACTAAAAGGGGAAAACGGCTCGGTTAGTAAGCACATGTCAAAAAAAATTCCCGTTGAGTTTAATGAGATTCAACGTAGCGCATTTGAACGTCTGCGCAACATTTTGGCAGATGTCATACTCATGTACCCAGACTTCAAAAAGCCATTTGACCTGACTACCGATGCATCAGCTAGTGGCATTGGCGCAGTACTATCTCAGGAAGGCAGACCAATTACGATGATATCTCGTACCCTAAATCAGGCCGAGCTATACTTCGTCACCAACGAGAGGGAATTACTGGCCATTGTATGGGCGCTGGGTAAATTGCAGAATTTTCTGTACGGTTCCAAGGAAATTAACATTTTCACGGACCACCAGCCTCTCACGTACGCAGTAGCCGACAAGAACACGAACGCGAAAATAAAAAGGTGGAAGGCGTACATCGACCAACACAATGCCAAAGTTTTTTATAAGCCAGGCAAGGAAAATTTGGTTGCCGATGCCTTATCCAGGCAGAACATTAACGTCCTGCAAGATGAGCCGCAGTCAGACGCTGCAACCATTCACAGCGAATTCTCACTGACCTACACGCTCGAGACTACTGATAAACCGCTAAACTGTTTCAGGAACCAAATCGTTCTAGAGGAAGCGCGTTTTCCGCTAAAGCGGAATCAAGTGTTGTTCCGAAGCAAGACACGCCACTTGATCAGCTTCATCGACAAGAGCAGCATCTTAAACACACTTAAAGAAGTTGTAAACACAGGTGTCGTAAACGCTATACACTGTGACCTACCCACACTAGCAAGCTTCCAACACGATCTAATTGCCCATTTTCCGGCCACCCAGTTTCGTCAGACAAGACATGCAAGACATAACAGATAAAAGCGAGCAGTTGGAAATTATCACAGCTGAGCACAATCGTGCGCACAGAGCGGCGCAGGAGAATGTTAAACAGGTCCTCCGCGACTATTATTATCCCAAGATGAGCAACTTAGCCAAAGAGGTGGTTGCAAACTGCAAAGTCTGCACCAAAGCTAAATATGACAGGCACCCAAAAAAACATGAGCTCGGAGAAACCCCCATCCCAAGCTACATCGGTGAAATGTTGCCCATATACACTTTATTTCAACCGATAGGAAGCAATTCCTAACATGTGTTGACAAGTTCTCCAAGTTTGCAGTCGTACAACCAGTACTGTCCAGAACAATAGTCGACATCACAGGGCCCTTGCTGTAGCTTGTGAACATCTTTCCCAATATCAGAACGGTATATTGCGACAATGAGGCCGCTTTTAACTCTGAAACCATCACCTCTATGCTAAGAAACAACTACGGCATTGACGTTGTGAATGCGCCACTGCTCCACAGCTCATCGAATGGCCAAGTAGAACGGTTTCATAGCACCTTGGCAGAAATCGCCAGGTGCCTAAAGCTAGACAAACAAATCAGTGACACAGCAGAACTAATCCTGAGGGCAACGGTAGAGTATAACAAAACTCTGCACTCGGTCACCCGCGAAAAACCAATTGACATTGTTCACGCAGGGACCAATGAGTGTCGCCTAGACGTCAGGAAAAGGTTAATGAAGGCCCAGCAAGACAACATTAAGAGATGCAACATCTCCAGACAAAACCGTACCTTTGAGGTAGGCGAATAGGTTTTCCAGAAGAACAACAAGAGGTTAGGAAACAAACTAACCCCGTTATGCACAGAGCAAAAGGTGGAAGCAGACCTGGGAACGTCTGTTCTCATTAATGGGAGGGTGGTCCACAAGGATAACCTCAAATAGTTTTCCCCCTTACAACTAGCTTATAGGATCACAGGATAAGGAAAGTTAAAGCGACCCTGTCTCACGTTTCGTATAAATTTCAGGTTTGCCCTCACGATGCTTGTCACCATAGCAGCAGCTACTGCTCGGGTCACCGACTTTTCGCACGCCAACTACATCCCCGTTGTGGACGGTGAGGTACTGGTGTTCGAACAAAGAGACTGTTTGAGGCACTCAAGCAACCTTTCACATTTCATTAGTATGGTAGATGAAACGGAAAAATTGTCCGATTCCTTTCCCCAGTCACATAAGCGTAAGTTACTAGATGTCGATACAGATCATCTAAGAACCCTGTTGTCCGTACTCAAAGTTCACCACAGATTTGCGAGAAGCTTGGACTTCTTAGGGACAGCCTTGAAAGTGGTTGCAGGCACACCCGATGCTTCAGATTTCATGAAAATCAAAATCACAGAGGCTCAACTAGTAGAGTCAAACTCTAGGCAAATAACCATAAATTCCGAAACGCAGAAACAAATAAACAAGCTGACTGACACCATTAACAAAATTATCAATGCTCGGAAAAGCGATTTGGTAGACACCCCACATCTATTTGAAGCACAGTTGGCAAGAAATAGAATGTTGAGCACAGAAATTCAAAATTTAATCCTCACTATTACGTTGGCTAAATCTAACATAGTAAATCCCACGATCCTTGATCATGCCGACCTGAAATCACTTATCGAACAAGACATTCCAATAGTTAGCTTAGTTGAAGCTTCTAATATTAGAGTCCTCCAGTCCGAAAACATCATTCACATACTAATAGCTTATCCTAGAGTTAAATTCAGATGTAAGAAGGTCACCGTCTACCCTGTATCCCACAACCAAACCATCCTACGGCTCGACGAAGACACTCTGGCAGAATGCGAAGAAGACACTTTCGCGGTCACCGAATGCACCGAGACCACGCATATCACCTTCTGCGAACGGTCCCGACGAGAAACCTGTGCGCGTTCACTCCACGCGGGCAACACGGCCCACTGCCAGACGCAGCCCAGCCACCTGAGGGCGATAATGCCCGTCGGGGTCGTAAATATCAACGAAGCGACAGCCCGCATCCGAACAGACAACGGCGCAGAGGTATTCGTCACAGTAACGCACCTGGTAACTTTCGAACAATCAGCAAGTGTCAACGGCACCGAGTTCGTGAACCTGAGGAAAGCGCTAAGCAAGCAGCCTGGTATTGTGAGGTCGCCGTTGCTAAACATCGTCGGTCACGACCCCGTACTGAGCATACCTCTTTTACACCGCATGAACAATGACAACCTACGCTTCATCCAAGGTTTCAAGGAAGAGGTAGATGCAGCAGGCTCACCCAAACTCTGGTTCGCAGCTGGCGTAGTCTTGAACGTCGGACTTATTGGCTCCTTCATCCTTTTTCTGGCACTAAGGAAAAGACGAGCCTCCATGAAAATACAGAAGGCGATTGACAACTTCAGCATGACCGAGGACGGTCATATTCCTGAGGGGGGGTAGTTAACAACTAAGTATAACCAAATACAATGTATTGCCCTAGCAACTAAGTAGCTTTGCATAAACAATGCTGACGCGCCAGAATAGAGTTCGGCGCTCTGCGCTAAGAACGGCCAGCAGTGGTAAGCTGACACCTCTTATCCGGAGTGCTGCGCTGCGCTGTATGGAATGCTGAGTCGGCTTGCCGACCATGACTTTGTGGCGTGATGCATTGACGCTTAGGGTACGCTTATACTTTGAAATATCTCTGTATTTCAGTCTTATATGAACCGCGCAAATCATAATTCGCGAGAATAAATATATTGCTCCGGCATCTGTCGTCAAAAAAATATATCTTATTATTGTCTGAGCTCAAGGCCAGCAATAGAAGTCAGTCAACTTCCCAACCTAATCAACAGCAACACCTCTGGAACAAGGAGGACATCGCGGGACTTTCGCACACACTCGCCAGGCATAACCTTTGGATAACGTCGCGGGACCCTGATTGGTTAATTACTCTCGCACACACTCGTCAGGCATAACCTTTGGATAACACCGCGGGACCCCGATTGATTAATTTGTATGTGTATGTGAATGCAACTGCACGTGTTGATTTTCACTTTTCACAAGAAAAATACTTTGAACTTTACCTTTCTGCCTTAGATTGGGACTAAGGCTTAAGGCTTCGGGTGTCCTATTGTGCTGCTTCCAATGTGGTGTGGCGGCGGCTGTTGTTATTGTTGTTGTTGTTGCTTCGGCCAAACTGGTGTGGCGGCGGCTGTTGCTATTGTTGCTTTTGTTGCTGCAGAATACGCGTGTGGCCTAGTAGGGTCAGGCCACAAGGGTTTCAAAACAAAAAGGCTGAAGCTTTCACAAAAAGGTGCAACTTATCACATGCGCTCATATATTCAAAGAGATCGATAGTATGGCCTAATTCTATCTGTTTACTTAATCCTAACGCGTTTTCTTCTAGGGTGCGCAGCCCTTAGCACTCAGTTGCGTCAACTGGATGCGACTAATTTCATTATGGATCTTAATATTGTAAATAATAATAAACACTCCCATAGCACCATTGTCTGTGACAACTTGTGACAAAGTTTGTCACAGGTCAAGAGTGTTTACATTGGCGTCACAAAAATTGTGTGTCACAGCGCTGTGACAAGCCAAATGAGTACTTTTAGTGTGAACGTTTCTCTTCATTGTCACAGAGCGTCACAATGTTAAAAGTGAACATTGAACGAATTCGTAAGCAGTGAGCTAGTTCTACAAATACAAAACAACAACGGCAATTATTCAGAAAGACAGAAATGATGAATGAAAAGGGTTTTAATCGGGTTCGCCGTGTGACTATTCAGTAGATTCCTGAAATGATAACTAAGCTTATCGAGTCAAATTAATTTTGTCGTCCCAACAAGAGCGACTTCGCTTGGTTCCATCGACTTCTTCATCTTCGTCCAGCAACCATAACCCTAAAACAGCACATGCCGATAGCTCCGACTCCTCTCGAGAATTCATTTCGTAAAGCTAAAAATGTAAGCTAAATTTAAAATAAAAAATACACGAATACACAAAAAAACGATAGCGTAAGTTAAAGTCGGCCCTCCCCGACTTCGAAATACCCGTTACTCAAGGCAATTAGTGTTTAATAACCTCATGAGGCTCAGATAAGTATGCAACATTTTTTTAACTCTGTCACTTATTATCAGATCTTTATGAAAATTTGTGAGATTGTACATATTGGCCACATGCACTATACTGCAAAATCTGAGCTCGATGGCTCACAAATTGTGGGAGGTATTCAACATTTCTTACTACGGTGGTGGGAGGGGGCGTGGCCAAAATTTGAAACAAACTTGATCTACCTTCAGACAATACTAGCTTACATATAAAATTTGGTTGCTCTAGCTCTTCTAGTCTCTGAGATCTAGGTGTTCATACAGACGGACGGACAGACGGACATGGCTTTATCGACTCGGCTGTTGATGCTGATGAAGAACATATATACTTTATGATATCGGAGGTGCTTCCTTCTGCCTGTTACATACATTTGCACGACTTTAGTATACCCTTTTTACTCTACGAGTAACGGGTATAAAAATGGCGTATATTTACCCTTATCAATATTCTGAACTTCCGATAAACGATAAAAGATGTCACAGTGTGACAGAAAAACCAACTTGCTCGATTCAGAGGAAACAAGAAAGAAAGTCGGTCAAGCCCGACTATAACATACTCTGTACCAAGAAATTTTATCTTTTGATCATAACTCGAAAACCGTTCATCCGATCTTCCTCATTCCTTTGGCAGATCGATAAGTTATTCTAATAACTAAATATGTCCA
>JAWNNO010001338.1:0-12038 GCA_035044985.1 Lordiphosa fenestrarum | reverse complement strand
AAAAGTCGATCAGGCCCGACTGTTATATACTAAGTACCAGCGAAAGTGTATGCTCAATATAAATATTTACAGTTGCAGCTGAAAGCAGCTCCCCTACATTCCATTGCTCATAACTGGACTCTCGTTCATCCCATCTTCACCAAAAAACTTTGATTGCTGAATATGTCCAGAAGGTACGAGCCATCCATCTATTATACTGTGATAAATATGACGTTTTAGACAACTTTCGGTGGCAGGAAGGGGCTTGACAAGCTTGAGAGTAAACTTGTTCTACCTACAACTAAAAGAAGTCTAGGTCCCATACATGTCGAACCTCTTTCTCTTACCAACTCCAAAATCAATGACATGGCTTTATCGACTCCACGGTTGATGCTAATCAAGAATATATATCCTATAAGGGTTCGGAGATGCTTTTTTGTGGCTGTTACATGCTTTCGCATAAACTTAATATACCCTGTGAAGCTGGAAAAGAAACTTTAAGGACTGGAAAAGACAGGAAAAGGAACGTACAATGCCTTCCAACAGTGATATTTGGAAGAGAGGTAAGAAGTGCCCTATATATGCCCCACTCAGTATGGCATCTACAAGTTGTCAGCAAATCGGACATTTATATCTTATCTATATATGCCGTCCTATCCTATCCTATCCACAACAATGGTAGGACCAGAACCCCATTGTGGCATAAGCCAACATATCATTAAGGAACTCCTTAGATAAGAAGAGAATACGCTTAGAACAGCCTACGCGCAAAAGCATTAATTGTGAACCACAGCCCTAAAAAGTCAGGAAATTAATCCAACAAGGAAAGAATACCTGACAGGATTCTGTATGGATTGGGTATAACAAACATCCAACTATGCAGATTCTGTGAATAGATGTAGTAGTACTCCGAACATCTATAAGCACACTGCAATGCTCTGGCGAGAACAGATTTGGGGAACACAGTTTACACCCCAACAAGATGAGTTGCCTAGAACCCACGAAAATCAAAGGCATTCGTGCAGGAAATTGGACTGCTAGGAGAGTTGTAACTCAGAAGAGACACAATAGACCAAGTCTGGTCGCCGGGCGATATATTTCCAACAACTAATAATAGTTCTAGCCAATTCTACCACAATTTACCGATCTCCAGATCTATAGCCCTTTAAAGGGTAAAGAGGACGTGGGTATCCTTACAGTTTTCCACTAAATAAAGTGTTTTATTTGAATGGTTGAACGCTTTAGAGTTGTCTATCTAGCTTATTAGGGCCCGTATTACTTTATATATAAAGTCCTTTAAGTCCAATCGTTTATACGAAAATCTCTGGAGATTATTGGGACACCTTCCTGATAAAACAATATTTGTAAAAGAAACCTACAAGTTGTTCTTTTTATACTCTGTACCGTAGGTACATAGAGTATTATAAGTTTGTGCAAAAGTATGTAACATCCAGAAGGAAGCATCTCCGACCCCATAAAGTATATATATTCTTGATCAGCATCAACAGCCGAGTCGATATAGACATGTCCGTTTGTCTGTATGAACGCACAGATCTCATAGATGGTAAGAGATAGAGGTTTGACGTGTATGGGACATATGCTTCTTATGTCTGCAGGCAGATCAAGTTTATTTTCAATTTTGGCCACGCCCCTTTCCGCCCCTGCAATTTAGAAAAAACGTCATATCTCCCACAGTTTTGAAGATAGATGGCTTGTTCCTTCTGGACATATTTAGTTATTAGAATAACTTATCGATCCGCCAAAGGAAAAAAGAAGATCGGATGAACGGTTTTCGAGTTATGATCAAAAGACAAAATTTCTTGGTACAGAGTATGTTATAGTCGGGCTTGACCGACTTTCTTTCTTGTTTAGGATGCCATTTTGAAAGTATTTATCCCAATAATATGTCCGACCCCATAAACTATATATATGCTTGATCAGGGTGACGAGCTGAGTCGATTGAGCTTTGTCCGACCGTCTGTCTGTCTGTTTCTACGCAAACTAGTCTCTCAGTTTTAAAGCTATCGAGCTGAAATTTTGCACAGAGTCTTCTTTTTTGCTGCACACTACTAATATGTCGGATCGGATGACTATATCTCATAGCTGCCATATGAACAATCGGTCGGAAAACTAGTTTTAGTATGAAAAACATATTTCTTTTCAATGAAAACGTCTCCAAACTTTGTATTCATAGGTTTTCTATGCTTTTTTATAATTCTACCAAGTTTTATCAAAATCGGACAACTATATGGTATAGCTGCCATACAAAAGATAGGTCTGAAAAACAGTCTTAGTTAGAAAAACTTTTTTGTTTTTAGTAGAAGCATCCTGCAATTTTGTATTTGTTTGTTTCACAAATTTTTGGCCAAATCGGATGACTATATCATAAAGCTGCCATACGAACGATCGGTCGGAAAATGGGAAAAAGAGTTTTATTTTTAAAATATTTAAGCGAGCACTTGCAGGGGTATAAAAACTTTGGCACAGACGAAGTTAGCTTAGTTTTCTCGTTTGTATTTTGCATTATCTATAAGAACTCGAAAATGTTTTTGAAATTTGGTAAAGAATTTATTGTGAAAGCAACTGGTTTCAACTTGAGTTCTTATACGGCCTAATCATTTGTGTTAAGCCATTCTTAAAAGCATTTATAGGCTAGAAGTAACAGTTTATATACCAAAATAGTTCTTTATAAATATTTGCTATTCTTTTCAAGTATTCTATTCCTATGAAACTTTATCAACTTATCTTGTGTCTAATTCAATTATATAAGTCAGCATCCTCCAACAACAAAAATATATATATAAAAAGGTACACACAAATTTATGCACATAAGCAAAAATTCAGTGGCCTACACCCAACTCCGCTAAGTACCCACAATTAACCCAGCAAGTAAATGTTTCCGGCACATTAAAAGCCAAAACTACTTACAGACCACACACCAAAAAAAACAAAAACAAAACTATATGGCAAATGCATGGAAGGTGTTTAAGACCGAAAATATTTTAATATGGTTTGCATTTAAAAAGGTCGGTAACCAAACCAAACCATTTTCCCTTCCCTTTTTTGGGCGGCTTATCTCTTATTTTGACAAATTTCCACCAAAAAAATAAAGTGTTTGCGGTGCGTGCGAAAAACGAAAACGCCTCCTGCAATTGATTTATTTATTTGCATAAATTTAACACGCCTGCGACAGCTAGCTGATATTTTGTTCGTAGTTGGGTTGAGCCTCAGCCTGCTGCTGCTGCTGCGGCTGCTGCCTCTGGGCAATAAATTGTCTGCATTGTTGCATGCAAGTTTGTGACTGAAGTCTTTTGACTTGTCTCCTTTTCGTGTTTTCTTTTTTGGTTTGGTTGTTGTTTGAGCACACTTCACAAGAACTTCACCGAATCGTGTTGACACAGTTTTTTACATATTTACATATCATCAAAATTGACACTGGAGACGGAGACGGAGGGGGGGACACATACTTTTGTTTTGTTTACTTGGCTGCGAACGATTTCCTGACCGGGGTTAGCGCAAAAGCGTGACAAAACACATTGGAGACACGGGCCACACTGAATCCAGCGAATGTGGTAGCATCAGCAGCAAGTCTCCGTCACCGGGCGGCTCTGCTGGCCATCAGCTGGTCGAAACACGAACACGACGAAACGAACAGCCGAACGTTCAACACCTGGGCGGCGGTGTTCGTGTCATATTTTCATTGTGTGTTGCACAAGCCAGTTTTTCTCACATGTGTCTGGCAACATGTTGCTAAGGCCAGCCATGTTGCTAAGGCTAATTTAATTATTGTATATTCAATTTTATTGAACATAACACAAATACAAGTAATTGTGATGAGTCAGGCTTAAAATAAAATAACTAATTTATATTTAATTGTATTTATAACGAATTTCGACACTGACTTGGCGTTTTTATGGCGCCTGTAAAGGACTCGTTAGCAGTGGCAACTTCCCATACCTTTTTTTTGCTGAACATCTTTACTTCCTTAGTCATCATATGAATCAGCCTTGTCTTCTAATTGAGGGGGGTTTGCTTAGCTGATTCAGGTCCTTACCACCTCTATAAATCTCAGGACTGCCTTATATGACTTTACTTGACCTTGATTTCCGTTTCAGTTTTCTATGTTCCAAACTTGATGCTTGATCTTGTCATAGACAAACATGGAGTTATGTTAAAAAACTCGGAATAAGAAAGCCCATGACGACCACAAAAATGAATGTTGTACCTGATGAACTAAACAGGAAATTTGTACATGCACCAGTACCTGAAATTGTGACCAATATGTACCGCACTTTTTATACTCTGTACCGTAGGTACATAGAGTATTATAAGTTTGTGCAAAAGTATGTAACATCCAGAAGGAAGCATCTCCGACCCCATAAAGTATATATATTCTTGATCAGCATCAACAGCCGAGTCGATATAGCCATGTCCGTCTGTCCGTCTGTCCGTCCGTCTGTCTGTCCGTATGAACGCACATATCTTAGAGATGGTAAGAGATAGAGGTTTGACATGTATGGGACATATGCTTCTTATGTCTGCAGGCAGATCAAGTTTATTTTCAATTTTGGCCACGCCCCCTCCCGCCCCCGCAATTTAGAAAAAACGTCATATCTCCCACAGTTTTGAAGATAGATGGCTTGTTCCTTTCTGGACATATTTAGTTATTAGGATAACTTATCGATCCGCCAAAGGAATGAAGAAGATCGGATGAACGGTTTTCGAGTTATGATCAAAAACAAATTTTCTTGGTACAGAGTATGTTATAGTCGGGCTTGACCGACTTTCTTTCTTGTTTTGAAATGTTAAGCTTAAGATATAGAATTGCATACTTGGATCATGAATGTTCAATGTCA
The DNA here is from genome assembly GCA_035044985.1 of Lordiphosa fenestrarum. Taxonomy (NCBI): domain Eukaryota; kingdom Metazoa; phylum Arthropoda; class Insecta; order Diptera; family Drosophilidae; genus Lordiphosa; species Lordiphosa fenestrarum. Next base: position 7,203 of record JAWNNO010001338.1, on the reverse strand, counting down.
GAAGTTCTATAAGAATGGAAATTATTGATCCAAGAACGAAATTCTTGATTCAAGTATGAGCTTTTTCTTGATCCAAAAGCTTCAATACTTGAACCAATTACCAGACATTCTCAATTTTCTTCTCAACGAATTCCTATCTTTATTGATCTGCTCCGGCTTAAAGCTTGCCTAACTCCGACTAATACTAAAATTACCATATCAACCGCTCACTTTTAATACCAATTTATCACAATTAACAAATCAGATTACTACTGCGTCTCTCGCACACAAAAATTCTCCCACACTCTCCCATAAAATTTGGGCTCCCTGAAACACCAGCAGCGGCAGCAGCGGCGGCAGCGCCGGCCACTTGTATGCCCAAAATGCAGCAGATCAATCATAAAGACATATAAAATTGTGTAAAAAAACGATAAAAACACCATAAAAGCGATAATAATCTTTTGTAAGACCAGTTTGTTGCCCAGCAAATAGAGACCAAGCCCCGCATCTCCCCCACTGAAAGCAACTTGTCACAGCCAAAGTGATCTTAGCGGACATTTCTGTTGATTTACCATGGGTAGAGCAAAAAAAATGTACTTCCATTTAAATGGCAAAAACTTGTGTATGCTAATCAAACGATTTGAGTTGATTGATATGGGTTTTTAATTAGATTTGCCACACACCGAGGATGAAACTGCAGCAGATTGAGGAAACGAGTCGCGTAAACTTATCAAAAAAACATGGTGAACTCATAAAATAAAATTAAGTCAATGCATATAAATTTCGTTCGTTTGTGATTTTGTTTACAAATATTCACCTTTTTTTGTTGTTGTTTTTGTTTTGCATTAATATTAGGCAGTAATTAACTGAGCGTTGGTTGTAAGACGCTGAGTGTATCATAAAATCCAATTCAATGATGGGGACAACAAACCATTGAAAGAAATTCAAATTCCGATTCGAATTCCAATACGAATTCGAGTAGGTCAGCCTTCGGTTCATGCGTAAAGTGCGAGTGAGTATATCCAATTTCAATGTCACTCACGTAATTGCTGGCTGTGTAATGTGGGTAAATGGACGGCTTTTAGTTGTCACCAAATGATTTTGAATCATCGGAAATTGAGGTCAGGGATGCTTACCGTAGTCCTATAGAAAATTATACTTTAAACTAGGGTAAGCTCTTGCTTAGAAACCAAAAACCCAGAGAGAGTTTATGTTCTCTGAGAAAGTAACTTCTAGATCTAGTGATATTCTTACAACCGCTAGTCGAGCTAGAGACTTTTTCAGAGATAGTAGCCAAGCAAAGCTCTCTTAAGTGCTCACCAACACAAGCACATTTTGCTCTACTCTCCATTTGTCAGAGTTGGTGTAAGATTTAGAGTGATAGCTTGGATATTCCGCAGGCACTGCCCACTCCTCAAATCTACCTAATGATGATGTCATTTCTCAGTGAAGTAGCTGATTCGAGCAGAAGTTCTTTAAGGCAGCGCCTGAGGTTGACTCTGTTTCCAAATAGGAAACAAACTTCATCTGCATACGGTATACACCTACCTTCATGCAAACATTTGTGGCTCTATCTCATATAGTCTCTGAGATCGACGCGTTTATACAGATCTTAGATATAGGAGATAGAGGTTCGAAGTGTATTAACATATGATTCTTATGCTTGTAGGCTGATTACATACATTTTAAATGAGTTCAAAGCTTTCGGTATCTCTGTGTGAATCTCAATCTGGGACAAAAGTATTCCTATATATAAAGAACACAGTCCTACAGCCTGCTAAAAGCACAACGAATAACTTAAGATAAATAAACAGTATATTCCTCCTTGAATTTTCCAGAATTTTGCATTTGAAATCGAGCTAAGTTCGTTCTCAGTTTGGTGTTTTTAGGCGAAAGGAGAGAAAAGAAACTGAGAGGAAAGCAAGCTCATTTGAGAGAGTAGCATTGGGTCCGCTCTAATACTTTCGTTGTGTTACGGGAGAGTGGACTCATGTTGCCTTAAGATTCCCAAACAGTTATGGCATTGCTGGCATGGAGAGGCGGCTGTTCGACTGACAGTTGACAGGCAAAGACTGATGCTGTTTTGAGGCGTTGTGTATTTCTCAGGCAGGCTAAAACTAGCTACATGGCTTAACAATTAATTATACTCTGTACCGTAGGTACATAGAGTATTATAAGTTTGTGCAAAAGTATGTAACATCCAGAAGGAAGCATCTCCGACCCCATAAAGTATATATATTCTTGATCAGCATCAACAGCCGAGTCGATATAGCCATGTCCGTCTGTCCGTCTGTCTGTCCGTATGAACGCACAGATCTCAGAGATGGTAAGAGATAGAGGTTTGACGTGTATGGGACTTATGCTTCTTATGTCTGCAGGCAGATCAAGATTATTTTCAATTTTGGCCACGCCCCCTCCCGCCCCCGCAATTTAGGAAAAACGTCATATCTTCCACAGTTTTAAAGATAGATGGCTTGTTCCTTCTGGACATATTTAGTTATTAGAATAACTTATCGATCCGCCAAAGGAATGAAGAAGATCGGATGAACGGTTTTCGAGTTATGATCAAAATACAAAATTTCTTGGTACAGAGTATGTTATAGTCGGGCTAAACCGACTTTCTTTCTTGTCTATGATATAAATTTAAACAAAATGGAAAAAAACAACTGATTATAAACTGTGAAGCTCTTGCGATTACAAAAGTAAACTATCTTACACTTGAACCTGAAGAGCTCTCGATATAAGAAATAGCATTCTCGGTATTTGACAATGCACTATGTTCTTGATTTAAGAATGAGCAACCTTGAACTTGAGTATGTTTAGCACTTAATTCAAGAATTATTATTTATAAGAATATTAAAATTGTTCAGATGTTTGCAACGCATAGAAGGAAGCAACTCCGATCACATAAAGTATGTATATTCTTGACCAGCAAGACGAGCTGAGTCGATTTAGCCATGTCCGCCTGACCGTCCGTCTGTTTCTATGCGATTTCCTCCGTCAATCTTTCAAACATACTTCACCAAACTTTGTACGAAGTCTTCGGACACAAATACGCTGCACATTTGTAGAAACCGGCCGGATTGGATGATAATAGCATATAGCTGTCAAAGGAACCTGGTTTTACTGAGGAACACTTTTTTGTTTACATTGGATAGGCCTTCAAACTTTGTATGTCTTAGTTTGCTATGTTTTCACATGATTTTACAAAGTTTGGTCGAGATCGGACTACTATATAGTATAGCTGTCATACAAAAGTAGAGTCTAAAGAGTTGTCTTAGTGGGAAAACCTTTTTGTTTTCAATGTAAACCTCTTTAAAACTGTCACATATTTATTATATAAGCTTACACACAATTCTTCAAAGTCTTGTCAAAATCGGATGACTATAAGTTATAGCTGCCATAGGAACGATCGGTCCAAAAACTAGTTTTAATGAGAAAAACTTTTTTGTTTTCAATGGAAACGCCTCCAAACTTTGTGTTTCTTAGTATGCTATGTTTTCACATGATTCTACTAAGTTTGGTAGAAATCGGACATCTATATAGTATAGCTGTCATACAAAAGTAGAGTCTGAAAAGTAGACTTAGTGAGAAAAATTGTTTTGTTTCCCATGCAAATGTCCTTAAAATTGGCATTTATTCATTTAAAATGCTTTCACACAATTCTACAAAGTTTTGTCAAAATCGGATGACTATAGCATATAGCGGCAGTACGAATGATCGGTCGAAAAAGAAGCTCTACTAGAAAAAAAGCTTGTTGTCTTAAATGGTATCGATTCCAAATTTCTTACATGATTGTTTATTAGTCCTTTGCGCGATTCCACTAGGTTTGGTCGAAATCGGACATCTATGTAGTATAGCTCTTATAAGAAAGTTTCGAAAAGTAGTCTTAGTTAGAAAAATATTCATAAAACACATCTCGCGGGAGGTCTTAGATATGTAACCTCTTTAGACGTTTTTTTTTTATAATAAGGCCTCTCCTCCTACCTCTTCTCAACAATCGACTGGCGAGTGTCTCGGATAGAGTCTGAAAAGTAGACTTAGTGAGAAAAATTGTTTTGTTTCCCATGCAAATGTCCTTAAAATTGGCATTTATTCATTTAAAATGCTTTCACACAATTCTACAAAGTTTTGTCAAAATCGGATGACTATAGCATATAGCGGCAGTACGAATGATCGGTCGAAAAAGAAGCTCTACTAGAAAAAACTTTGTTGTCTTAAATGGTATCGATTCCAAATTTCTTACATGATTGTTTATTAGTCCTTTGCGCGATTCCACTAGGTTTGGTCGAAATCGGACATCTATGTAGTATAGCTCTTATAGAAAAGAAAGTTTCGAAAAGTAGTCTTAGTTAGAAAAATATTCATAAAACACATCTCGCCGGGAGGTCTTAGATATGTAACCTCTTTAGACGTTTTTTTTTATAATAAGGCCTCTCCTCCTACCTCTTCTCAACAATCGACTGGCAAGTCTGTTCGAATGACCCCTCAGTCGTTTTGAAATAGTCAGCAGCTTGTTTATTTATAGTATTAACTATTTTCCGTACATTTAATTCTTCTCTCTATTAGAGAGGGACTTCGACTTAGAAACCAATGTCCATCATTTGAAACTCTTCTTAGAGCTATGTACAGTGGTGCTCATAGACTTAAGCCACTGCCACTACCATAAACTGTTTCCTTAATAACTTTTTTGAACATATTTATTTCGGCCTGAAATTTTTACATTTTGCAACACTGTTATTTAAGCAGCTGATCACAGAAAAAAATGACAAGAATTAATTCGGGGGTTCCCAAAAAATTGACTAAATGTCAAAAAAGAGAATTGCGCTCTGCTCATATACTTAAGCCACCTTGAGCTAAAATCGTCAAACTTGTGTTTTTTATCGGGAAAGTTGTGCTAGTTATTTTCTAAACTAAAATATTGAATACTAAATACGTTTCCCAAAACAATTTGACCGCTATGGCTAAAAATAAAAATACAAATCCGGCCGAAAGAAAGCTAATATGGGAATATTACGAAAAAAACACATGTATTCTACAAATTTGTAAGACTTTACATTTTTCGCGTGGCAAAGTCAGAAATGCCATTGCATTTTATAAGCAACATGGAACCTGGGCAAATATTCCACGTGAAAAGCCCAGAAAAAACCACTTTACACGACGATAAACGGATTGCCAAAATCAGTAAAGCCGATCCGTTCTTGACTTCGACGCAAATCAGAGGTCAAATGGTGACAAAATGGTGAAAAATGTTAAAAAGCGGCTGCAATTCGCCAGAGAGCATATTCAAAAAGGTCCCAATTTTTGGAACATGATTGTTTGGAGCGACGAATCCAAGTTTAATGTCTTTGGGAGTGATGGTAAAGCATATGTACGACGTCCTCCCAACAAACAATTCGACCCCAAATACACGAAGAAGACCGTTATGGTCTGGGGCTGTTTCACCGCATCGGGCGTAGGTCCCCTAGTGAAGATAGAAGGCATTATGAACGGCGAAAAGTACAGGGACATCCTTATTAACAATTTATCTGGAGAATATGCCGATAATTTGCCACTTGCCTGGATATTTCAACAGGACAACGACCCGAAACACACCAGCAAGATAGTCAAGTCATGGCTTAACCAAGAGGGAATCAATGTTTTGCAATGGCCACCGCAGAGCCCCGACTTGAACCCTATAGAGAACTTGTGGGGAATTCTTAAAAAAGTCGTTGGCCAAAAAAAACCAGCAAATAAAAACGATTTGTGGCGAATTTTGCATGAAGAGTGGAAGAAAATCACCCCTCAACAGTGCGCACGTCTTGTGGACTCAATGCCAAAGCGTTGCTCCGCTGTTCTTAAGCAGAAAGGTCATCCCACTCAATATTAAAGTAAATTTATTAAAAGTATAAGGAATATTGGGCAAATTTTAACTTTTTCAACCATTTTGTTACAGGTGGCTTAAGTATGTGAGCAGGACATTTTGGAGATGGTCTCCGATTTTTTAAGTTTTTCGTTGAATATATATTTTTATAACTTGGTTATTCTTCTAAAAGAACACTGATATATAGAACTAATGTGACACATAAAATTGGAGCTGTGAAATAAAAACTTTTCTTAATTTTCGTTAAAATTCTTGGTTGAAGTCTTGTGGCTTAAGTCTATGAGCACCACTGTATATCTTGGCCCAGTAGCAGTGCTTCTCCAAATCCATCAATCTTCATTTATCTGTGGCTTTATCTGGCAACATTTATGCCTGTAATCGATATAAGGTTACCACAATTTCAATGAATTAAACATGAACCGTTTGGCAGCTACCAAGCTGCGCATTGTTTTCCCTCCAACTGTCATAATTCAGCCACCGGCAGCTCAACTAGGCTGTCACCTCGGACGGCCTACAGGGCGTATGCTAATATATTGAGCATACACACACATCTGAGGTATATTGATATTGAACGCCTGAGCGAATGCAATCGATATGAAATGACAGAAGTCAGAACGAACCGCGAGATGCCTGCCTGGCCGCAAAAAGTCACAGTTAATAACCCAACTCAATGCCATTTATCTTTTTGTTATGAATGTCAATTGGCAGTTGCCAGATAACGGACAAAAGTTGCACGGGGATGTGTGGGATAAGTTTACGGCTCTTTGCATTTTCACGCTCAATTAATTGCAATTGCATTTATAATAAATTGCTCGGAAGATAAAAGCAATTTCTTATTCTTAATTAACTAAATGCAAATTGTCAAAAGAAGAAATTCAATTCTATTGACCAATGGTCCACCCGACAACTGCTCTCAGCATTGAGCGTATCGGATTTGATTGAACATTTAATTAATGATCTGGGGGATTAGTTTCGAGCAGCAGCAGCAGCAGCCAAGCGACAAGTACCAGCCGATGCTGTACAGCCCCGGGCCACAAATTAATCAACGCATAAGAGGCAAATACCCGCACTTTGGCGTGGGCGTCTAGACTGCAAGATTTGTGGACTTGTGGGCCCACGGGCGATAAGGAAATACACAAGCGACAGCAAGTTCTGAAAGGAGTTTGGCCTAGAGATTGAGCATAGATAACATAACTCAATCGTCAGGGTTAGCAATGTTTTGGACAGGTCACAGGTTAATCCTTAAGATGTGGCAAACGTTTTTAATCATTTCGTTTTTATTATAAATGAAGAGCTTCCGCTATGATGATGTATTATTATAAAGCGGGTATAGAGCTTTCTTCTCTATATAGAATTGGGCA
>JAWNNO010001325.1:0-16216 GCA_035044985.1 Lordiphosa fenestrarum | reverse complement strand
TTTTTTTGGAAGAATTTTATGACAGAATTGCCTGGAATTTTTTAGCATGTTTTTAAGACCTTGATAGTATGTTAAAGCGAATAAAAAGCTCGAAGTATAATTTGCAGTGGTGGAAATTAGCCTCAAAACATTTGTTATATAAATTTTACGAGCTGCAGAAGTTAACTCTCCTTTAGCCTTGCCTAAAAATGAGCAAAATATGCCTTTAAAGCTTCCTTAAGCACTTATTACCAAAAGTCTAGAAGTGATCGACCATTTCCGAAAACCGATTCGAAATAATAGACCTTGTTGTCTAGTGTAATTTACCTTTGAAATAGAAGTAATAATAAAGGAAACAAACGAATAATATACAATTGTAAGCCAACTGCAAAACAACAAGAAATCAAAATTAATATTGGCTGAGCTGTTTAATAAAACTACCAACTACTGCGCCACGATTTGAACTGTGATTAATTTGAACATTCGCTAGCTTACGCATCTACCGGAATCGCTGCAGCACTCCTGTTTGCAATATTTTGTGAATCACTTGCCTTGATTCCACAATCAGCAGCGGCTGATTAATTAACCGCATGTCTCAAATCGATGTATTTGAGGCGATACGTGAAAGCCATTCCATTCAAAATAAATATGGAAGTGGCTCTGCAATGAAATAGAGCCCCAAAAGATTTCATCAAAGAACTGCTGTGAGTCGGAAAAAATCTGAAAGTGAATGCCACATGTGACGTGTTCCCCAGATAGGAAACCATCCGCACTCTTCAAATACGCCCCGAGCCAGAAAACAAACAATATGGTGTATCGTGTAGCCTCTATTCTTTTTTTTTTAGATTAGCCTTATCGATGGCTAAATTTTCAATCCAAGAAACTAATATCGTGCTAATTCAATCAGAGAATCTATTTTGGGAAAAACGAAATTTTGCTGGGACAACTAGATAAATTATCATGAAGGTTTGATAAATGGCAATGGTAGACGTGGTGAACAGGAGGCCTAAAACGGAATTTAGCTGGTACATCCATACAATATCCTCATGTTGAACCGCCTACAACTACATTTTAGCAGAATTTCCATAATTTTTTGTCAGTTCATCACTCACCTGCAAAAATAACAACAAAAATAAACAAACTTGCATTAGAATTTTTAATTTATGTTGAAATTAATTTCTTACATATTCTGGGGAAAAAGCACAAACATTTTTAATTTCGCAACCCAACCAGAGGCGGCCACACATCAGCGGCTCTCGCACACATTAAAAAATCGTTTTTAATTGAAACACAAACCCCTTGGCAATCAGTGAGAGAGAGAGAGAGAGCTAGAGAGTGGGGGAAAAAGAGTGAGAGTCATGCACACGCAAATGCCGTGCTAACTCGCTAACCCCAAGGGCAAGAGCTAAGAGGGGCCACAAAACCCAACCACCCACCCACTCACATAGTGTGGAGTGCAAGGGGCCAGGAGCTGGCCGTCGCTCACTTAAGTTAATACGCAAACCAAATGACACCCAACATTATCAAGTTTCAATGAAATCAGTTAAAAAATGTATTTTTTTTTTGCTGTTGTAGGCAGGCAGAAAAATCCACCAACCTGTGTATGTGTGATGAACCAGTTGTTTTAGGACAACAAAGATGGCAACATGTTTGTATTGTATTTCTGTTTTTTTAGCTCTCGCGCTTTGAGCAAATTCGTCATTGTAAAAAGAGAATCCATTAAAACCTGGCCTGGCATGAGTTTTCACCATGAAATGCGAGGCCTATGCAAAACTTTGTTTTGTATTGTATTTATTTTGTTTTCGGTATGTGGTGGCCGGCCTTTTGGGTTGTTTGGAAAACTGAAAATTTTCGAAATATTCAGTCAGGTCATCGTCGTTGTCAGAAGTAAGCCGCGATTTTTCTTCGTGTGTGTTTTTGTGTGGATTCGGAGGCCCCTTGACAGCCGTTTAAATGCATTAAAAAATTACCTACCAGAGACCGACCATTTCACATGCGAAATTGTGTATGAAAGCGGTTGACGCCCACCAACAGGAAGAGGAAAAATCAAATCAACATCCTCAACATGAAATGCAAGTAAAGGATTCCGGCCTCCATTTCAAGCGACAGCAAAAGGGTTTGGCCAGAAGAAGCAGACTGAACACACTGACTCGGCCGACTTGTTAACGCAAATTGAAATTGTTGTAGCCACAGCCAAAAAAGAAAAAAAAAGAAGAGAAAGGAGACGATTTTGCACAGTTTGGTTCGTGCATAAATCAAAGCTTGGACAGCTAAGTGGAAACCAGTTGATGGGCCTTGGAACAAGGAAGGCTAGAAGCCCTTACAATGGCAATTAAAAAAGCTTTGAGCCAACTTCATTAGAAATTAAGTACTCTGCATGTTCAAAATGCAGTAAAAGTGAAACAAGTCACCAAAAAGTAGTTGACATTTTACTCTGCGTTGCGGTTGTTAGTCATGAATGAAGGCTTTACTCCTTTTATAGCTTAATTAAAAAAAGGAACTAAAAACGCCGGGGCATTAAATTGTTTGTGTTTTGGTTTAAGAGGATTTCTATCATCATTTTGGTGCCGGCGTTTTAAACTAAACGGAGTTGGTATTAAAACGTTTTTGAAATAAAAAATATTTAAACAAGTATGATTTGGTGTTTCTTGGGTGTACTTGAATTTAGTACGGAACATTCTAAAACCGACCAAGTGCTGTTAACATTATTGAAACGAAAACAAACGTTCTTGAATCAAGAACATTATGTACTTATGTTGAGATGCCAAACATGAAAAGCGAGTTCTTGGTTCAAGTGTTAAATAAATGCTAGCTCAAAAAAGTCGCCTATTATTTCAAAGCGAGTCTGTCTTAAAAATTTCCAACCGGTTTTAACACGTTTGCTATGGACTGAAGGTAAATTTCTGACCTACAGTGATTCTACCTGGGTTTTTGGTGAGTTTATGGCCCATTGAAAATTCTAGCAAAAGGGTTTGCACTTTCGAAAAATCGAATTTTTTTGTCTTATCTTATGGATAAACATTTCAAGAATATACTCTCAACATTTCAAGCCGATCTGAGCAAAACTCTTGAAGTTATTGTCTAATTAGTCTTATGTCCTTTAACATTATAACTCCGACAGCTGCGTGCTTATAAACTTTAAAAGGCGTTTTTCTCAAACCTACTTTTTCAAAGTCCGTGATCACTGCCATTCAAAAACTACTTGATCGATTCATTTCAAACTTCGTATACATTTTCTACATATAAAATACCTTCCCCCAACGTTTAGTAAAAATTTGTTTTTTTACATTAAGGGGGTTTCGCACCCACAAAATGGCGGAATTTTTCGTGGGAAATAGCACTTTAGATGGCCACCAAAAATTAAAAAAAAAAATTATCAGAGAACGTTCTGGGGAGGATTTGATGATACTTTATCTAAATTTCATTGGTTTTTAATTTTAAATAATTTCCCGACCGAGATATAGTGATCACCGCAAGTCGATTTTTTTCAAAGACGTTCTGGCGCAAGCTTTGTCACCGGCTGGTTTTTCAATATTTCCACATGAAAAATTTATAGAATATTGTTAAAAGTATACTTAATATAGTGCAAAAGGATTGAATTAATTTGCTCGTTCCATTCTTTTAGAAAAAATTCACAAAAAAGTGTTTTTTTTAACGCTAAAACCCTTACCCCCCCTTTAAAGCTATTATTTAGGCCATTTTTATCAATTTCAGTTTAGGTAATCGTCGGTCAAATTTGTTGCTCGAAGTGCCCAGAGATTAAGTACTTTGGCTTTCTTAAAAACAGTTTCACCAGCTATCGATAAATTGACATTGCTGGAATAGGGTGACCAGACACTGTCAACGTATAAGAGGTTTGTTTGATAAAAGAATGATTTTGCCCAAAAATATTCTACACTTTTTCTAAAAATTTGGTTATAAGCAGTTTCGCACCTGACATCTCGCACGGTTCATCGTTATATTTATGTTTATAATGTTTAGCAAAAAGCAACAGTTAATTGCAATCACATAGCTTGATATGGTTTTATATTCATTCTTTTTAGACTCTTTGTATCCTTATACCCCGTTTAAACACACGAAAATGATCATGATGCACCTAAAAGTAGGCCTTCAAAAACTATTAGTTAACATGACTCATTCAGAATCAGATGTGCTATAATCCACACTGTTCATTCACTCAGGTTTTCGAACCAGTTTGAGGAAATCAAAATAAATCAGTCTGAAGATAACTTGTTCCATGGTTATAAATGTTCATAAGCATAGCATACTTCAGAGGGCATTTATCACGATATTTATTTGTGTATAAAAGGGTCTTCGATCGATTACATAGACCAAAAGTCAGTGCAATCTATTTGCATCATTAAAAGAAGTTTGCAAATAAACATAAAGTACAGTGTACTTTGTAGCGGGGTCGCACTAGTGCAATGCTTTTAAATATGCTTGATGTCTTTAGTTATAAATTCCTTAATCTTACTTAATGGAAGAACAATTGTATGTGTGTGCCTGCTGTGCATAAGGTCCTTGGGTGCGATCACTTCTCGGGACATCTGATGTATAAGATTTTTTTTATAAACTTACACACTCGGAGAACCGTCACAAGCTATTGGCGACAGCTTTGATGTAACTAGTTGTGAAAAAGGTTCTCCAACTTTGCTGTTCGAAAATTTGAAGCACACAAGCCAAGCGATTAAGAGGAGCTTGTCTTGCCCCTTGGGGCTGGGTATATTTATTTGAGTATTTCATGGGTACTTTTGGATATTTGGGTATTTTGGATATTCTTATTGTTTTTGAAAATGCGAGAGAGTGCGAGAAAGTGCGAGATTGAAAATCGCGAAAAGCACATTAAGTGCTTACGAATGAAGACTTAATTGATGCCCAAAAATATAGAACATAACAGCTGTTATACTTGAAAAAGTATTCATATTAAATACACTAATAAATTCAATTCCACTGCATAAAATTTGATTTGTAATAATATGTTTCTTCATGTTTTCATGCTAATAACTAAATATTTTCGTGTTTTGATATAGTTTTTAAGGTAATGTGATTTTTGTGGATTTTTAAACAAACTTAGCTTTTTTCTGCTATTTTGAGTGATTTCACCTTCTTTCACTTGAACTGTGTGAACAACTGAAACCAGGGTGAGGCTGGGCCAATTCTTGACGAATGTGTTCTGAATTTTCTCGTATTTATCCTTGTGCACTCATTTAGCTTAGCCGCTTAACTTTTCCAGTTGAATTACATTAGTTAAGACTGTTCATTATCATTCCGAAAGTCGACTATTTACATATATTCGTTTAAAGCAATCTTCCTACCCTCGGCACTCTACTTTAAACTTTTAAATGTGGCTAGATTCGCGAACTTGCTCGCTTTTCTGTTCGCTTTTTCTGTTATGTTCGGCTCTGCTGTCACACACGTCGCATGAGTTATATGCCCCAACTCTGACTAGCTAACTGTTGTGTCCTTATCTTGAACAGACTGCACTCCCAGGCTCATGAAAACGTCATGACGGTATGATTTAAGCGCAAACTTATGCCGCCAGGGAAGGAGTTTGCTTCAAACTCCTACAGCTCTGAAACCAAAGGAACTTGCACAATTAACTATATATTTTAATAGCTACTCTCTTTGCTGTATGCTGCACTGGTCTAGTAATTTAATTACAATTTTTCCACTTATTTTACTGACCGACCGTGTGAGGGAATTTAAATATAACAAAAAAAACAAAGCGGAATAAATGTAACTGTCACGAAGCGGTGATACTCTACAGAATTATTAGTTGAAAGAATCATCGAGAATAAACACTAGTCTAATGCCAGGATAATGCATATTTAAATAAAGAGTTGAATGAATAAAATAAAAAGGCATTAAAAAGGCAGACTCAGATGAGTGATTAATTGCAAAAAAAAAAATTGGGTTTAGTTTCAAAATGTTTCGAGCAAAGGTCGACACACAACGCATAAAAGAGAAATGAGAAGGAGATTCAAAAAGTTTCCGCATTCTTCTCTGAAACTTGGCAAACTCCAAGCGAAGAGAGTATAAAAAGCTAACCACACACCGAAGCATGACAGACAAACGTCCAATGGGTTTTCACTTTTCCTTTTTTACGTGTTTTCTTTTTTCTTCTCTGTTCGCTCGATGATAAACGCATTACGCATGCACTTTGCTCAACACTTGTGTTAATTTTATGCTCCCCCTTTCCCATCAGAATGCTACCCACCTTTAGTGGTCGCCGCTACGTACACTGTGTGCGTTTGTTTAAATATTCATTGAAAATTCCAATTGCATTTGCGCTTAAATTGGCAATGCCAACAACAACATAAACCATGCCAGCTGCAAGTGCTGAGCGAGTTTGTTTTCTTTTCTCTTTTTTTTTAGCATTTTGGTGTTGACGGTGGTCCAACTCAATTTGGTCGAAAAATGCCTGGCCTGGACCCGGTTTGTGGTGTTGAGCAATTTGCTTTCGGTTCGTCGCTTGAATTGCTTTGAATTTTTTAGTATAAAAGGCTATGGTATTCAGAGAAGTGGAACTGGTTGTAATTTATGCTAACTCAAAACCCTTCACAAAGACGTTTTAATTTTGGTTTGCTTCAATCTCTGCAAAAAACGATTTACACAAAGTGTATACAAAATTTTTGATGTTAGCACAAATAAAATATATGCATTTTAGCCATAAATAACATGCTAAGCCCATAAAGCCGTGTGACTAGTTTTGAAGATAACCGCCAAATGAAAATTGCGCGTCAGCCTCGTTTCAATATAGATAAGTCTACTTAAGCCCACAAAAAACAGAGAACAGCCAGGAGAGGCAATTAAAACCAAATGAACATGTAAAAAATGACTTCAATTTGTGCACATATTTCATAATGCTATTAGAAGGCGTTGCACGATGAACCCCAGGACTCATAAATTAGAATTAAACAAGGCAATCGAAAGAGACTTTTCCTGGTGCTGGGCGAATCCGCCTTTTGTCTTCTCTAGTCCAGCAGAGATTTATGTGTTCAAGTTCGCACACTAAAGTAACAAAAAACGGGTGTACAATATATAATATTATATATAAGTCACACGCTGCGTATGGGCAATATTTTAATTATGCAAAAGTGGAAGATCGAGTTCAAAAAGCTTTGCCGTCATAGCATACTTTTCAGCGTCTCTTTGTGTTGACTTATTGAGCCGCTTGTTTGTCTGTCTGCGTCTGTATTTAATGAGCTTTTGTTTCGCCTCCTGTGTGTGTCTGTCTGAGAGTGTGTGGGTAGCGATTGCCTGCATTTTTAATTCATTACGACTTTTGATATTTCGTCGCGGTGCAATTGAAAGCTACGCTTTAGAGTGGTTCTTAAAAGTTCACCATGGAAATACTTTGAATTTTTCTACGATGCATTAGTTAACTCCACATCTTTAAAAAGGTCCGTTTTATCCTGTACCAGCTGAATACCCGGAGTCGCCTGGGTTCTGAATATTGTCAGAATTGGATTTTTATGCGAGTGTTTATATGTAAGTTTGAACATTTGAGATCGTACAAACTAGTTCGTAAGCGTTTTTATATTTGTCACAATATCAAGTTCATATCTTAAATTATTTCTGAGATATGTAAATTCTCTCACACTCACATTACAAACCTACAGAACAATTTTCCAATAGAAAAGTGTGGAACTAAAGCAATCTTGTTCCGGTTCAGACGGCTGATGCGGAGCCGGGAAAATATTTAACTTTATAATACCAATATACAAGCCGAATTTTAAGTACATTGCGTTGATAACTGTTGAGATGTCTCCAAACCACTTTTGATTAAGTTCGAAACCATTTCTAAACTAGTATAATAGTTATCTCCACATCACCAAACTAAAAACCAAACTTCAATTTGATAGCTTCAAGTGTCTTCTGAGAATTGGCTCTGAATCACTTTTGAACCGGTTCGATTCTGGTTCTAAACTTTTAAAGTATGCAACTCTGTATTATCAACCTAGAGACCGAATTTCAGGTTCATTGCTTAAGTAACTTTTGAGATATGAAACGTTTTCAACCGCTATCGAACCTGTTCACCGACTTGACACATAGCCTGACTTTTTACAAGCTTACATTCAAACATACATACATTTTGGTTTAAAGCGTTGCCAACTGACTGTTGAAAAATCGTCATATCTGCCAAACACCTATGCTACGCATTCTTGCATTTCTGCTTTCTTGTGTCAAACGTAGCCTTCACAACATCCAACAACATCCAACAATCTTTAACAATGAATGCAAGAAAGAATCAATTAATGTAAGAAAACAAGAATGGAATAATGCTGCGATAAAATTGTTCAAAGATTTGGGCATGACACGGTTCGTCACAAAATTCGTGCAAAAATAAATATTTTTCGACCGTAAGCAGCTTGGCGTTAACATTGCCCAGGAGCTGTTGTACTTGATATCCGCGTTGAACCTATTTTACTCTAAGGGGTCATAGTTAGCGGTTGACGAACACAGAATATTTATGAATATGACGTGAAATAAAATAGAAGCTGTAGCAGGAGACAAGACCGTGAAATGGCGCAACAACTTCAGTCGAATGTAAAGATTTTGCTCATAGATTTCTTTTGTCGCAGTTGCGTGGTGCACCATTAGTTCTTGCCACGAGGAAAAACTGTCATTAAGGAATATTACCTGCAAGTTATGTACAATGTGAGTGGTGCTAGCGTTCTAAAACGTCCCTTCACACGACACGATTCACTTTCTTCTGTTCCGAAAACTAAAAAGAGGCCCATGAAAGGACGACGCTTTTACACGACTGACGCGAAATATCGGCATCGAAAGAACAGCTCAACATGGTGTCAAAAAATGATTTTTTTTAATTGCTTCGAGGTTTGGAAGAATCTTTAACATAAATGTATTATATCCAACTGGGGTTGTCTTATATTTGTTTATATTAGTAAGTAGTATAATTTATCAAAAGGTAAAGATCGAAACAACGACGGTCAAGCTATGAGCAAAAGAAAGTTAGCTGCCGCAGCGCTGCTTTCAGCTGTTACTGCATATGTAAACAAAATATTGAGCTGACACTTTGGTTGGGACAGTGTATATGGTTTTTATTTAGCATTGAAAATTTCCAAATTTTCATGATACTTCTAAAATTTTTGTTTTTATTCTTTTCCTCAAAATACTTTCCACTGTAAATATTTATTCGCTTGGTATATATTTAACACCCACTTAACTGATTCAGAAACCATCCAATGTAATGCCCACAAGCACACACACACTTCCATGTGTCAATGACTCAGTGCAGAATGGAGAAATGCAGTCAGTAAGGTTGTTTTGATGACAGGCCAGACTTTACACACACACACAAACTCAGATACACCAACAGTTAAGTCTCAGTTCATTCAATCGAGGCAAGTTGAGTTTCTGCCAACATCAGCAACCAACTGCTGCTGCGTATCCTTATATGTATGTGTGTATGTAAGTCTGTGTATTGAGTAAATGAAGATGACAACAATGATTGACATCGTTGACTTAAGTCATTACATATTGCATGCAAGCAGCAGCTGTAAGGATAATGCCAGCCAGGTTGCCCATGGAAGTGTGTGTTCGATGAGCAAACAGCATGAAGGCGCTTAATTTGTGTGAAAGGCTGAACAGCACGAAACTGAATTAAATGCGCTCTTTGTGTCTGTATAATTATTTTCAAACTAAATAAATGCAAGCTTTCACACATAAATTTCCCATTACAAAAATCATTGCCATTTCAGCAGCGAAAAGTAATTTATTTGTGACATTTTTTCGCACTTCCCTTTGCTATTTGGCTTATTTCATTTTATTGCTTCTTTGTCGCTTGAGTTGTTTGTTGGTCATAAAAATTATAATCTTGATGTGGTTGTGGGTAGTCAATAAAAAATTCTTTACCAAATCTGATACAACCATAATTTTTATTTATTTTTTTTGCGTGTGTTGGTATTAAAAAGAAATCGCATAAATTTTAGTCGCAGCTCACATAAAATGCGCCGTTAGGCATGAACATTTTTCTATAAACATTTTGGTTTTTTTCTATTTTTTATTTGAATTATAGCATGACCGGCGTTTGAAAGAGTGGGAAGAAGATAGGTTTAGGGGTAGTTAAGAGTTAAGTGAACAATTTTAGTTCGCCACAAATTGCTTTAAATCTGTTACAAGATGCTGGGCAATTTGCAATAGTTTGAGGCTCGAATAAGCGGAATAAAATGTAATAAGGCTATAAATTTGCAGAGACAATTTTTGTCGCCTTTTTTCTTTTAATGTACTATATAAAGTCCATTTTGTGTATAATTTTGGATTCTTTAAAAATATTATGCGGCCAACTTTATTGTGATTTTCTTATACTAATATCTTTTCCACATGGTCGAAAAATTGTGTCCAAAATTGAAAGTGCCAATTGTTTGTGTAATACTCAAAATTGGGAATTTCTAATTTTAAAGCCGTATTATTCTCGTAAAAGTTTCTCAAATGAAATATTAGACAAGAGAAGCACAAAAATATATGAAAATCTGCATAAGAAGTAGGCTATCTGAGTTTTTTTATGAGTGTTTCGAGAGCCAACTAACAGTAAACTGAAGAGATTTTCACCTAGCTCATAAGAGATTTCGACGAGTGTAAATACCACTTTACACATTTTTCTCACTCTGTTTTAAAGCTATCGAGCTAAAATATTGCACAAACCCAGAAAAAAAGAGGAACGAATAATGTAAGTACGAACGATCTTGAAAACAACCCATTCGTTCTTGAAATTTCCAGAGTTTCGCTCTAAAAATCGAGTTAAATTCGATCTCAGTTTGGTGTGGTGTGGCTCGGAGAGTGAGGCAAAGAAACTGAGAGAGAAGAGCAAGCATATTTGAGAGAATAGCATTGAGTCCGCTCTCCCAGTTTCGATTATTGTGGATGAAGGGTGTGTGGGGAAACTAACCTTCAGAGAAACTGTAAAATAGTAACAAAAAACAAGAAAGAAAGTCGGTCAAGCCCGACTATAACATACTCTGTACCAAGAAAATTTGTCTTTTAATCATAACTCGAAAACCGTTCATCCGATCTTCTTCATGGCGGATCGATAAGTTATCCTAATAACTAAATATGTCCAGAAGGAACAAGCCATCTATCTTCAAAACTGTGGGAGATATGACGTTTTTATACCCGTTACTCGTAGAGTAAAAAGGGTATACTAAAGTCGTGCAAATGTATGTAACAGGCAGAAGGAAGCATCTCCGATATCATAAAGTATATATATTCTTCATCAGCATCAACAGCCGAGTCGATATAGCCATGTCCGTCTGTCCGTCCGTCTGTCCGTCCGTCCGTCCGTCCGTCCGTCCGTCCGTCCGTCCGTCCGTCCGTCCGTCCGTCCGTCCGTCCGTCTGTATGAACACCTAGATCTCAGAGACTAGAAGAGCTATAGCAGCCAAATTTTATACGTAAGCTAGTATTGTCTGTAGGCAGATCAAGTTTGTTTCAAATTTTGCCCACGCCCCCTCCCGCCCCCACAATAAAAAATATTGAATAACTCCCACAATTTTTAAGATATCGAGCTCAGATTTTGCAGTGTAGTCTATGTGGCCAATATCTACAATCTCACAAATTTCGGATCGGATAATAAATGGCCGAGTTAAAAAAATATTGCATACTTATCCGAGCTGAGCTGAGTAACGGGTATTTCGAAGTCGGGCAGGGCCGACTTTAACTTACGCTCTCGTTTCTAAATTGCGGGGGCGGGAGGGGGCGTGGCCAAAATTGAAAATAAACTTGATCTGCCTGCAGACATAAGAAGCATATGTCCCATACATGTCAAACCTCTATCTCTTACCATCTCTGAGATCTGTGCGTTCATACGGACAGACAGACAGACGGACAGACGGACGGACGGACAGACGGACATGGCTATATCGACTCGGCTGTTGATGCTGATCAAGAATATATATACTTTATGGGGTCGGAGATGCTTCCTTCTGGATGTTACATACTTTTGCACAAACTTATTATACTCTATGTACCTTTGGTACAGAGTATAAAAATTGTACTTCACTTAGTTGTAAAGCAACTAGAATTTAACTGTTAACAAAAAAGCTAGATTCGGATGAGTTGGCCAAATGAGCAGCGGCATTAACATGCGCCGAGTCAAAACTAACTCGAGTGCAGAAGAGATTAGTGGAAATAAATCCAAAGTGTAGAAAAACAAGGATTAAATCAAAGTTAATGCCAAAATGTGAATTTGAAAAAGTTTGTATCAAGACAATGCATGCATTGAGAATGGAGGTTGTGTAAAGACTTGTGAAATAAAACATACATAACTGTAAGTCCCAACACTTACAGTTTAGGTTGCCAACTGGTATTAAACTGGTTAGAAATGGCTGCTGCAGAGGACAATTGGTTTTAAACTGGTTGCAAATGGCTACCGGCTAAAATGGACGACTTCGATACATTGATTTGGATACGATGTGCAACCAGTTGTCAGTTTTTAGAGACTGGTATACTTCTGGTATTAAACTAGACACTTTCTCTGCAGGGTAGTAAGCAGAGAGTTTCGGTTTGGTTTTTAATTTTTGAAATTCCCAAGCACTTATGACATTGCTGGCATGGAGAGATGGCTGTTGGACTGACTGTTGACAGGCAAACACTACTTCTGCGCTGAATATTTGTTTGTGCCCAAAGCCGGCTTAAGTTTCCTACATCGTTTGACAATACATTTTTAATGTTTTTGTTTTATTTTTTGAGATTTTCATTTGCTTATTGAATTAAGTTACCCTTGGTCTAAATTATTACAGTTTACTGTTACTACTTATAGCTAACTTATACTGTAGGGAGATTTATGCATGCGCTTGTTTCATCATATGTGTTTAGAGTTTGCTTTTGTGTGTGCCTAGAAAAAGGGGTTTTTATTCTAGGGTAATGGTTTTCTAGTGTAATTTCTAGTTGCAGGTATGCTACATCCTACGATTTGCCAGGTCAGCTGTGTAAATCCTTAGGAGTCTTCTCCTTGCCCTGATCCCATTGATCCTGTGCGTTTTTTTTTTATCAAAATAACGGCAATTTTAATTGTTTTTCAATGGAATATGGGCGCCTTTACTTTTGAACCTGTCTAGCTTTTGGTTCAAGAATGAACGATCTTAGGATTGATTCTAATGTGCTCTTGATTCAAGAGAATTTTTACTTGATTGGAGAGTGATTCGAACTTGGTTCAAGAATTAAAGTTCTTGGATCAAGAAAAATAGGATCAAATATCCCGAATGCATTTTTAAACCACATTGTTCGACCTTCATCAACGTTATGGTGTTGTGTTAGTAACATTTTGTGCTCAATTTGGGAATATTTTGGGGTAATTTCGGAAAATTTGTTTTTCTTTTAGAATTGTTGTGGTTGCGTCTTATGATCACTATGTGCTAATATGTGCTAGTAATGTGGGAATATTTTGGTAAAAGTTATGGAACAACTCGGGGTCAACTCAGGCTTGAGAACATCGCGGTCTCATACTAGAAGCACAATATGTTTCATTTTCGAACATTTTCCGGATTTCTTGGTAACTGATTTTAAGACTTTTATGATACTCAAAATATCAATTTAGCCCAAGGTTAATTTAATTTTAAGTTAATTCTCTTTTGAGTGGCTTTATTTTATAGATATCGGCCCGTATGGCAATATATAACTTAATCGGAGCTATTTTTGAAAGTACTCCGGTTTGGTTTGGAACATCATAGAGCTTCGCTTGCTCGAACTGTGAACGTTTTAAGTCATCCACAATATAATATAATTTTATCACTAAATGTATTCTTAAATATTCTTAATTTATGCATAACTTTCCTTGTCTTGGTTATAAATTTAAAGCAAATCGAAATGCTTTTAAGGCCCTCAATTTCTTGCAAAGTCGCTCCCAATCCCCCAGCAAAATTCAAACAGCCCACAAAATGTCAAATGACAATGGAAGGTCAACGTCTGCCACACAGAAAAAAAAACACAAGAAGAAAAACTAAACAAGAATGAACAGCCAAGGAAAACTACAACAAACACTGAATGAGGGAGAGCCCGTGATATTATAATAATAAAAAAAAAACGGCAGCAGCAACACAACTGGGAAAGAATATGACAGGCTACTAATGGAGGGCAAAAGAGTTCAGGGAATCTTCATGCTTGCTGGTCATTTGAAATTTTGGCTTCAGGGGCCAATGTTGTGTTGTCTGGGCGTAGTGACTGACCAAAAAGTAGACGTAAATAGATTTGGCAATGGCTCAGACAGGGTCAAATACTTGCTCCTTAAGGACTGAAGGAAGACAAGAGATTATTTTAAATGAGGCAACACCTTTGGCAAGAGAGCTGATTAAATGTGTAACCAGTAAATGAAAATAGAATGCACATTTTT
Organism: Lordiphosa fenestrarum; assembly: GCA_035044985.1. Taxonomy (NCBI): domain Eukaryota; kingdom Metazoa; phylum Arthropoda; class Insecta; order Diptera; family Drosophilidae; genus Lordiphosa; species Lordiphosa fenestrarum. Next base: position 1,887 of record JAWNNO010001325.1, on the reverse strand, counting down.
GCCAGTGTTTTTGCGCCTATTGCCTTCATTTAGGATTTATCAATAAATTTTGTTGACAAACTGAAGGCGGCAGTCAAGCGGAGCGAAGCGGAGCCGCCATTGTTGCGCCAGAGATGGTAGGGACATGTTATCTGGAGCAGTTGCAGCTTATTAAACACAATCTATTGATTTTTCTCCTCTCGTCTACTAGACTAAGATGCTGAGGCAGTTTAAGCGATAAACACGACTCGAAAGCATCGTTAGTTATCGCTTCTCTGTGTATTACACATACGACACGTTGCCGTTTTCTGTGATGGAAGGGGGCAAAGTAAACAAGTTTATGATTGAAAACATGAAATGATTGTCAATATATAAATACATTTTATCCCTCGTTAGTCCATGTACGTAGTGTTTGCATGGTATAAGTAAAATTGAATATGCTGACACGTGGTATTCCAAAATATGTAATTCCCATTGGTTGACAAGAAATTAAAAAAATTGTCAAACGACATGTGAAATTTCTTAAATTCTAGTTTCATGGCAGCTGCCGCGAACCCTTTGAACCCCGAGGAGGAAACATCTGCGCCCATAAGCAGAAATGGCACGAAATGTATTGAAATATAATACAGAGTTGTTATAAATTTTATTTTACATAATGGATGACTGTATTTAAGGATTGACTCAAGCCAAAACGAGTGGCTTGAGACTGGAGTCAGTCGGTTTCAGCAGTCAAGAGTACAAGATATACTTAGTTTTGACGCCACAATAATCTTAGATAAACTGTACATTGTTAACTAAATTCTGCCTAAAAAAGTACAGTAGAATGGAATATTCTTGAATCCTAACAGATGACGATTCACATCAATTAGAACTCAAATCCTTTTCTTCTCTTATTGCCAACAAAACTTGAAAGTAATTGATATTTATATCTTAGCTTATGTGGATGATGGCATCATGTTTTAACAGCTGCTCTTACAACACAATCTTTAACCAAAAACACTGAGCCACAACAATCCATCAGAGCAATAGACCAACGATAGCCAGAAACCCTTTTAGTAATTTTATCATGCACAAAATATTAAATTCCTGGGAAAAACGGAAAAGGAATCCCATTTGCGGGAGCTCATCACAAGCAGCTTGTCCTTGAAATTACTAAACACAAAATGAACCAAAAAAGGGAATGTGATGCGTGGGCGAAGCTTAAAGAGCCAAATCGACAAAGAGAAAACATAAAAGAATAAAAGGAGCAACAAGGAAAAAACAAAAGAGACAGACAAACCGAAACACAGATAAACATAAACATGTTGGTTATTGTCTGTTTCAACTTCAGCTGCTCCCAGTTTTTGCCTCTTTTCAATCAACAACCAGCACCAATTTCAACAACAACAAACAATCTGTTTCACTCCAAAAAGCTTAATCGATTTTCACCAGGTAGAGCCAGCATCATCGTCAGCATCATCCTGGCTCATGGTTTAATATGGATAAATGTTTTTCACAGCCCGCAAACAAGCAAAATCTTTTGTCAAACACACAAATTCACACATGCATGCACAAAGAGAGAAACAAACACAAGCAACTCATTTCACCCACAACTACGGAAGGCATTAAAAAAGTAGTTTGTAATTGTTTTTTAAACCCCTGGAGGATATCATTGAAACGAAATTTCAATTTGCACACACAACGTCAGTGAAAAGTGGTTAAGAGTTATTGCTGTTCTGTATAAATATTTTGATTAATTTTGCTTAACCAAACAATGCTCTTTGAAAGGAAGCAAAGCTATCCAGAATGATTAATTGGAATTCGAGGAACTTCGACGCTAGGATTGAGGGATATTTCCAAAAAATATATGCATTGATAGTTTTGACGATATTGAAAAAGTATCATGTCGATATTAGAGCTGGCAGAAAA
>JAWNNO010001324.1:0-13222 GCA_035044985.1 Lordiphosa fenestrarum | reverse complement strand
TTTCAAGATCAAGTACAAATTGCGAGCGGGTCTTCTTGATTTGATCCTACTAAGGGACCGAGTCGAGTTCGGATAACTAGCTAAAATCAATCCCATGTGGGATAATGTTGGGATCAAGACAAGAATTACAGGATTCCAAAATCCGAGATCAGGACAATCCTGGTCGTACTTGTAATGAGAAATCCGGGTTTGGCCGACTTTTGACATCGCTTGGGATTAGTTCAGTCCCGAATATCTGGATTTTTTTTCGACTTCAAATTCGCGCATAATTATACTCTGTACCGTATATACTATAGAGTATATCAAGTTTGTGCAAAAAGTATGTAACAGCCAGAAGGAAGCATCTCCGACCCCATAAAGTATATATATTCTTGATCAGCATCAACAACCGAGTCGATATAGCCATGTCCGTATGTCTGTCCGTATGAACGCACAGATCTCAGAGATGGTAAGAGATAGAGGTTTGACATGTATTAGACATATGCTTCTTATGTCTGCAGGCAGATCAAGTTTTTTTTAAATTTTTCCCACGCCCCCGCAATTTAGAAAAAACGTCATATCTCCCACAGTTTTAAAGATAGATGGTTCGTTTCTTCTGGACATATTTAGTAATCAAGATAACTTCTCGATCCGCCAAAGGAATGACGAACATCGGTTGTCGAGTTATGATCAAAACACTGTTCGCTGCTGTTTTCAGCTGCTCCTGCAGAATCAAAATTTATACTGAGCGTATAATTTCGTTGGTACAGAGTATGTTATAGTCGGGCTTGACCGACTTTCTTTCTTGTTTTCTCAACGGTTTTTACCTAAAGAAAATGGTATAGCTTCATATGCAGAATAAGTACATAAGATATTTCGCATTTTCTTTTGTATTTGGGCTTAACCAGCAGCCGAAGGGCAGAAGGCCGAGCTTCTCTGAATCTCTTGGCTTGTGTACTTTTCATTTTCGCACAGAAGAAAGGCAAAGATTGAGACGCATTTTATGGTTTTCCTGCAAAACGCTGCGCTAGTTGCTTGCTTGCAACTAGATATACTCGCGTGGCGTGTCGTACTTGGTTTGGTGTAGTTTAATGCAAACATGGTGGGGCTAGCTTGAAATTCGTGTTGTAAAACGAAAATGGTTAAATCTGGCGCATGAATCGGAATCACCCGAAAATTTGAGTTTCGTGCCCTAAAGTTATTTGAAGATACTCATAGAAAAAAAAACCTGCATGAACGCCACAAGCCGTGAAAGATCAAACTCGTCTACGCAAGCAGAAAATCATGTCACTTGAGATTAATATCTACAAGGCTACTTGCTGACAACAGCACTAAAACAAAATCTCAAGACAAATCTCAGAGAGGTCACCATCCGGATTTGAAGATGGTTTGTTCAGGAGTCGCCTATTATGCGACACAAAGCTCCAGCTGTGAACCTTAAAGGCCTGTATCCAGCACTGCGGAAAATTCCTGCCAGGAATTTGCTATTTATTTTGAGAGTGTGGAACCCAATTGAAACAAACTGTCAAGCGGAGCGTTCTGTGTCTCTCTCTGTTCTCTAGATTCAAGCGTTGTTACAATCAGTCGCTAGCAAGCATTTATAACATTAATGAATTTAATAATTTTGAACATAATATTCTTTATTTATTTGTGCAGCAACACTTTCCCAAGCACTTTTCACAGAAATGTTGTCAAAATGCTTTTTCTCTGTGATTCGCCAAAGACATGGTCTTGCCTCAACTGCTTTTATTTCATTTTATTTATCTTCTCCTCAAGTTAAAAATTTCAATTCTCTTTATAGTCTTGCGCACAGTTTTTGCCTCCATCTTTTGCCTAATCACTTCCAAAATAATTGTCAACAATATATTCCTGGCCTGAATATCAGCTGTTTCTCGTTGCACACACGCTTCCGAAACGCCGCTATTGATACGCCGCTATCTATACAAGTGTGGATTTCGTTCGTGTTGCTGGATACACAACAAACGAAAAAGCAAACTAAAAATTCCTGGCACAGTTTTTTTTATATGAAGTTTGGCAGGAATTTTTAGTTTCCGCTGTGCTGGATACCTGGCTTAACGGAAAAAAGATCACGATTTTTAGTATAACATGTGTATTTTTAGTATCAAATCGGCCCTCATCTGAAGAATAGCAAGATGAGATGATCGAGTCCATTTATTTAGGGCACAACAATACCATTTTGATTTGAAAATAGTTATATAATAGGGTAAAATTTGATATTTTAATTGATCTTGTGGCAGATGAAGAACGATTTGATCTATTTTTTCTGTGTTCTAACAAAATTCGCTCCAGCTCACAAGGCCAAAACAACTTAAACATGACTGGAAAACCATGGAGCGAATTTCATTTACGTGGATGATTGGCCTGTTGGTAACCCAGATCCATGGGACTATAAATTGTGTTCCTTTCTCGAGGCAATGGCTTGCTCTATTCGACACATAAATATTGAATCTTTGAAGCGCGCCGTTGTCCGAGCAGTGGACAATTTCTTGTTTTTAAAAAAATTTTATTTTATGGTGAAAAACCCGTGGTACTGAAGTATATTCTGTATCCGGTTGTATATAGTGTCAAATTTTCATATTAGTGTGTTTTATAGTCTCCGAGAGAGATGAGAATCTGCCGTCACCATCAGCTCTTTTGTCACCTTACTTTTAAAATTTTAGCACGTCAACCCTCATATTTTTTGCACAAGCTCGTAGCCTTATATTGAAAACTGTCCTTCTATCTGTGGCTACTTGATGAAGAGTAGAAAGTCTGAAAATATTTTACGAAAATGTTAACCAATTAATTATACTTGGATTTACACAGCCACAGAGAGCAAAGACAAGTTTAAACGCCGAATCCGAAGCATCTTCATTTCTGGTTACTTCACAGCTGGCGCCAATAGTTGGTGAAGGTGACCCGGATGGAAGATTTTTAAAGAAAACAATTTTTCTTTAGATGCCTTGAGGTGGGATCAAACCGACGACCTCTTGCACAGCAGGCACACACACCAATCGGCCATGTAAAATTTAAGTACTGTATTTGGCACTGGCACAAATTTAAAGCCAAAATATTTACTTGTAATAGGACAATAGATGACTCATTGAGTGGTGCTAATTAAGAAAATGTTTGTGAAATGAATGCAAAAGCCGCACTCTGATATGTCATGAAATTTTACCATTTCTACTTCGGTGTTTTCCCAAATGTCATTCGATTCGTATAATTTTAATTTTCGGAAGTTCCTCTGATTGTTTTCTTCACATCACGAGTTATTTTCGGTGTCTCAGTTGCTAAAATCTCATTTTGATGAACTATTTCTTAGAGCTCTTTAGACATGTTTCAATTCGTAAAATACCGGATAAAACTAGCTTCAATAAAAGCCCAGTGAGAAGATTTTTGAAAAAATTTCGTCAGACTGGCGAACTGGAGCGGAAGGAAGGAAAAAAGGCACAAGTCTAAGGGAAGATAGAGTTATTATGAGAACGAGCCTCCAAGATCGATTTTGAATGCTGTTGAGATAGCGTCTGTAGTGCAGCAACGTTGTTCAAGGGAAATTTCGGCTCAAACTATTCTGCGTCGGCTAAAGGATATGGGGTTACTGGCAAGGACACCTGTTAAAAAGCCACTCCTAAATCTTCGAATTAAGAACGAGTTATATTCTCGGATGAACCCAAACTCATTCTTACTGGACCCGATGGCTTCTCCGTAGAACAGGCGCGGAATACCTTTCAAAAACTATGGTAGAACTAATAGAAACCATAGGAAAAATATGGTTTGAGGATATAACGGAGAAATATATGAAGGCTTTATACGATTCAATGCCCAATAGGGTCAAATGCGTAATTAAAGCCAAGGGTGGAACAACAAATCATTAAACAATAGTTAATTAAAAAAAAAAAATACCGTATGGAATTGTTTTTCTCATTAATTTGTAGTAAATAGTGTATTTTATTGGACAAAATTTTGATTTGTATAAAAAAAAACTTCATTTTATGATTATTTATTTTTTTCGTTCAACTGGTCAAATTTCGAAAAAATCGTTTAAAAAGTTTAGTTTCAGAAAAATGTGTTTTTTTTCTAATTTTGCAGGTGTGAAATGAATTTAAAAAAAAAGAATGTAATTTTGTTTGAAATTGATTAATTGACCACTCAAAAAAAGAAATAAACTAATTGAAAAATATTTGAGGCGTCCTTTGACAAGAAAAGAGGAAAAAAGGCATGAAATAGCAGAGAGCGGCTTTTTTTTTGTCGACCAACGGGTATAAAAACCGTGGTATACGTGGTATATAGCCAAGTTTGGACACAAAGCGTGCACCATTACCCAAAACTATTGGTAAGCCCAACTCACAGAAATATAGAGAACTTTGCGCGCATTTCAAACTGAAACTATCTTGCAAATTGGACCATCAATAGTGTGCAGGTCCCCATGTGTAAGTCAAATAAAAGCTGGATAATAATTTTATCTGCTGCATCGCCTGTGCACTGTGAAACCAATGTCACATTTACTAATGTTAAATGAAATACAGCATTTCTCATACTTTTCCACTCGTATATTTCTGCTAAATATGCATCAGCTTCTGCATGTTCCTTTCGGGATAATTCTGATAAATATAATATCTAGCTGCAAGCGCACATACATACACGGGATTCTAATATTCTATTTTAGAATTTGCTGCTTTGTTTTTCTTTCTATTTTCTTCTGCTTTCTGAATATTTTACAAGTGTATCGCAAAAATGTGTGCAGTTCCTCTGGCAAACATTTCATACATATTTATAAGCTTTTCTTGGTACAGAGCACATAAAAGCCGGGTGGGGTGCGGGGGGACGGGGGCGAATGCAATAAAACACGTTCCATTTTAATGCAGCAAAAGGCAAAAGCATAAAATGCCGAAAAGCTTATAAGAAGTAGTCTGAAAAATGTATAGTGGGCGTCATCTCCTTCCCTTTCCATGTGAGTAGAAAATTTTATGCTTTGACGAAAGTTTTTCTTAATGACACAAACATCCGTCGTCGCTGCACACACACACACACACACACAAGAGCTTTGCTTAAATAAATTAACAAAGTTGCTGAGCTGCTGTTAGTTCTTGGCTTTTGCTTTCGCCTATAACAAAGTTGAAATGAAAATAAAAATTTAATTCAAGCAGCGACGACGACGATGTCGACGATCTCATGTGTTGCTGTTAAGTGCCGTCATCATCGTCGTCCTCCTGCTCCTGCTGCTGCTCATTATCATCTGGGAAAACTTATTCCAGCTTAGTGCAAGTCATGCAATGACTTTCTGAATTGAAATGCGCCTCTCCTTCTAGTCAAATAGTTGCCAGCACCGAACTCCCTCCCAAAAGTCAAGTGTTTAACTAAGATTTTCTGGCTGAGCAGTTTTTAATGTGAATTGACAAGCCGATGCTTGTTAATAAAAAGCAGAAAAGAACGTGAGCCAAACTTTTTGCCATATTGTCAGCCTTGGAGTGGGAGATAGCCCCTTCCCTGCCTCCTCTTTCGAACTGCGCTCCAATTAAAGTTGTCGTCCATCTGCAGCCCTTGGGCATAATTCTTAAATGTTTGCAGTTGGCAATGCGAAACTATGCAAAACTCAGTCGGTGACTGAGTTGACCAAACTCTGTTCGCTTACGATTAATTACAGTAATCACATTTCTGTTGGACAAATTTTTTGATTTAACCTTGGATGATCCAAGAATTACGCAGAAGAACTGTATTACACAGAGAAAAATATCCACGACGTATAGGTACGGGTATAAGTTACTCGAAGAGTAACAAGTAAGGGCGCTGCAGTCGAGTGCCTCGACTACAAAATACCCTGTTAATTTGTTAGTTTTTGAATTTCAATGTAACTGGTTTGTGGACAGCTATTAAAGGGTCATCCTGAAAGTAGGCAACATTGTTTGGCGGCTTAAGTTTATTTCAAATTTTGGCAACGCAAAAAGTATCATAACTTTGCCCAGAAGTTTGCAACGCATAGAAATATTCATTTCCAACCCCGTAAACTATATATATTCTTGATCAGGGTGACGAGCTGAGTCGATTGAGCTTTGTCCGTCCGTCTGTCTGTCTGTTTCTACGCAAATTAGTCTCTCAGTTTTAAAGCTATCGAGCTGAAATTTTGCACAGAGTCTTCTTTTTGCTGCACACTACTAATGTGTCGGAACCGACCGGATCGGATGACTATATTTAGTGAGTGACTATTTTAATGAGAAAGTCTTTTTTCTTTTCAATGGAAACGTCTCCAAACTTTGTAATCGTAGGCTTTCTATGATTTTTTAGAGCGAAGCTCTCTTACGGACGGTCGACTGGGGGGTAAATCCAGAAAACGATTGTCTTTGCGACAGATTTCTTTGGCTACGTTTTTGACTTTGCAAAGTCAGCAGCGTTTGTGTGTGAGCTCACTCAGTGCTTGCGTGGATATGTATGTATGCAACTTTAATGTATGCAGCCAATTATATGCGCTCTCTCATTTTCTCCCGCACTGGCACTCTCTGCTGCCGACGCGTTCGTTTTTTCGCTTGTTGTTATTGTTGGCATTGTTAACGGACTCCTTTTTGCCGACGAGACCACCTAATATTATTGCATCATGTCTCTGCTTACACTGGAGTCTGCTAACCAGTGTTGCCAATTTAACTATTTTCGCACCAGATCTAGGTATTTTGTAAGGTCGAAAGCCAGAAAGTCTGTGCAAGAAAGCGATAGCAGCATTTGGGTTGTGAGCAGAGTTCGCAACAACCAGTCCTCTCTTTGCAGTTGTCAGAAAAAAAAAAGGTTACTTGCGGCACATTGACAGAGAGGGACGGAAGCAACCTTTAAATGCGCTCTCTGGTTGTGTTCGGTTGGGAGAGGAGAGAAACACATTTGCTTTTGTTTTTTCTGTCTCGGTCTTTTGCCAACCGTTTTGCAGAGACCGCTTGCTCAAAAGATCTTGAATTAAAATACTACACAGAGGGAAAAATCGTGTTCAGAAATTAAGATTATTTCATCTCAAAACAAGAACAGAATGTGCTCTCAAATTTTTGAGAACAAATGTTCATCACCGAAAAGTATAAGTATCCATTCAGACGTGCGGCTTGGCAACAGCCTAACGAGCTAACACGTCCGCCGTCGCGTCATTGCGCGCTGGGCGTCTTGGGCTCCACTCCCAGTAAGTCCGAAATTTTTTATACCCGTTACTCGTAGAGTAAAAAGGGTATACTAAAGTCGTGCAAATGTATGTAACAGGCAGAAGGAAGCATCTCCGATATCATAAAGTATATATATTCTTCATCAGCATCAACAGCCGAGTCGATATAGCCATGTCCGTCTGTCCGTCCGTCCGTCCGTCCGTCCGTCCGTCCGTCCGTCCGTCCGTCTGTATGAACACCTAGATCTCAGAGACTAGAAGAGCTAGAGCAACCAAATTTTATACGTAAGCTAGTATTGTCTGTAGGCAGATCAAGTTTGTTTCAAATTTTGGCCACGCCCCCTCCCGCCCCCCCAATAAAAAATATTGAATAACTCCCACAATTTTTAAGATATCGAGCTCAGATTTTGCAGTGTAGTCTATGTGTCCAATATCTACAATCTCACAAATTTTCAAAAAGATCGGATAATAAATGGCCGAGTTAAAAAAATGTTGCATACTTATCCGAGCTGAGCTGAGTAACGGGTATTTCGAAGTCGGCCAGGGCCGACTTTAACTTACGCTCTCGTTTATTTTTATACCCGTTACTCGTAGAGTAAAAAGGGTATACTAAAGTCGTGCAAATGTATGTAACAGGCAGAAGGAAACATCTCCGATATCATAAAGTATATATATTCTTCATCAGCATCAACAGCCGAGTCGATATAGCCATGTCCGTCCGTCCGTCCGTCCGTCTGTATGAACACCTTGATCTCAGAGACTAAAAGAGCTAGAGCAACCAAATTTTATACGTAAGCTAGTATTGTCTCTAGGCAGATCAAGTTTGTTTCAAATTTTGGCCACGCCCCCACCCGCCCCCGCAATAAAAAATAATGAATAACTCCCACAATTTTTGATATCGAGCTCAGAAGTAGTCTATGTGGCAATATCTACAATCTCACAAATTTTCAAAAGGATCGGATAATAAATGGCCGAGTTAAAAAAATGTTGCATACTTATCCGAGCTGAGCTGAGTAACGGGTATTTCGAAGTCGGGCAGGGCCGACTTTAACTTACGCTCTCGTTTTTAATTTAATTTACTAAGGCAGGTGGGGTGTTGTACAAGGCGGATGTCTCTGCGAATTCGGAGCTGATATCGGACCTGGACTTGGAATTGGATCTGGTCCTGGACTGGATCCTGGACCTCAAGTTTTTGTTATTCCCTTGCAAAGGGTATTATAATATTGCCCAGAAGTTTGCAACGCATAGAAATATTCATTTTCGACAACATAAACTATATTGATTCTTGATCAGGGTGACGAGCTGACTCGATTGTGCTTTGTCCGTCCGTCTGTCTGTCCGTTTATACGCTAACTAGTCTCTCAGTTTTAAAGCTATCGAGCTGAAATTAGAGCCTTCACAGAGCCTTCTTTTTGCTGCACACTACTAATATGTCGGAATCGACCGGATCTGATGACTATATCTCATAGCTCCCATAGGAACAATCGGTCGGAAAATTAGTTTTAGTGCGAAAAACATTTTTCTTTTCAATGGAAACGTCTCCAATTTTTGTAATCGTAGGTTTTCTATGTTATTTTTATAATTCTCCCAAGTTTTATTAAAATCGGAGAACAACATGGTATAGCTGTCATTCAAAAGATAGGTTTGAAAAACAGTCTTCGTTAGAAAAACATTTTTGTTTTTAATGGTAGCATCCTGCAATTTGGCATTGGTTTGTTTCATATGCTTTCATATAAATTTAAAAATTTTTGGCCAAATCGGATGACTATATCATATAGCCCACATACGAACAATAGGTCGGAAAATGGAAAAATCAGTATTTTTTGAAAATATTTAAGCGAGCACTTGCAAGGGTATAAAAACTTTGGCACAGACGAAGTTAGCTTAGCTCGTTTTAGTTTTAAATGTTCTAAAAACTGAAAATCCGTTCATGATTAGTTTTTGACAACGAATGTGCTCATATTGAGACCAACGTTCTCGGTTTGTCACTCTGTGTATACGGTATTTCGAACTGCCGCTATAAAGCAGGTTTTACATTTACGAATTGTCATTCGATGCTCCGGAGCCGTTTGGCCATCACGGTCTAATCAGTCGTGCCAGTTTTGAACGATTCCTCCTTTAGCCTTGATAATTGTCAGGTTCGACTTTTACTGTTATCGATTTTCAAGACTATCAATTGAGCTCACTATCGATAATTTTCAAACACCACTGTGTGGGTCTCGGTGTATGCTTTCACGTTGCTCTTACATTTACAATATAAAAACAAAATTACTTTATATTGTTTTGCCAGTATTGTATTTTTAAATCAGATTATGATTATCCCTCGTAAAGAGCTTCGCTCGTACCGGGTGTTCCACGACGCCCACTTCTTTTTTTTTATAATTCTACCAAGTCTTATTAAAATCGGACAACTATATGGTATAGCAGCCATACAAAACATAGTTCTGAAAAACAGTCTTAGTTATAAAAACTTTTTTGTTTTAAATGGTAGCATCCTGCAATTTTGTATTTGTTTGTTTCACATGCTTTCACATAATTCTACGTATTTTTGTCCAAATCGGATGACTATGAGGATGACAAACGATCGGTCGAAAAATGGGAAAAAGAGTATTTTTTAAAAATATTTGAGAGAGCACTTGCAAGGGTATAAAAACTTCGGCACAGACGAAGTTAGCTTAGATTTCTTGTTTTAGGGTATACTAAAGACGTGCAAATGTGTGTAACAGGCAGAAGGAGGCATCTCCGATATCATAAAGTATATATATTCTCCATCAGCATCAACAGCCGAGTCGATATAGCCATGTCCGTCTGTCCGTCCGTCCGTCCGTCCGTCTGTATGAACACCTAGATCTCAGAGACTAGAAGAGCTAGAGCAACCAAATTTTAGATGTAAGCTAGTATTGTCTGCAGGCAGATCAAGTTAGTTTCAAATTTTGGCCACGCCCCCTCCCGCAATAAAATATGTTGAATATCTCCTACAATTTGTAAGCTATCAACTATCAGATTTTGCAGTATAGTGCCTGTGGCCAATATGTACAATCTTTCAAATTTTCATAAAGATCGGATAATAAATGGCAGAGTTAAAAAACGCTTCATACTTATCTGAGCCGCATGAGGTTATTAAACAATAATTGCCTTGAGTAACGGGTATTTTGAAGTCAGGCAGGGCCGACTTTAACTTACGCTCTCGTTATTTTCTAGCTCTTTAGCTTAAAATTCCATTTCATCTTCATCAGAAGATGAACACATGGTAAAGAATCATTTATGCTTTCGTCCATTAATTCCTTTTGACGATTACACAATTCTGCAAAGTGTTTCTTTGCAAGCTGTTTTTATTCTAAATTTAATAATATTTGGTATCTAGGATGCAAATAATAGATGTTAGACTTGGGACTGAATTTCAAATGTGAGAACGTTTTTCTGAATACTTTAATGAGATATTACAGTATTTTGCAGAAGACTTCAGAACTTGTGTGCGACAAGTGTACCAACTAGAGTAGAAATCACTGGGAAGGAGTTGGACTACGTGTAATTTTACAGATGTTTTGTAAATTAGAAACCCCGTATTTTTACTTTAAAGCTGCTAGAAAAAATGTGAAAGAAATATTTTTTGAACCGAACCCTTTTTAAAAATGTGTGGCTCCGGTTCAGGTTCAGGTTCGGCAGGAAAAAATATGTTTGCTCCTGCTCTGGATCTATTCGACTTCCGAATCCGGAGCGATTCGACTCCGAACCGGTTTTAACATAAAAGTGCAAATATTTAAATAGACTCTTTTTCCCTGAGTGTTTTAATTTTTTTTTTAAATTGTGTGATTAATTTTCTAAGTGTGAGCGGAAAGACAAGTCAGGTTATCTTTAAGTTCTGTTCTTTCTTTAATTTGCGCTTCCACTCTCGACAACGACTTACGATATAATGATCTAGTCTCTTTGAGCATACTCGTTACAGTTCATTTACAGTGTAGTCTTATATCTAGGTGTATGCGAGACAGAGACGACTATGTACAATAATGTTATGACTATGTTAATGTTAAAGGGAATAGTAGTTAGGTTGACCATGAGTTTTTGAATGTATCATCTCTATCCTACTACATAAGGTTTCTTTGTTCACCATGAAAGATGTTTTAACAACATCTTCAATCTCAAACCGTTAATTAGTAATTAAATTAGTGAGTCCACATCATTTTACTTGGTATCTGCCTTGTGTTGCAAACTACAAACTACTAAGTCAGAGTATGCGTTTGAAAGAATGAATACATTTTATTTGAAATCAACTGCAACTTCAAAAATATATTAAGTCAACGGGCAACACTGCGTATGAGTAGTCTAAAAATCATCTCAACTCATTATTTTTTCCCCGACAAGACTTCAAACTTTCTTTAATTAAATCTAAAATGTGCTCTCCAATGTACAATCATATTTCTGAGACCGAAGAGTTATCATTTTGAGGGGCCGTAGACTCCTTACACCTGCAGACAATTCATGCCTCCCTATTAATGCAGTTCAAAGACAGAGAGAGCTGGTGGCAAGCTCAAACGACGCCGACTGTCTTATTTGATTTTGTCATTCTTTTAATATATTTTCCATATGTATTCCAAATAAAACAGTTTCTTTCTCACTGCCAAATATATTCAGTTTGTGTGCCCATTTATCTGCCAACATATGCAGGCAAAATGGGATTGATACTTCAACATCACGTTCCCGTTACGCCCCAAATGAGTACATGACACACACAACTCGTCTCGCATTTTGGCCAAAAACTTTGGCCCCTTGAAGAAGGGTTGGCTAGCTGCTGGCACTCAGCAACAACAGCGCAACTCAAACTCAATTCGAAGTTGCTCCGAAGCTGGAACAAAAGCCGGCGTTGATTGGGGGCAGCGTTTGGTATTTCGGAATCTATGCGCAAACATTGCAAATGAACTTTGATTGTGCAACTCATTGCATGGGGATGAGGATGCGTAGAAGAAGACGGCACTAGCTTAAATCCTGAAGGAAACCAAGTGAGATGCTTATATCGGGCAGTGCGCTCATACATGCATTATATTCATTCCAGAGCTTTGATTTGCATCCATTTAACAAGTCATTATCCCTTTGACGGATCCCTGCTGATCCGAAAACCTTCCTTGGGACCTGTCATTGAAATTTCCATCCGCACAAGTCACTAGCACTGCGAATGATTACCAAAACTGATGGTTAGGAAAACTGGCAACGTTGTTGCCCAACTCTCATAATTTCCCTGTCTTTGAGTCTGATTGACAATGACGACGGCGACACGTTGACAATGAAGCCAAACGACGATGGTCCACACCATGAAGAAGCGACTATGCAGTGTTTTTGGAAACCATTGACACATTTTGATGGCACAACAGGCCGTGAGACGGTTGAGCCTGAAATGCAAAACCCAATTTTCGCGATAAAGAGCCACCGCAGTATCTTAAAGTTGGAGCACATTGATTTGTAGCCGAGTTGCATGGTCAAGTGTTTGGTCAGCTGCTTGTTGTGCTTAATATAAAAATTGCGGAGACGGTCCCTGAACTTTGAGCTTGTGTCCAATCAACCACGAGCGACTTTAGTCTTAAAGGTAATCATCGAAGAGAGAAGCAAGGGTATGAATGTTGATAAAGGATGTTGTCTTGCTTCTGTTGTTTGTAAATATTTCTAATTTTGTAATGTCCTAAAAGGAAAACCTATTTTTTTCAAACTACATTTTGGAAGTAAAAGCCAGGAAACAAATTCGTATTTATAAACTTATGCCTTGTTGAGTGCGTCTGACCATGTCAGCTGGAACACTGAGGAGTTTTAATTGGGTTCTCAATTAAATCTGTTTTCAACAACAAAATTTAATTATTATTTACTACGTTTATGCTTGCAAAAGCCATGGTTTCAGAACATGATTTTTCAAAAAAATTACAAGCATAAACACAAATCATGATTGCTACACACGAATTTTGACTATGGTTTTTGAGAAAAAACATGATTTCTTACATAGGTAGCATCTCACTGAAGAAACATCGTGTTTTTTATATGACAGCATAAACAGGCGCATTTTTAAAAGCGTGATTTAAAAAAACCGTGATATTGCTAGTATTGTTGTGAAAATATGTAAAAAATATCGTA
>JAWNNO010001321.1:0-45881 GCA_035044985.1 Lordiphosa fenestrarum | reverse complement strand
CAGCATCAATGCTCATACGATTGGAAGGTAAATTAGACCGCGTTTTTAGTGTCACCAACTCCGTGGTTCTCTGAACCGCAATAAGCTGAGATGACTTGAGCTGAAGAACTTAAATGATATAATAAAATAAAACGAGAAAGCCAAGCTAACTTCGTTTGTGAATAAGTAATATTATTAAGCATAGCATACTTAAAAGAGCATTTATCATGATAATTTTGTTGAGTATAAACAGGTTAATCGAGGCCGTGCATGCTTTTTGTTTGTGTGCAAAATTGCTGCCGTCGATTCTTGGCCCGATCTAACGTTTCTGGAGTATTCCGCCGTCGATTCTTGGCCTGATCTGACGTTTCTGCAGCATTCCTCTTGCATTCTTCTGAGCTCCCATTGCTTAAAAGTTTCCTGACTTTTCATTACACTCATTCGTGTCGATTTTTAATACCACATAAACTAGAGATACAAATTAGATTCACCAACGAAGCCTTAGTTAAAGGACTAAGGCTGTGTGAGTGTGTGTGTGTGCTTGTTGTTGCCAGAGCCGTAAAAGAGAGAAAAGAGAGTTGCATACGAAGTTGTTGCAATTTCTTTATGCGTGATACGTAAACGCTCGGCAATCGCTAAGCGAGAATCAACAACAAATGCGCCCGAAGCGTATATAGCGCGGGCATACCTGCTTATTAACAGCTTCCCACAATTTTTGCAATTTATCGTTAATCATTTATCATTATACCCTTGCAAAGGGTATTATAATTTTGCCCAGAAGTTTGCAACGCATAGAAATATTCATTTCCGAACCCATAAACTACATATATTCTTGATCAGATTGACAGGCTGAGTCGATTGAGCTTTGTCCGTTCGTCTGTCTGCTTCTACGCGAACTTGTCTCTCAGTTTTAAAGCTATCGAGCTGAAATTTTGCACAGAGTCTTCTTTTTGCTGCACACTGCTAATATGTCGGACTGGATCGGATGACTATATCTCATAGCTCCCATTGGAACAATCGGTCGGAAAACTAGTTCTAGTATGAAAAACTTTTTTGTTTTCAATGGAAACGTCTCCAAACTTTGTATTCCTAGGTTTTCTAAGCTTTTTTATAGTTTTGCACAGTTTGATGAAAATCGGACAACTATAGGGTATAGCTGCCATACAAATGATGGGTCTGAAAAACAGTCTTAGTTAGTAAAACTTTTTTGTTTTAAATGGTAGCATGCTGCAATTTTGTATTTGTTTGTTTTACATGTTTTCACCCAATTCTACAAATTTTTGTTCAAATCAGATGACTATGTCATATAGCTACCATAGGAATAATCGGCGAAGAAACTAGTTTTAGTGAGAAAAACTTTTTTATTTTCAAAGAAAACGTCTTCAAACTTTGTATTTCTTAGTTTGCTATGCTTTTGCATGATACTACCAAGTTTGGTCGAAATCGGACATCTATATAGTATAGCTGTCATACAAAAGTAGAGTTAGAAAAGTAGTCTGAGTCTTGTTTTCAGTGGACAAGTCCTTCAAATTAGTTAAAACGAGAGCGTAAGTTAAAGTCGGCCCTGCCCGACTTCGAAATACCCGTTACTCAGCTCAGCTCGGATAAGTATGCAACATTTTTTTAACTCGGCCATTTATTATCCGATCGTTTTGAAAATTTGTGAGATTGTAGATGTTGGCCACATAGACTACACTGCAAAATCTGAGCTCGATATCTTAAAAATTGTGGGAGTTATTCAATATTTTATATTGCGGGGGCGGGAGGGGGCGTGGCCAAAATTTGAAGCAAACTTGATCTGCCTACAGACAATACTAGCTTACGTATAAAATTTGGTTGCTCTAGCTCTTCTAGTCTCTGAGATCTAGGTGTTCATACAGACGGACGGACGGACGGACGGACGGACGGACGGACGGACAGACGGACATGGCTATATCGACTCGGCTGTTGATGCTGATCAAGAATATATATACTTTATGATATCGGAGATGCTCCCTTCTGCCTGTTACATACATTTGCACGACTTTAGTATACCCTTTTTACTCTACGAGTAACGGGTATAAAAACGTGCTGCAAGGGTATACAAACTTTTTTTTTTGTATATTCTTGTTTGGTTTTTAATATCTATATAATGTAAAACATATAGTTTAGATCCCAAAAAAGAAATATCCCAACTACAGCTCATCCCCGCAGGTCTCATTCCCACCAACAACGACGGCCTTTTGCAGCCGTCAGACATGACGGACATGTTTAAATTGACGCTGATTAAACAAATAAACCCATTGGCTCAACTTTATGATACCGTTTTAACCACTTTTAATGGCTGCGAGTTGTAAAAAAGGTAATCGAATCTACATTATTTGACTTTTATGAGTGCTAAGCACTCCCAGATCCGTTTTATGTTGATCTCGAAACTAGCCTTCACCCCCTCCCTCCACCAGTTTTTAGAGGTCACTCAGGCAGCAGCGATTTGTCGGCCCAAAATCGAAAATCCCCAGCAAATGTAGAAACAAACAGTCAAACATAATAAAATGTCAACGGGAACAGCCGCAAAACAATATTTGACAGTCCAAAAGAGACACGCGCCGCCCCGCGACTTCGATTCGGTGCCAGACTCCGCGTTTCCTATGACAAATGAGCCTTTTTAAAGCCCAGGGAGTGGCAAATGAAAAGATTCCAATTGGAAATTTAGTCAAAGATTCATGTTTGTCTATTTTCGAGTCACATTTGCGGCCATAAATCATCGACCTGACGAGGAGAAATGGAAATGTACCAAAAAAAAAGCTGCGATATCAATTAAGTTGAGTTTTCAGTTTTCACATACGCAATTGAGTTGTCAATCAGATGCTGATTTTTGTCGCCAGTTGCTGTCAATCAGCAATTGCAAGCAGCCATCAATTATTAGTTTTTGAATGTGTGTTGTTGTTGTTTTTGTTGTAAATTTAGTTGTTGTTTTTGTTGGTATTGCGCCTGCACGTGCGTCTCGGTTGCAGTTGCTGCCGCATTGCATGTTGCCGGCTCATTAGTTTGGCTTTTATTTTTGGAAAAGCCAACGCGACGCATTTGCCGGCCTGTCTGCCTCTGCCTCTGTGACGGTGACTGTGACTGTGTTGGAGACGGAATCAGAGATGAGGATGGAGTTCGGGAGACGGTGGCTGCAGTTGTCGATCGTTAGTTGCCAGCGCTGTCGTCATTCTATTGAGCGGATCTAGCCAGGGACAGTGGTTCGAGGGCAGTCATAATAGTCAACAGAGATTTGGCTAAACAGTTTTTTCTATGCTGTCTGCTTACTCAAAAGACAGGTACAAGTTGAATATACACGCTCAGTTTCTCAGCCGAACACATTTCTGTAGTTAACGAATCCCCTTAGTGAGGCACTTGCCACCAGACCCACCACCAATGGTCAAACATTTGTGCTTAAAACCTATCAATCGGTAAAACCTTGCTTTACCAGTCGTTGGTGTGGTGGTAGGTGCTCACTATTGTTCTTTCATTGGACTAGCGCTGTATTAGCTGTCGTTAACGATGGACTAATGCTCAGGTTATTAGGCCTGGTCATGTCTTGATACCAGCAGAACTACAGGGTTGTTATGATTATTGATTTAGAACAGAAAAAGTCAGGCAGGAGCTGAGATTTCGCTTTTCACACAGACTAGAACCAAACACCTGCTGGAAATTGGCCCAAAAGAGCTCTGTTCACAGGCCAGCGGTCCATGAGGGCAGGTCAGAGCTAGTTTGTAGTTTGTCGTCGCTGTATTTTTGCACACCATTATGCTACCTCTTTTGGAGCTAGCTCTTCTGGACCAACTCTGGCTTAAAAGCACACAAGCACGCATACACATTTGCAGTTTACTGAGGCAAAAACCACCACAGAAATAAACAAATGCACTAACTTCACATCACATCACATCACATAACTTCACATATTGGCATTTAGCCCTACCAACACCCACTGTGCCCGAATTGCACTGTAAAAAACCACCAAATTATTAATAGACCTTTGTCTGTTGGCTGCTGCTGCTGCTGCTGCTGTTGGCAAATGCCAAACACTGCAATTGTTGCTGTCATTGTTCTGTTACACTTGCAATCGCTTCATTTATTATCGTCGCGACTTGGTTCGTTCCTTGGTTCGTCAGTCATTCACTCAGTCATTCAGCCAGCCAGTCCGCCCGTCCGCCCGTCACTTGTCGCGGTCGTTGGCTCAGCCTCCGATTCCGTTGCAGACGCCAGGCGACAAGACACCTAAATTTAATGCGACAACCGCCAACCAGCTGCATTCAATTATTTAGTTGAAAATCGTCATCATGATCATCGTGCTCGGATCGTCTCGCCGCGTCGAAACAGACAATAAAACATCATTAAAACTCAGCGGCGCTGTAACACGCCTCTTGCAAATATTTTAATTGTTTTTCCGTTTTTTCTTTTCTCTCAGTTTGCATTTGTCAAACATTTTCCTACTTTTTTTTTTGCTTAGACATTTTGAGTTTTGCAGACGAGCGTTTTTCAATTTGCATTTTTATGACCGAAAAATTGCGTAAAAAATTAGGCAACCTCTGCGAGGTGTGCAACAAATTGGCAAAAGACCACACACACACTTGGACACAAATGCTGGTTAAATGAGCCGTGAAAACATTATTCTGGCAAGGTTCAAGATATTTCTTCAAAGAAACCCTGAAATGGTTTTCTGGCTTACACTCGTCAAGAGGGCCTTAGGGATTCGGCTGGTATAATTGGATGTTTAAGTACACTTGGCAAAAAATACAAATACTAAAGTCAAGCACATTTGCTTCCAAAAGTAATTCCGCTTTTTGTGGTCGTCGTTTCATTGCCGCAACTTTTTTACAACGCTGTTCTTTATGATACCTTTGGCAGCCCTTAACAACCTTTCGAGCTTCTTTAAGAAACATTTTGATCAAGTTTAGACACTTCTTTGATTTGATTTTATTTCATTTTGGTAACAATTCGGATGAATTTTTCGATGTATTGGTTGTACCCATTTGTGTGCCTGTTTTCGGACATTTTTGGTTATTTTAAATTATAGAAATACAACGTTGTCCTATCAATACCTAAGTCTAAAAAAAAAAACGGGCACGTTCAGCAGATAAATCTGATTTACGATTACTGATTTACGGTTTGAAATTGCCAAGTTAAGGTTATTTTCTGGCTTTAGATCATAAGCTAAAATATACAATCACTCTATTTATAACAAATGTTGATACAACCTTTGAGGGCTGTAAAGCTATTAGTTTTGGTGTACACAGTCGGTAAACGGTCTCATAAATCATACATTTTGTATAATTTCATCTCAGAAATCATGATTCTCAAATTTACCAATCACTATTGGAAATCACTGTACTCAGCTGGAAAAATCGGGAATCATAAATCGAATTTATATGCTGTATGCGTCCATTTTTATACCCGTTACTCGTAGAGTAAAAAGGGTATACTAAAGTCGTGCAAATGTATGTAACAGGCAGAAGGAAACATCTCCGATATCATAAAGTATATATATTCTTCATCAGCATCAACAGCCGAGTCGATATAGCCATGTCCGTCTGTCCGTCCGTCCGTCCGTCCGTCTGTATGAACACCTAGATCTCAGAGACTAGAAGAGCTAGAGCAACCAAATTTTATACGTAAGCTAGTATTGTCTCTAGGCAGATCAAGTTTGTTTCAAATTTTGGCCACGCCCCCACCCGCCCCCGCAATAAAAAATAATGAATAACTCCCACTCAGATTTTGCAGTGTAGTCTATGTGGCCAATATCTACAATCTCACAAATTTTCAAAAGGATCGGATAATAAATGGCCGAGTTAAAAAAATGTTGCATACTTATCCGAGCTGAGCTGAGTAACGGGTATTTCGAAGTCGGGCAGGGCCGGCTTTAACTTACGCTCTCGTTATACACTTGCAAATTGTATTATAATTTTGCCCAGAAGTTTGGAACGCATAGAAATATTCATTTCCGACCCCATAAACTATATATATTCTTGATCAGGGTGACAAGCTGAGTCGATTGAGCTCTGTCCGTCTGTCTGTCTGTCTGTTTCTACGCCAACTAGTCTCTCAATTTTAAAGCTATTGAGCTGAAATTTTGCACAGAGTCTTCTTTTTGCTGCACGCTACTAATATGTCGGAACCGTCCAAATCGGATGAGTATATCTCATAGCTCCCATAGGGAAAATCGGTCGAAAAACTTGTTTTAGTATGAAAAACTTTTTTCTTTTCAATGGAAACGTCTCCAAACTTTGTATTCCGATGTTTTCTATGCTTCTTTATAATTCTACCAAGTTTTATTAAAATCGGACAACTATATGGTATAGCTGCCATACAAAATATGGGTCTGAAAAACAGTCTTAGTTAGAAAAACTTTTTTGTTTTTAATGGTAGCATCCGCAATTTTGTATTTGTTTGTTTCACATGATTTCACATAATTTTAGAAATTTTTGGCCAAATCGGATGACTATATCATATAGCTCCCATACGAACGATCGGTCGGAAAAAGGGAAAAACAGTATTTTTGGAAAATATTTAAGCGAGCACTGGCAAGGGTATAAAAACTTCGGCACAGACGAATAATAAATTGTAATATATTTATACCAAACATCTCTTATGTCTTCCATTCAACTTTAAACCAGTATCATTGTTTGTATGAGAAGTAGGCTATCTGAGTCAACAAATGACTTCATTGACAGCCAAATAACAGTAAACTGAGGCATGTTCTTAACCCATTTCATTTCAGATCTCGACAATTAAGAATGCAGCTTTAGCAGCAGCAGAAACGTTTTCTTCAAGTAGAACTTTAACGTAGAATGCCAGAACTTCAGATTGAAAACAGTTGGATTTTTGCCCACACTTTGGTTTGCTCTTGCACATTTCAAACTCATAATTGTACCCAAAAAAAGTGTTCACACTCCAAGAGCTTAAAAAGTATAATCAAAATATTAACTTTACAGTTCAATCTTATCATTTTCAGTTCAGAATCAAGCCATTTGCTTTACTTAACTACTTTTGCGGGTAGACCTTACCCATGAATGATTGATTTCTATGCTCCGAGCCAAGTAGGTGGTGCATCACTTCCGGTTCTAGGTTAAGCTGTGCACGCCATCCTTCAACTGTGGGTCATCAATTATGAATATTTCATTACAGCTCAGGAGTACTTATCGCTCACTCAGAAGCCAACCCCCCTGCCTAAGCTTGGTTGCATTCCACTGGCATTCCAAGTGACAACACGCTCCTCCCCTCCCTCGTTTCGAACACCTGTGCAACTGTGTCTGGGTATTTTTAATTAAATACTCGCTTACCAAAAGAAATGGAAATTTACATAGGCGCCTGGCAATCAATCAACATGAAAATAGTTAAGACCAAAGTGCCAAAGCCGCAAAAGCGAAAGCCATGGAGAAAACTAATCCATCAGGTCGACTCATTTGCATTAATTTAGAGAAAGGGAATGGGAAGGGGGCAGGGGGAGCGGATACTCGTGGTGAGTGGGCGAGCTTAGGACCAGCCAAATGAAACCTTATGTTCGTTACAAATTTCCAGCCATACGGAGCTCTCTCTCTCTATGCCGGACGGACTAATAGAACATATGGATGCCGTGTCGAATGATGATGACGCTGTTGGAGAACCCATAGAAGTGCATTTTGTGGCATGTGTCGTTTAATTATGCTAAAAGCTAACAACAACAACAATAACAAGTCAAACAAATGTCTGCATTGAGTGAAATTGGGATGGCCCGACCCAAGCCAAACCGAAGAGGGTGCAAATGCAACCCTTGAACAGACAAAAGCCCTTTGGGAAATTTGTTCGTAAGAAGTCCAACAACTGTTTCTAATGACGGGGACTAGCCCACTTGGTCGTTTAGCAGTCCATTTCACACAACCAAATGAAATGACTTTGGTTAATACGCTGCCCGATGACAGCCAGTCGGCTCCAATCTTCAGCAGCTCATGTGCGATCTTTATCCACACGTCATGCTTAAGTCTTCATTAGCGATGGAGACGACGTCATCCACAAAAGCCATGGAGCAACACCCAAAACATTGTGCCGGCACCCTGGCAACATGTTGCTGGCAACATAATGATCATCAACATGCAGCCAAAGCGAAAATTACCCAAGCGCAAGCCATGTCCAAACTGCCAGCCAGCACGCGGACACCAAAGAGTCAGCTCAGCTCAGCTCAGCTGTGTGTGTGTGTGTTTTTGTGTGAGGCCACAATGACAGTAAATAGCCTGGAGGCACAGTGGAGCCACCAGCTCGGGCTGTATTACTAGGAGGTTTTAATCAAATGGGCAGAGGTTTTCTAGAGTCGCTGAGCTATCTACTGTCTTGATTAAAGTTAAAGCAAAGTCTCTAAAACCATGTAGGCTGTATATTTGTTGGAACCGGGCGAGTCGGCTGACTATAGCTTATAGCTGTCATAGCAACAATCAGTCGAAAAACTGGTTTTAAAGAGAAATACTTTGAGGTTTTCCATGAAAACGTCTACAAACTTCCTATTTTTTAGTTTTTTTATGCTTTTTTTTATAAAACCAACAAGTTGGATCAAAATTGGACCACTATACCATAGCTGCCATAGAAAAGATAGGTCCCAAAAGTAGTTTTAGTAAGAAAAACTTTTTGTTTTCAAAGGTATCTGCTTCAAACTTGCCATTTAGATGTTGTATATACTTTTACACAGTTCTACACAGTTTGATATAAGTCGGACAGTTATATAGCATAGCTGTCATAGGAACTATGGGACAAAAAACTAGTTTTTGTAAGAAAACTTTTATGTTTTCCATGAAAACGTTTGCAAACTTAGTATTAATTAGTTTTTAATGCTTATTCATAATGCCACCAAGTTTGATTAAGATCGGACAACTATATGGTATAGCTGCCTTAGAATAGATAGGTCTGAAAAGCAGTCTTAGTAAGAAAAACTTTTCTGCTTTCAAAGATAATGACTTCAAACTTGGCATTTATATGTTTTCCACAACATTCACACAATTCTACAAATTTTGATTAAGTTCGAAGAACTATATAGTATAGCTGCCACAGGAACTATCGGTCAAAAAACTAGATTTAGTAAGTAAAACCATTTTGTAATCAACGGAAACATCTACTGACTTCATTTTAATTACTGTTTAAGCCCGTTCATATTTTCAGCAAATTTGATCAAGATCAGACAACTATATAGTATAGCTACCATAGGAACTATCGGTTGAAAATCTAGATTTAGTGAGAATAATTACTTGGATTTCAATTTAAATGTTTACAAACTTGAAATTCATTAATTTTCTAAGCCTTTTCATATTTCCAGCAAGTCTGATCCAAATCGGACATTAATATGGTAGAGTTTTCATAGGAACTATCGGTCGCAAAACTAGATTTAGGGTGGAAAGCGTTTGTTTTTTTTTCAACGGAAACGTCTACAAATTTCAAATATTTTAGCTTTCTAAGCCTTTTCATATTTCCAGCAAATTCGATAAAAATCGGAAAACTATATAGAAAAGCTGCTGTAGAAAAGAAGGCTCTGGATATTAGTCTTAGTAAGAAAAACTGTTTGATATTGAATGCAAATGTCTTCAAGTTTGGCATTCATATGTTTAATATACTTTCACACAGTACTACAAAGATGGATCAAAATCGAACAACTATATAGTAAAGCAGTGATAGGTACTATCGGTCGACAACTAGATTTAGTGAGAATAACTATTTGGTTTTCAATTTAAAAGTCTACAAACTTCAAATTTACTAGTTTTAAAAGCCTTTTCATAGTTCCAGCAAACCTGATCGAAATCGGACAATAATATAGTAGAGCTTTCATAGGAACTATCGGTCGAAAAACTCGATTAAGGGAGGAAAACTTTTTTTTCAACAGAAACGTCTAAATACTTCAAATATTTTAGCTTTCTTAGCCTTTCCATATTTCCAGCAAATCCGATAAAAATCGGAAAACTATATAGCAAATCTGATCAAAATCGGACAATTATATAGTATAGCTGCCATAAGAACTAACGGTCGAAAAATAAGATTTAGAAAGAAAAACTATGTTGTTTTTCATGGCAACGTCTACAAACTTCAAATTTATTAGTTTTACTCGCCTTTTCATATTTCCAGCATATTCAAAAAAAATCGGAAAACTATATAGCATTCTGGCTATAGAAAAGATGGGTCTGATAAGCAGTCTTAGTAAGAAAACTTTTTTGATATTGAAAACAAACATCTTCAAGGTGGGCATTTAAATGTTTTATAAACTTTCACATAATACCACAAAGTTTCATCAAAATCGGTCGACTATAACATAAAGCTGTCATAGGAAGGATGTGTACAAAACATAGTTTTTAGTGAAGAAACTTTTTTGTTCCTTCAATTATATAATTCAGTATCTTTTCTAACTCAGAAGGAGCACCTGACAGTGTAAGACCGAAACTGACTAACCAAACAAAAAGCTACAGCAACAAAGCGCACACCATTTCGCTACCCCCCCACCCCCCAAGTCATGCCTGGCTGCCTCTGACTAACTCCACTCCACACGGTACAATGCTAGCTTCACCGACTACCGGTATTATAGGTACGTTCCAGCTACATATTGGTTGCCTCAGCTTCCACAGCCACAAAAAAAACAAAAAAAATTGTACTTTTTGGGCTAGCGCCGCACGCGAAAATGCATTTCCCGCTGTGTGAGCCAAGCCAAGTTGCCTTCATGTTTTTCACGCTGTTGTTGCATATTTCACACACACAGCTTGCGGCAACACCTCGTTGCAGTCAAGAGTCTTGCCTCGAAAATTAGTGCAAAATAAGCGACGTCGTCGTTGTTGTTGAATGGACAAAGCAGTCTCCGGTGGTGTGTGTGGTGGTGTGTGTGTGTGTTGGTGTGCATAAATTTGTGTGCATGATCGGCAGCAATAATTTTATTTGTTTACGATTATGTTCGCTGGCCAACAGCCAATAGCCTGGCTAAAGTTGCAACTACCCAGGCTCCAATCCTCCGTTCCAGTCGCGTCACTCATACGCCCCGACGACAGCAGCCGGCTTAGACTTGGTGGCCCCTTCGCTTCTCTCTCTCTCTCTATCTCTCTGTCTCTCTGGTGGGCCAGGCGCCTCGTTCAATTCATGTGAAAATTGCCATAAATTTGGCCAGATATAGTTTTTTGGGGGCCGCACACGGTAGGGATTTATTGTTTATTGAAATTGCCACAAAACGGTGCAAAATAATGAGAAAATCGTTGCAGTTGGACAGTTTTATGTTTTCATTTCAAAAGTTGTTTACATTTTCCGCTCTGACGGCAATTTGAGTCATGTAACCGTAGATGTCATTAAGTTAACATCACCCCAACCCCACACCCACCCCCCCTACACAATCTAAGGCTTTTATCTATCCAACTGACACGTGCGCATCTTTTGTGCTTGTTAATTTTTATGTCTAAAAGCAAAAATCACGTCTAATCAAGATTGATAGCGCGTAACGCATTTATGTGTCTGACTCTTGACGCTGTCGGCCAGCCAACCCCCAAAAACCTGAATCGGTACGGAAATGAAAGCCACCCCCATTGGATATATATATGGCTGATTGCAACATTTTTGCGCTTTTGTTGGTCACATGTTTATGCCGCAAGTGGCAGCCACAAAGGAACGGCCCAATGAGACCAAACAAAATAGAAACCCCCAGTCCAATAACCAAACCCCACATGTGCCATTAGCAACGGCTGCGTTGATTAAGTTATAAATTTTGATTCCTTGGGTGGGCAATTTGAGTATCAGCTATAACTGGTACCCAACACGGTGCCTGGCCTAGTGTCTACTCAGTGTTTAGTTGTTCTACGAGAAAGAGAAGGTCACCAATAGCTAACGAAAGGAAGCAGCATTCACATTTGTTTCCAAACAGGTTCAGATTCTTCTGGTGGTTACACCTCTGTTCATATACCTTCAAACAGATGCCTGGATATTGCAACTTGGAAGGAAATGAGTCTAAGCATAAAGTAAACAATTTATACCTCTCCTACTTTAACTTAAAACGTACCTGTACTTATTTACGTCACAGAAAGATCTCCATCTACCGATCGGAATAACCCTGGCTTCATTCAAACTACACACTAGAGTTAAAGCCCTAGGAAACCCTGCTAAACGCTGCAATAACCTTTCCTCCTGCAACATCAAACGTACACGTCGGAAAAACGAGTAAGAAAGTCAATCCAGCCCCACTGTAATATGTGTATTGTGCGCACCTTTTCGTTTTCACCAAACCAGACATGATTTTCTGCCTGCGCAGTGGATTTCGACGAATTTGAGCTTTCACGATTCTGATGGCTTGTGACCGGATTTTGTGCGCTCTTTAATTCCATCAATATACTCAATGGTTCTCGATATCGAATGTGTTCAATACATCAGATCTCTGAATGAAGTGAGGCTTATTAATATTAAAGGGAAATCAAAATTTGACGAAAAAATGGCAATTTGTATTGGAGCCCAAAGGGCAAAAAACTGTTTTACTTTGAACGAATCAAGTAGATCAAAATAACACGGGCAAGTGCAGAGCTGCTTGATTTGGAAATATTTTCTGAGTTGATTTACTCGAACTGTTTTTTTGAAAAGGCACTTCGGATGGTCTAGTGCAATGTAGTGCAATGCATTGTATACTCAAATACTTGAACTTTTAAGTATGATAAGGTATAAATTCCTTTCCGATTAATGCAAAACTCTGTGTCATACTTTTATACATATGTTTCATACTTTTAGAAGGAACCCTAATGGATTAACTGCCTTATTGGCAGACACCCCAGCAGGTCTAAGCTTCACAAAGTTAAGTGAAAAGTTAAATAAAGAAGAGAAGAAAATGGTACAGCACTCCTGCTGACATTGTCCTGCCTTAAGTAGAATGAAACTTGGCATACTGGATACTCAAACTCTTCAACTCAAGCTCAATTCAACTTCGTGAGTCCTGCTCTTCTTAAGTTTATTCTGCTATTTTCCCACAAAACAACATTCGTATACCCTTGCAACGCATAGAAATATTCATTTCCGACCCCATAAACTATATATATTCTTGATCAGGGTGACGACCAGAGTCGACTGAGCATTGTCCGTCCGTCTGTCTGTCTGTTTCTAAGCCAACTAGTCTCTCAGTTTTAAAGCTATCGAGCTGAAATTTTGCACAGAGTCTTCTTTTTGCTGCACACTACTAATATGTCGGAACCGACCGGATTGGATGACTATATCTCATAGCTCCCATAGGAACAATCGGTCGGAAAACTTGTTCTAGTGGGAAAAACTTTTTTCTTTTCAATGGAAACGTCTCCAAACTTTGTAATCGTAGGTTTTCTATGCTTTCTTATAATTCTACCAAGTTTAATCAAAATTGGACAACTATATGGTGTAGCTGCCATACAAAAGATGGGTCTGAAAAACAGTCTTAGTTTGAAAAGCTTTTTTGTTTTTAATGGTAGCATCCTGCAATTTTGTATTTGTGTGTTTCACATGCTTTCACATAATTTAACAAATTTTTGGCCAAATCGGATGACTATATCAAACGAACGATCGGTCGGAAAATGGGAAAAAGAGTATTTTTTGAAAATATTCAAGCGAGCACTTGCAAGGGTATAAAAACTTTGGCACAGACGAAGTTAGCTTAGCTTTCTCGCTTAATTTATTCTTCTATTATAATACCAATTGTTATCACAGAAAGTCTAAGGGTACTGACCAAGCGTGCGATTACATACACCGGCATGTTGTCAGTTTTTTTGCGTGTCAGTCATCTGACAATCTGTTCATACTGATAAGAATACATAAAAGTTTAGACAGATGTCTGTAAACTTACTTTAATGGCAAAATGCATGTTACACTGCCTCTAGCAGGTGTTCACACATGTAAGGAAGCAGCTGACAGCTTAAAAATATGACAGCCTGACAGTGAGTGTGAACATATGCCAAGTATAAGCTTCTAAGGAAGAACTCTAACAAGTATATCTTGCTCTTTTTTCCCTCATTTTGAACAAAATGTAATATTTTTAACAGTTTTGTAGGCACATGATTTTGGGATATATATCGAAAACAACAATATTTATAGATACCCCAAGTTTTGGGTAGAATCAAATAAGTAGGGCAGCACTTCACACAGTTGGTATGACTTTGGATATAACAATTTTTCAACTTTTATAACAAAATTCATTAAAATTCTTGCATTATCGAAATGTAATTGTAATAGAAATTCCCTTACACAGAACCCTCTTTCCCAATCCAGCAGCTGCAAAAGTCAATATGCATAGCCTGTTTCCAGCTTTCAGCTTTGGTTTCAATGCTTTACAAATAGCTTTAAGGCTTGCAAATCAGCCACAGATACTCAACTCCCCCTTCCCCTCGCTCACCCCAGGCAAAGGACGAGAACAAACCAACTTTAATGGAACCAAACTGGCAACTAGAGTCAACAAACCGAAACCAAGTGTCTGCCATGGCAGCAACTCAAACTCTCCGAAATTTATTCCTGGCTAAAAGCTTTCGACGGAACGGAAGCGAAAGAATTCTAATAAATGTCAGTAGACACCCCCTGCCCCTCGGCCTTCCTCCTCCATCCGCCATCCGCCGCCCACACAAAGCAAATTCCTTTTGATGAACTCGAAATTGTGCACGTGCAAGGCTAGGGCAGTGGCGGCTCCAGGCAGTCAACGATACGTTCCAGGCACCGGGCAACGCCACTGAGCTGAACATAAAACCAACCCCCACACAATGTGGGGGTGTGTCGCTGTGGAGTTAACGAGTTCAAATGTATTCATGAGCCGGCCTTACCAGCAGCTGCCGGGTGGGGGGGGGGTTGGCTGGCTTGTCAGCTGTTTTTGGGGGTTGACTCTACATTTGGAATGCGGTCGGGTTGGCTTGGCTTGTGACGAATCTCCTTTTCATGTTGTGCAATTTGCAGGTGTTTCCATTTGCCCATCTGTAGACATTTGGACGGAAATTGTGAAAAGGCCTGGGATGTTTGTGTGAAAAGTGCGTAAGCCAAAATCAAACAAAACAAACAAACATTTCAACGCCGGGAGCGGGCGGGCGGGCACACACAAGTGTGAAGTGGCTGATATTGTGCAGAGGTCGATCAACAGTTGAGCGAAGTATATAAAATAAAATATTTCCACATACATTTTTCAAATACGGAGAATATCAGCGGGCAGCTCGTTAAATTCCCCAATGAAGTTGGATCGGAAGCGGCAGAACAGCAGCAGCAGCAGCCGCCAGCAGTGCACAGTGGTTCAAGTTGCAAATGTTTGATACTTAACAATCGATACTCTGTACTTGATACACAAAGTTGAAACTCAATATAGAGTGTGCTTTCCGATATTCGATACTCTTTTAGCAGTACTCCTTTATCAGTAGTCGATTATCAGTTCTCAATTCTAAATACTAACTCAATTCCCGACAATCAGTGTCAAATTCTCTACATACCCGGTAATACTCGATACTCGATACTCTTTAATTAGTACTACTTTCTCAGTACTTGATGCTCGTTTATCAGTTCTTAAGTCTAAGTATTCGCTGTTCAGTTCTTTGTACTCATTAATCGATACTTGATACTCAGTACGCAGTTCTGAGTGCGTGTGTAAGCTACTCGATTCTCGACTATCTGTGCTTAATTTGGTATACACAGTGCTCGGTACTCGATACCCATGCGTGTGCTACTTGATAATTGATTCTGGATACTCTATACTCAGTTATCGATTACCGATAATTATTGTTAATCTGTACTCGTTACCTGATTGCCAGTTTTCGATACCCAGGTCTCGGTATTTAGCTTTCGATGCTCTGCACTGGATACTTATTAGTAGATACAAAGTTATCGATACTCAGTAATCGATATTCAGAACTCGATACTAAGTATTCAATTCTCAGCACTCGATACACAGTACTCTATCTAGGATATTTATACTCAATAGGCAGAATCTTGTGTGTGCTTGCGTGTATCGTTTCTCGATACTATATACTCAGTACTCGATACTAAGTGCTTGATACTTAGTACTTGATACTCAGTTCTTGACACTCAGTACGAAGTTTTTTGTGTGTGCTTGCGTGTATCGTTTCTCGATACTATATACTCAGTACTCGATACTTAGTGCTCGATACTCAGTACTTGATACTCAATTCTTGACACTCAGTACGAAGTTCCTTGTGTGTGCTTGCGTGTTTCGTTTCTCGATACTTGGTGCTGGATACTCAGTACTGGATACTCAGTTCTTGACACTCAGTACGAAGTTCCTTGTGTGTGCTTGCGGATATCGTTTCTAGATACTATATTATCAGTACTCGATACTTAGTGCTCGATACTCAGTACTTGATACTCAATTCTTGACACTCAGTACGAAGTTCCTTGTGTGTGCTTGCGTGTTTCGTTTCTAGATACTATATTATTAGTACTCGATACTTAGTAATCTATATTTGGCACTCTATACTTAGTACTCTATATTTAGTACTCTATGCTTAGCACTCCTTACCTTACTTAATTATTTAACTTGACCTGCTCAGTTCTCGATTCTGAACTATCAGTACTCGATTCTCGATTATCAGAACACGATACTCAGTATTCAATACTAAGTTCTCTGTATTCAGAATACAATACTCAGTTACCGATATTCAATACATAGTCCTTTTATGTGAGCCTTACTTAATAATCAGTATTCAGTACTCAATACTCAGAACTCGACTACCGATAATCAGTTTTCACTATACAATACTCAGAATGTGCGTGCTTGAGCAGGTAGAAGTGGTTTATGTGTATGTGTACCTCTATGTGTGTTACTAGATAATCGATTTTACACATTCTATACTCAGAGCTCTGCTCTCGAAACTCAGGAATCGATTCTCCGTATTCGATTGTCAGTATTCGATTCTAAGGACTTGGTAATCGATGCTTAGTACACGATTCTTGGTAGATATATCATTCTCATTACTCGATACTTCTTAGTCGATACTAAGCTCTCGGTACTCAGCTCTTAAAACTTAGTGTTCGATTCTCACTACTCGATACTCAATACTCGATATTCAGCTCTAGTTCTTTAGAAATGGAAACTCAATACTCAACACTCAATGCTCGAAAGTCAGTATACTGGATACATAGAACTCGATACTAAGTACTCGGTAATCGATACTTAGTACATGACTCTTAGTTTTATTCGATTCGATTACTCGACACTAAGTTCTCGGTACTCATCTCTTGAAACTTAGTGTTTGATTTAAGTACTCGATAGTCAGGACTTGATAATCAGCACTCGTTACTCAGAAATTGAAACTCAATGCTCGAACCTCAGTATACTCGTTGCAACTCGATACTTATTAGTCGATACTAAGCTCTCGGTATTCATCTCTCGAAACTTAGGGTACAATTTTGAATACTCGTTACTCAGAACTCGATATTCAGCTCTCGTTACTCAGCAATCTAAACTCAATGCTCGAAACTTAGTATACTCGTTGCAACTCGATACTTATTAGTCGATACTAAGCTCTCGGTATTCATCTCTCGAAACTTAGGGTACGATTCGAAACACTCGTTACTCAGAACTCGATATTCAGCTCTCGTTACTCAGCAATCTAAACTCAATACTCGAAACTCGGTATACTCGATACTAAGTGCTTGAAGCTCAGTACTCGATGCTCAGCACTCAGCACTCAATTTGAATATGTAGCAAAGAAAAAGTAATTCTAGTTTCTTTTTCGTTTTACATCGAAAAGTAAAAATCTGGATAGCTACTTTTGCTCAACATTTCGTGTCGCCTGTGCCCAATGTGTGCAGTGGCAGTGGCTGTGGCAGGGCCAGGGGCAATCCCATCAATTTCCATGTCTAATTTAGTGGCAGTTGCTGCCGCAACAAATCGCCTTCATTAGGCGCACAAATCGCTTGCTTATTGACCGTTTCACATATATGCACTGAGGTATAAATTTATGCGATTTTATTGTGGGCCTGCAAAAAAAAGAGCGAGTGCAGCTTCAGTACAGTAGTTAAACGCTATGGCCCACCTCGTCGGTGCCATGTAAGCGTAATCGGATGGATGGCAACCCGCTGTGTTGACGATCATCATGATCGTTATGTGGTGCTGTGGAGTGGCTGGCTAAAGTGTGGCCATTGCTCAGATGGCAAGCGGATTTTTATATGAAGTGGTTGGTAATAGATTGTTAGGCCTGCAGAGATTAGCTTAAACGAGGGGTGGAGCAGGGGATCATTAAAGGAATTTATGCAGCACTTAAGCAAAGTCATCCAAAAACAGTTCACCTGCTGCTGCCGCTGCTGCCGCCGCTGCTGCTGGTGCTGGCTGAGTGAGTCTTCACATCACTCATAGCCTGGCCATATGCGCTGCCAATCACACGCCTTTTTTCACCCCCCCTCCCCTCCACCCCTTTCACTTTATTTATCTGGCACATAAATAAAATATTTTTGTACATTTTGGTCAGCTGTTTCCCATCAACGGCGCTTGCCACATGAGTACTCTAGGTACCTCAAGAAAACAGAAACAGAACCAAATCAGAGACTGTCGGTGGTCCATGGATTGCCTTGGGCATCACCTCAATTCTCAGGTCGGCATAAGAAAACAAGAAAGAAAGTCGGTCAAGCCCGACTATAACATACTCTGTACCAAGAAAATTTGTCTTTTGATCATAACTCGAAAACCGTTCATCCGATCTTCTTCATTCCTTTGGCGGATCGATAAGTTATTCTAATAACTATATATGTCCAGAAGGAACAAGCCATCTATCTTAAAAACTGTGGGAGATATGACGTTTTTTCTAAATTGCGGGGGCGGGAGGGGGCGTGGCCAAAATTGAAAATAAACTTGATCTGCCTGCAGACATAAGAAGCATATGTCCCATACATGTCAAACCTCTATCTCTTACCATCTCTGAGATCTGTGCGTTCATACGGACAGACAGACAGACGGACAGACGGACATGGCTATATCGACTCGGCTGTTGATGCTGATCAAGAATAGATATACTTTATGGGGTCGGAGATGCTTCCTTCTGGATGTTACATACTTTTGCACAAACTTATAATACTCTATGTACCTACGGTACAGAGTATAAAAAAAAAAGCAAAAGTACACTAATGTTGCATTAAATTCAAATGAAATCAACTGTTCAGTGGCTTTCAGTGAGCTATTTAATTTTCCAACACCAAAAAAGAGCAACAGCAGGCCAAATAAATACAGAAATTTTCATAAAAATAAATATGTGTGTAAATGTTTAATGGAAATTGGGAAATTCTACATAATTTCTAGCTGGCTTTGCTGATTGCAAAATGGGCGATAAGTAATCATTTTTATTGATATAATCATGGGGGTTAATGACTGCTTGATTAGAAGGAATATACCTTATGGCTGAGCACTATAACTATAACTATAACTAAACTGGAGAGTCCCTCATTACTACACAGAAAAAAAGATCCAAAAAAGATCCATTTGGGAGGGCTATGTCTTAAATATCCTTTTAAACATCCAACGGAGCTGAAAAATCATCCCAAGGATGATCCTCTTTCATATGCTTTGGATGATTAAAAGTATATTTAAGATATATCCCTGCCAAATGGATACGGGAAATCATCCAATGGATACTTTATCAAATCCTTTTTTATACCCTGTTCCCATTGAAAATGGGAAAAGGGGGATCATGAAGTTGTGCGAATGTATGTAACAGGGAGAAGGAAAATTTTCCGACCCCATAAAGTATATATATTCTTGATCAGCATGAACAGCCGAGTCGATATAGCCATGTCCGTCTGTCCGTCTGTCCGTCTGTCCGTCTGTCCGTCTGTCCGACTGTCCGTCTGTCCGTCTGTCCGTCTGTCCGTCTGTCCGTCTGTCCGTCTGTCCGTCTGTCCGTCCGTCCGTCTGTCCGTCTGTCTGTCTGTATGAACGCGTCGATCTCAGAGACTATAAGAGATAGAGCCACAAATTTTTGCACGAAGGTAGATTTATGCTGTACGCAGATCAAGTTTGTTTCAGATTTGGAAAATTCCCACCCGTCCCCCTTTTATCCCCAAAAAACCAAGACCTCCTCTAGAAATTCTACACCTAAACAACCGTCAGATCCACAATTTTCAAGTTAGAGCCTCGTGGTTTAGTATGCATCAAGCTAGGCCCAATATCTATCTATTCTGAAAAGTACAATCAGATCGGACAAAAAACACCGGAGTTATAAGCGAAACAGTAAGAGCACAACCCCCACCCAGTTGTTGGCCAGGACTACCAAAAGTGTTGCCTACATTTAGGATGACATTTTGTCACAAAGAAATAAATGAAAACAAATGAACAGGGTATTTTGTGGTCGGGAAACTCGACTACAGCGCCCTTACTTGTTTTTCTCTGTGTACCTACAATATGTAAATTCAGCAGTTTGTTAATGCCATCTTGTAACAATCCTGTAATTACACATTAGGAAGAGACCCTGAGATACATTTATGATCAAACAATACGGGTTTATGTAAGCTTTAAGCTGAGCTAGAAGATAGCTTAGGCCCAGGCCGACTTACTCGTGATCAATTTAATAATAGCTGGTTGATGCCTCCTTCTATGCTTGAAAAACATCTGATTTTGTATGTGCATTCTGAGCACTAGTCATCAAAGTCCTGACTTGACAGGTACCAACGATAGTCGGTCAAGCCCGACTATAACATACTCTGTACCAATAAAAATTTGTGTTTTGAACATAACTCGGAAACCGTTCATCCGATCTTCTTCATCGATAAGTTATCCTAATAACTAAATATGTCCAGAAGGAACAAGCCATCTATCTTCAAAACTGTGGGAGATATGACGTTTTTCCCAAAATTGCGAGGCCGGGGGGGGGGGGCGTGGCCACTATCGAAAATAAATTTAATCTGCCTGCAGACATAAGCAGCATATGTCCTATACATGTCAAACTTCTAACTCTTACCATCTCTGAGATCTGTGCGTTCATACGGACAGACAGACGGACGGAATCCCTGAATTTTTCATAAGAAACGGATAGTAAATGGCAGAGCTATTACATATCGAAGCATTATACTCAAATTGCTTACATAATGTTCAGTTGCTTACATTAATGTTGATGATCTGTTAATTAACATACGAAGGGGCTATTAAACATTAATTCAGCTGTGAAAAGTAAGCTCTCTAAGCTGTATCAGACTAATGGCAGAATTTGATGGAGATGGTACAGAAACAGTGATTGATTCTGGAAAGATCCAGAGCTTGAAAGTGACTGAAACTTTATGTATATATGAATAACTTTTGCTGTATAACTCTGACAAATTATGGCACTAGCAATCAGCTTGATCAAGTATCTTATACCAGCGGAAGTCACATAAAACTAATCCCCTAGATTTCCCACATAATCTGATACTTCCCTTTCAATGCAATACACACCATAACCTCCAGTTGTCTGTCTACTAATTTCTGTAGCTCGACTTACTCCATTTCCCACTTCCCCCTTTTTACATTTCAATTAAACATCAAATCAAGCAGAGCAAACAAACTTGTACATATTTGTCAGACAATTTCGTTTTAGTGCATGGACAAATTAAAATTACTTATTACCATTGCCATGAAGCGCAAACAAACTGGGTAAATAGTCGGAAAAGGTTGACATTTGTTCGAGCACAAAGGCAAACACGCGGACTTTTGTGCCACGGTTGTGTTGTGTGGACTAGGACCACCGATTGCAACTGCTGAGCACTTGTTATTCCATTTTAATTAAGTTAATTGCGCAGATTTCATGTCATTGGGCATTCCGTTTTGGGGGTTGATCAATCGATGGGCAGCAGCACCTCTCTCAGTTGTTGTTTCCAACCCTCCAATGGCCCAGACCAAAAATGTGCACAGACTTGCGTGCGAATTATTCGCAAATGTTCTGAAAACCAAACTCAAAATGAAATACTTTTCGCACATTTGTTTTGTAATTTCCGCATTTCAGCGGGTCTCGCTCTGATTTGGCAGGCATTTGTCTCTGCAAATATTTACCATTTGAATGAGGAATCTCAATGTGAGTGCGGCACTTTGCCTGCCGCCGCGCCGGCTGCGGTGGGAGTGGACGACAGTTGTTCGATGGGCAGCGTCTGGGCCACTAATTACACCAGGCAGAAGATAAAGTACTTGGGCTTGTTGGGTTATTAAGATGCAAACAGATGGGCAAGTAAGTCATATAAATATTTCTTTATATTTTTAAAAGAAACATAGGGTAAAGGAAAATGGAACCAACATAAGTGGCTTTTAAAAACCTCATTTGGCATTTTTTTCTGAAAAAAATTTGAAAGTTTTACAATTTACACCATTCCGCAATTGGGCGTTATTGCACTGGGCGTTATTGCAAGCACACTCAACTAACACAGCAATATCAAAAGCAGAACTAAAACGTTCTAAGTACAAAATTCTATACTAAAATTCTGCCATCAGAAGACCAGCCCTACTTTAATTTTGTAAAATCTGTTTGGCTCCCGATCTTTGTATTGAAATCTCAAGTACAACTTCTAGAATTCTAGTTTCAATCCGAAAACACTTGCTTTAATAAATTTTAAGCACTTTTAGAAGGAGAATTTTCCAACATCTGGAAAACCACATGACTAATTATTGACTGAAAACTTTGTTTCAGTCTTAGAATAGCTTTTCTTATTAGTTCAAGGAGCTGAAAAATCATCCAAAAATTCTTAATTTTTCATATCCCTTGAATCATTTTCAGCTCCTTTGGATGATTAAAAGGATATTTATAATAATAATTAGTATTATAATTTGTCAATGTTGGAAAATGTATCTTTAATTCGGGACAATTCTGGAAAATTTAGCTCACTAAATACCATTTTTCATCCAAATGACTAGAAACTCGCCTTGTATTCCAGAAATTTTCCCTACTTTTCAAACGTTTGATTGGAAATTCGGTTTGTATGAAAGGAATATAAAATAATTTATGATGTTATATGTCAGTGTTGGAAAATTCTTTAAGCAAAAGCTTAATTTTTCAACCGACTTAATTGAAACTCACTCCGTATGGAAATTTTACAATAAATCTTGTTATATGGTTTTCCAATGTTGGAAAATCAGGCTTTAACGCGGGAAAATTCCGGAAAATTCAACACACAAAATACTATTATTCAACCGATTGACTTGAAACTTGGCATGTATTCCGGAAATTTTACCTACTTTTCATCAGATTGACTGAAAACTCGGTTTATATGAATAGAAGATGAAATAATTTAAGATGTTATTTGTCAATATGGGAAGATTCCGGAAAATTCTTTCATCGAAAACTTAGTTTTTAACCGGATTTAGTTGAAACTCACTTTCCTTGGATAAATAATTTGTGATAAGGTTTTCCTATGTTGGGAAATCTGTCTTAAAGGCGGAAAATTCTGTAAAGTTCAGCTCACAAAGTACCATTTTTCATTCGATTTACTAGAAAATCGGCTTGTATGGATTGTATATCAAATAAAATAATGTGTGACATGATTTTCCGCAGGTGGAAACTTCGACCTGTAGGAAAATGCACGGAAAATGTAAATGGTTAGAACTAATTATCATCTGATTAACTTAAATCTGGGCTGGCATAGAAAATATGAAATATATTTTGAGATTAGCTTTTTTCCTTACTGGAAAAGCCGACCCCAGGGCTGTAAAATTCCACAAGTTTTTACCAATTTTTCATTCAATTTACCTAAAACTCGGTTTATATGAAAAGAATGTGAAATAATTTGTAAAGTGATTTTCTAATGTTGAAAAATTCTGGGAAACTACCGGAAAATTCCACAAATTTTACAAATTTTTCATTCGATTTACCTAAAACTCGGTTTATATGAATAGAATGTGAAATAATTTGTAATGTGATTTTCTAATGTTGAAAAATTCTGGGAAATTACCGGAAAATTCTCAAGCAAAAATACCAATTTGCAGCCGATTGACTTGAAACTCATTTTGTATGGATTTTAAACAAAACAATCTGTGATGTGATGTTCGGATGTGGAAAAATCCGTCAACAGGGCTGGAG
Source organism: Lordiphosa fenestrarum (assembly GCA_035044985.1). Classification (NCBI taxonomy): domain Eukaryota; kingdom Metazoa; phylum Arthropoda; class Insecta; order Diptera; family Drosophilidae; genus Lordiphosa; species Lordiphosa fenestrarum. The sequence continues at coordinate 21,939 of JAWNNO010001321.1, read as the reverse complement.
AATATGATGATTTGAAACTCGGCTTGTATGAATACTATAAGCGATCAAGTTTGAGATGTCTTGATATTCCGGCATGTAAGAAACTCATTTTCCTGCCTTTAGTTTTGGAAAATCCACTCCAGTAAGCTTAGTATAGTACGATTTATGATGCTGTTGGTCCTACAACTCTTCCATTTGGCTAACAAAGCCTGCGCTTACAAGTTCATTCAATGCAAATGCTAAATTCCCCAGGCCACAAATCGAGATTACCTCTTCATCTCCCATACATTTGCAGCCTTGTCAACACACACAAAATCAAAGACTTTGACTCGCTGACGAATGCCCCTTAATACAACACAAAAGACACACGGCGACACATGTTGCCTGCCCAAAAACAGACAAAAACTCTAACAAGAAAATAATTCTCCATTCTCTTTATTTATATTTATTGCAGTCAGGCCCGTCCGCGGCGACGAAAGGCTTCTTGAAAATGCATTTAACTCAAGGTGGAGGAGGTGGAGGAGGAGGCGGAGGTGGTGGAGATGGAAGTGGGTGCCGCATGCGTAGTCTGCAGCCAAAATGTGCACGAACGATTGACTGTCGTGAAGCTTCGTTTAAATGCATTTTTAATTAATTATGCGACGCGCGTGCCACATGCAACATCAGCAGCGGCAACAACAACAACACGATCGACATAAAAATGCCGCCGTCGCGACGTACGACAGTCATAAAAATGCAGCAAGAAATTTTCAAATTTGTTAAACTCAAAGCATGCCCAAAGCCCAAAGTGCCCTCCCCTCGAGCCAATCCTGCGCCACGCATGTGTTAATCTGCGCGGAGCACAATTAATTTTCTGCAAATGCTTTGGAGACGCATTTTGGTTGCACTAACAATGAGAGGAGGAGCAAGCAGCAGACATCAACCAACCCATCTCCTCCAACTCCTCTCGCTGCTCTGGGGTTATGTTTTATTAATTGCACTCAAGTGCTTTGCCAGGGGTGTGGCCGGCTGGCGGGCGGGCTGGCTGGCTGGCTGGCTGGCTAATTACTGAAAAATTGGCAGTTGTCGTTGATTTTATGGTAAATTATTTGTCAGAAAGATGGAAGATGGCAATGCGTGACTGTGACTGGCTGGGGACTGCCGGTCTTTTGCTGGCTGGGCTGGGGCAGATTTATGGCTGCCATTTGAATGTTTATGAATATCTTCAATGTGGATTTGATTTCAGAAGGGATTTGCTTAGAAGCATTGGCTTCCGAACAGTCCACCATCGAAACTTCGAAGTTCGAACCGAACCAGGTTTGGAAGAGTCAGACGAAAAGTCATTAAATTATGAGTTTAGAAAGGGAAATAAGGCAAAAGTTATAAAATTTACAATAAGCTTACAATTATATAACAATAGCTAACCATTTTGAGTAGCAGGCTCGTTTGCCTGTTTACAGTGAAGCAGACCTGCTGTGAAAATGGTTGGTGTTACGGTTCAAAAGTTTACACAGGTTTTAGGTTGCAACTAAGAATACGGAATATGGTCAAACCTAGCTAAAATATATATGCTTGGTAGCAAGGAAAGTCAGCTGAAAGCAGCTGTGAACATTCTTTTGCTTGTAAGTTGACTATTCATTCATACGATCTTAAACATTCCTGTGTAGGATCGATAAATAATCGAAAATAACTACTAATTATGTTCAGAAGTTACGAAATTTCTAGTTATAAAACTGTCGTAGGTGTTACGTTTAGAGTTTAAAAAGGATATTGATTGAATATTCCTTGAATGACTTTAGTTTTAATAGATTTTGAGGAAATCTTGGCATAATCTTTTAACATTCATCGTGGTTGAGTTTAAAAGCGCTAATTCTAACAACGACAAGATTTTCCTACCAATAATTTGTATGACAGCTATCTGCTATATTCATCGGATTTTGATAAAACTTTGTAGAACTAAGTGAAAACGTATAAAATTAATAATTATTCAATTTCAAGGCGGTACCATAAAAAACAAAAAAGTTTTTCTCACTAAGACCATGTTTAAGACCTATCTTATGTATGGCAGCTATATTATATAGTTGTCCGATTTTCATCAAACTTGGTAGAGCTTTAAAAAAGCATAGAAAACCAATCAGCACAAAGTTTGGAAACGTTTACGTTAAAAATAAAAAAGTTTTTCTCACTAAAACTTGATTTCACACCCAAGTTTTGTATGGCAGCTTAACTATATAATTGTACGATAATCATCCAACTTATAAGAACTATAAAAAATTATAAAAAACTAATAAATACAAAGTTTGGAGACGTTTCTATTGGAAATAAAAAAGTTTTTCTGACTTTAACTAGTTTTCTGATCTATTTTGTAGGACAGCCTTACTATGCAATTGTCCGAATTTTAACAAACTTAAAAGAACTTTGAAAAATCATTTAAAAAAAACTAATAAGTACCAGTTTTGAGACGTTTTCATTGAAATACCCAAGATTTTCTCACAAAAACGACATTTCAGGCCTATCTTTGTATACCATATATTTTTCCGATTTTCATAAAAGTTGGAAGAGCTATGAAAAAGCATAGAAAACCAATCTATACAAAGTTTTTAGACATTTCCACGCAAAATAAAACAGTTTTTTCCACAAAATCTCGTTTTGAGGGCTATATTTTGTACGACAGCTATACCATATGGCTTTCCGATTTTTATCCAACTTGGTAGAATTATACAAAATCGTGGAAAACCAATCAATTTGAACTTTGGAGACGTTTCCCTTTAAAACAGCAACGTTTTTCTCATTAAAACTTGATTTCAGAACTATGTTTTGTATGACAGCTATACTATATAGCTGTCCGATTTTCATTAAACTTGGCGGAGTTATGAAAAAGCTTGAAAAACGAATAAATACAAAGTTTGAAGACGTTTCCATTAAAAATAGAACATTTTTTCCCACTTAAACTTAATTTCAGACCTATGCTTTGTATGACGACCCTTCTATATAATTGTCAGATTTCAACAAACTTATAAGAACTATAAAACATTATAAAAAACTAATAACTACAAAGTTTGAAGACGTTTCCTTCAAAAACAAAACTGTTTCTCTAACTAAAACTTGATTACAGACCTATGTTTGGTATGGTAGCTATGCTTTATATTAGTCCGATTTCTAGCAAACTTATAAGAACTATGCAAAATCATAATAGATTAATAAAAACAAAGTTTGGAGATGTTTCCCTTAAAAACGAAAGGTTTTTCTCACTATGTCTTGATTTCAGAGCTATGTTTTATATGACAGCTATCCTATATGGTTTTCCGATTTACATCAAACTTATGAGAACTATGCAAAATCATAATAGATTAATAAATACAAAGTTTGGAGACGTTTCCCTTAAAAACAAACAGTTTTTCTCACTATAACTTGATTTCAGAGCTATGTTTTATATGAAAGCTATTCTATATGGTTTTCCGATATACATTAAACTTATAAGAACTAAAAATAATAATAACAAACTAATAAATACAAAGTTTGGAGAAGTTCCCATGGAAAACAAAAAAGTTTTTCTGACTAAAACTAGTTTTAAGACCCATCTTTAGTATGACTGCTATACTATATAGTTTTCCGATTTGCATCAAACTTGGTAAAATTATGAAAAGTCAAAGACAAGCAATAAATACTAAGTTTGAAGACGTTTCTCTTGAAAACAAAAAAGTATCTCGACTAAAACTAGTTTTTTGACCTATAGTTCGTATTACAGCTATATGCTATGGTCATCTGATTCGATCGCTTTCGACATTTTAGCAGCTTACAGTAGAAAGATGACTCTGTGCTAAATATCAGCTCGATAGCTTCAAAACTGAGAGAAACTGAGACTTTGCAAAGAAACATACAGTCAGAAGGACAAAAATCAATCGGTTAGTCGCCCTGATCAAGAATATATATAGTTTATGGGGTCAAAAAGGAATATTTTTAAGCGTAGCAAACTTTTGAACAAAATTATAAAACACTTTGCCAGGATATGAACAGTATTTTAGTTCATTTCCGGGTCCTGTGGAAATTTGTCGCCCGGAACAAGAATATATATAGTTATATAGTAGTTTAGGGGTAAGAGAAAAACTTTGGCAAACTTTTAAACCAAATTATAATACACTTTTCAAGGGTACAAAAAAAAAGTAAATCTAAAATTTAGAAATTCGCTTTAAAGAGTCAGAATTGCATATATCTTAGAAAAATTATTTCTAAAAATAAAACAAAGATTTCTGAAATTAAGAAAATATTTATTAAAGCTAGAAAATATTTTCTTAATTGTAGAAAAGCATTTTCAAGACAGAGACTGGATACAGAACAGGAAGAAGACTACTACTCTAAGAAGCGTTTATCCCCCTATATGTATTATTTTTATAGGATATTTTCTTTCTGTCGGTTCACTAAAGTTTCTTTCTGAAAATCACATTGTAATTAGTAATCAATATTTTAATGTCTAACTTTACCTTGCCTGGGACTTGAACTCGGGACCTCGGGGAAACTTCAACACGAAAGGCATCTTATCGCACTCGACTACCAAGAACTCGCGTGACTCATATACAGGGTTGTCCAAATTCGACGGACCCATCTGGCAACGCCATAACTTTTGACAGAGATGTCAGATCGCTTAATGACATACCGCGTTTGAAGCGTCAGTCCAAGCAGATTTTTACCATGGAACAATACACGCCACGCGAGCGCTCTGAAATAGTTGAAATTTACATTCAACAGAACAAGTCAATTGTGAAAACTCAACGTGCTTTTAAAAAATTAAAATTTCTCATTGAATGGGACCGTAAATAAGCAAAATTGCCGTATTTACGCCACTGAAAATCCTCAGGAGATTCAAGAAGTGCCTCTTCATGACGAAAAAGTCACAGTTTGGTGCGGCGTTAGTGCGAAAACGGTCATTGGGCCGTTTTTCTTCCAAAATGAAAATGGCCATGCTGTTACCATCAACCAGGAGCGTTATCGCGACATGATGACCAATTTTGTGATGCCAATTATTCGTCGAAAGCGTATGAGGCAGTTCTGGTTTCAACAAGACGGCGCTCCACCGCACACAAGTCGCATAACAATCGATTTTCTGAAGAAATTGTTTCCGGGCCGTTTGATGTCGAAAAGTGGTGATTTGGACTGGCCACCGCGTTCGCCCGATTTGACGCCGCCTGACTTCTTCTTGTGGGGATATTTGAAGTCAAAGGTTTACGTTAACAAGCCAAGGACCGTAGAAGAGCTCAAGGACAACATTCGTGAAGAAATAGCCGCTATTCCGGCCGAAATGTTGGCGAAAACGATGGAAAATGCTGCAAAAAGGGCACAATACGCCATCAACGCCAGAGGCGGCCATTTGAGAGATATCATATTCAAAAATTGATGTAAACAAATCTACTTGGAACAAATTAAATGATTAAGATTGCCAACCGCCAAATTTTTATTTTTTTCTTTGATTTTTTTAAAAAAAACATGGGTCCGTCGAATATGGGCAACCCTGTATATTTATATTAACAAGTGTTTTAATTCATTTCCGGATACCGAGAAAACCTTGGAACAACATCTCACAAAAACTAGTTGTCAGGCCTAACTATACTACATAGTTGTCCGAGTTTCATCCAACTAAGTAGTAGGCCAACTAAGTAAGTCTGGCCTTTCTTTAACTTCCAACCTAACAGTTGGCTTTGCTTAAAACTTATAAAAACAAAGGTGCTCCTTGGGCAGGGGATTTGGTCATCTTTGGTTCGAACTAGTTGGAACCAGTTAAGAGGGTCTTAAAATACCCTCTTTAAAAGGGAATAAAAAGAACTTGAGTGCTTTAAGTAAAGAGAGTTGCCTTTTCATTTAATTAAGCAGGAATTGTCAAATCAAATTATCTGAACAAATGATGATCCACAGCCGCGTCTTTTCCAGCGGGTCGTGTTAAATGTTTCCTCCGGCCAACAGGGCCATTACACTAACTCCAAATCAGCTAAAGATAAAAAGTAATTTTCAGACAATTTATGGTTGTAATTCTGGGGTCTCCCTCTCTCTCTCTCTTAGCCAAGCTCCGTGAACGGAGGGCCACCCAGCGGAGGCATGGCTCGCCGTCCCAATCACTTGGTAGGGATATAAAATGAACTCAAGTATCTTGTTTTTCTGTTGTTTTTTTTTCCTTCTTCTTTTTATGATGCCAGCTAGTTAACATTTCCACTAATCAAAGTCTCTCCATGGCCCACACATGCTTTGCATTTTTCGACTAATTTTCATTGCGCCGCTCCGGAGATTCTCTCTCCTCTCTTAAACTTTGGCTTTAACCAAATACAAATGCCACATAAATTGTCGGCTGATTAGTGCAACAATTTCAGGGTCATAAAACTTAATAAAATGCCATAAAAACACACACACACACACAGGGGGAGCGGGATGCCAAACAAAAAGTGTATCTCATAGATACGCTCGTGCAACACGGCCCGCAACATGGCCATAAAAATCAAATTGCAATGTCTAAACGACTGTAAGCGACTAATTTCGCACAAGTTCATAAATTTGGCGAAACAAAACCAACGCAGCCAGATGGAGATCGTGCTCCGCAGTGGCAACGGGAATGGGAATGGGTACGGGTACGGGACCACGCTGATCTTCATATTTAGTAAGCTGCAAATTATTGCGGCAATTGCCAGACGCAATTTGCCGAAAAAAGCAACGAGCAGAACGCACAGGGAAAACATATGGAAAATTATAGTAATAAATACTGGGGGGACGGGACGGACGACACGCAGCCAGCTCTTTGGAGGAGGTAAATCTGAAGAAAAACGATAATGGCAGCACTAATAAATTGCAGCCAACATGTTGCATGTTGCACGAGCCGAGAACGTCTCTCGGCCGCGTGACTCAAGCCCGGCCCGGTTCGGCCAACGGGGTGTGCAATTAGAGTAAAACTTTGGGATTGAACTGCAGTTTTGGCCATGCAAATGACGCACCACGCACCGGCACAGCGGCCCCCGAGGGACACTTATTAAAAACAGTTATTAAATGCGACAGGCAACGCGCATGGAGATTTCGGTGCGTGGTGTTTGAGCAGCAGCCAGGCAGTCCAGGTCCAGGTCCAGTTCCAGTTCCCGGACCCAGCCCAAAAGTCGTGCCAGTCCCCCGCGGCTTTGCACGTGTTCCGACTCTCCGCTCTCTCGTATTTGGTTAAGGACATGCGCACCCGAGCCGCCGAGCTCGTCACCGTCGACGTGGTGGAGTATCGCAATATTGGATTTCATGTTTGCCACTTTTCAGGCGGCCCGGGCGCGGCTTTTGGCTACATTTTATGCTGATTACACGTCTAATCCACAGCGTGTGCCTCGCAGATGTAGATGTGGGGGGGTGGGGTTGGCTTACGAGCGACGTCATTCAATTGCCGTTTGCGCCATTGGCGTTTAGGTTGAAATGGAGAGAACTTTAATTGAATACAGGGTGTGGAAGCCATAAAGATGTGGCATGTGAATGGAATCGTTAGTGGGTCTTCTGTGCGCTGTGAGGTATTGCTGGAGGGTTGGGGAAATGGGTCAATCAATGAATGTACTTTCGATGGAAAGGTTCAATTTGGTTCCGGGTCTTTATGGCTTCTTTGAAAAGAAGACTCAAACAGGGGTCGGCACTGGGAGCAGAAAAGTTGCCACTGGCAACTGAGAAAAGTGGGTAAACTTCATGCCGAAAGGAAGACTGTTACAGTGTGTGGTACCAGGGGCATTTGCACTCTGTGTCCCCAGTCTTCCTCCTTATCATTTCCTCAGAGGTGGTCTTTGTCTTCATGCTCTCCCTCAATTACCGATGAACCTACACAGTATCGTTCCTGCCTGCGTCATCTTTAACAAATTACGGTCCAATGATGCCGCCGGCCCATAATCCACACCAAACAGTGCAATTTTTGGTTTGCATTGGCTTTTTGGCCCAGGATTCTGGCAGCTTTTCACACCAAATACGGCAAAGCAGAAATGAGCTTCCTCGCTGAACACAATTTTCCGATAAAAAAGTGTAATTTTGTTAGTAAAATGCAATAAACTGCCCGCATTGTTCGTTTGTAACTCGATTTAGGTTACATTAAAGACCAAACTGAACATGTTTGACAGTAACATTTGACATGAAAACAGCTGAGCTGCCAAATCTGGTTTGCCAAAAAGAAAGTTTATAAAAAATCATACTTTATAAGAAGCTTAGTACAAAAAACATCACAAAATATGCCATGTCAGCGTGACGCATGACGCTGAAATCAGATATTATTCCTACTCAAATCTTTCGTACCGAAATTGAAGATGTTTTACCATAAAATAAATGTAACAAGAAAGCAAGCCCGACTATAACATACTCTGGACCAACAAAATTATACGCTCAGCATAAATTTTGATGCTGCAATAGCAGCTGAAAGTAGCGCTGCTACTGCGCTGCAGCAGCGAACGATCTTTTGAGCATAACTCGACAACCGTTCATTCGATCTTCACCATTCCTTTGGCGAATCGATACTAAATATGTCTAGAAGGTATGAACCATCTATCTTTAACACAGTGGGAGATATGACGTTTTTTTCCAAATTTCAGGTGCGGAAGGGGGCGTGGCAAAAATTGAAAATATACTTAATCTGCCTGCAGACATAAGAAGCATGTGTTCCATACACGTCAAACCTCTATCTCTTACCATCTCTGAGATCTGTAGGTTCATACGGACAGACACAGACGGACAGATGGTATATCGACTCGGCTGTTGATGCTGATCAAGAATTTATATACTTTATGGGGTCGGAGATGCTTCCTTCTGGCTGTTACACACTTTTGCACAAGGATTTTAAAGGTAGCTCTGAACACTTTTTAAATTTTTTAAAAGCCTTTCCTGCCGATTGTAAGTCCCTGTGATCCAAACACATCAGAAGAATCATGAATCATGATCATGTCTATGATAATTCTTGAACCAAACCGAAATTTTAGATTCGGAACAGGTTCAGGCTTAGCTTTTGTACCTTAAGAGGTTCGGTGCAAAGGTTCGGTCCACAGTAAGCTGAAAGTCGGTATTCCGGTTGCGAACCGGTTCGGATATTCGATCAGATATAAAGGTCACTTTAAATTGCCCTCCATATCGTCAATTTATTAGCCATCATCAGACTGAGAAACCTGTCCAAGAACTCGTTATATACTTAAGGAACAAAGATTAAGAACTGAGATTATTATGATGAGAGGAGATCTGTTGGTCTTGCGAAGTTCAACGATTTAGTAAAATAACTGAATTTAACAGAATCAGATAGAAGAATTCTTGGAGTCAAGATTTAGGGTTGGAAATCTTTGGCATCATTGGCAAATTGAATAAAAATCGTAATCCCAAGCCTGATTTCAGAATACTCTAATTAATTTTGAACAGATATTTGAGTATAAAAACAGCGAGAGGCTTTTCACCAAACGCAGATCTCTTGAGAGAGCATTTAAGTACGCTGAGAGGTTTGCCACTTAAAGGAGCTAAAAATGGATCCGTAGATTCGACAACTTTTAGCTCTAAAACGCCATCATTTGGAGTAGAGCAAATGCGGCACAAAAAAGCAGAAATAGTGGCCGCGTTCAGCAAAAGAACTTTCTCCCTGAACAATCATACATTTTCACTGATCTTTCTGCTGAACTCCAATGAAACGTTATCGTTATAGACAATTGGACCTATCCAGGAGCATGAATCGATCATATAGTATGCTCCTTTCAAGTGATGCTACTGTAATTGTATATCGATAGGTTTTTTCACGATACCGATAGGCATATCTTGGTTAATTTACTTCACTTCATTCAAAAAAGCGTTTTTATACTCTGTACCGAAGGTACATAGAGTATTATAAGTTTGTGCAAAAGTATGTAACATCCAGAAGTAAGCATCTCCGACCCCATAAAGTATATATATTCTTGATCAGCATCAACAGCCGAGTCGATATAGCCATGTCCGTCTGTCCGTCTGTCTGTCCGTATGAACGCACAGATCTCAGAGATGGTAAGAGATAGAGGTTTGACATGTATGGGACATATGCTTCTTATGTCTGCAGGCAGATCAAGTTTATTTTCAATTTTGGCCACGCCCCCTCCCGCCCCCGCAATTTAGAAAAAACGTCATATCTCCCACAGTTTTGAAGATAGATGGCTTGTTCCTTCTGGACATATTTAGTTAGCAGGATAACTTATCGATCCGCCAAAGAAATGAAGAAGATCGGATGAACGGTTTTCGAGTTATGATCAAAAGACAAATTTTCTTGGTACAGAGTATGTTATAGTCGGGCTTGACCGACTTTCTTTCTTGTTTATCAGTAATTCTGCTGAACACGGCCATTATAAAACTCTCTTTTGAATTGACAAGACAAAAGTTTAACTCGTAACAAATCAAAACCAAAGTCATCACCAGCAACACCCTGTATTTATCCCCTTGTTCGAAATTGAACAAAAATACACAGACCATTGAAAGCCACACCATGAGATCGTTGACGCCAGTCCATTCTGAGGGTCTTGGGCATTGGCGTTTAATTGGAATCTTGTGCAAATATGGAAACAAATAAAAACAAGGAGGAAATCCAATAAATGTCCTGCGCTGCACGTGCACGCTGCGAGACGCCGCCGGGGCCGTGAGACCAACGTTCCACTGGGCAGGCTTAATTGAACAGGCAGCTTGGCAACGGATGCTCTGTGCTCGGGCGAGAATGGCCTGGCCACAGGGGCTGGGCACAATGCCATGTCACAACAATCGATTGTCCTTTTTGGGTGCCCGCATTGCTGACATCATCGGCGGGAGAAAAAGAGAGAACGAGAACGAGCAGAGCCACCCTCGCATCCGACTGCAACGCGGACGCCACGCACTTCCGACTTCCGACGTGCTCTGATGGATTTTCAAATTGATGCCGCGACACGTGTTAGCTACCCCCTCGGTGCACGTGTGGCTCTTTGGAAAGGATTCGTGGCTCATGCGACCGGAAGACCATAAAAATGCCAAACCAGCCGCAAGCCTGAAACCTTATCAGATTGGGAAAATCGATTTCTATATACAGTGTACAGGCCATCCTGTGGGAGGCGCCTGGGCCAGCTGGCCGCCATTGCTGCGCAGTGCGAAACTCACAGAGAGCAGCCAGCAACGCCACTCCCAGCGCGCTGTGTAGACATTCCCAGGGACACGCCACGTGCGAAAGCGCTGGCACAAAATCTCTGTCTGGCCATGGGCACAGCCTGTCCAAACAATTGTCTACGTCGATCTGTTTGAAAATTGTGTTCGAACAAACGTCGCATTAACCAACATTTTCCCATTTTTTTTTATGGCCAAAGAGCTCAGCTGCCTGTTATTCAACACGGCGGCGACAGGCCACCTCCAGCCGGCTCCGAGACTGCAACTCCCTGGCCAGGCTGTGTCCAGTTATGCGCCAAAAGCAGTGCAGTCTCCAGCTGTGAGTTGAACTCTTTCCAAACACGCGCGACTGCGCAGCGCTTTGCCAGTTGTGCCCCAACTCCCCCCTCCCCCTCCCTCCCCTGAATACCCCCACGAGATCTGTTGGCCTTTTGTTTCGTTTTTTTTTTTGAAAGCCTCCAGCCCCAGCTTCAGCTCCAAACTCTAGGAATGCCAGTGCGACGGGCCAGCTATCTGGGCAATCGTTTAGTGTAATCACTGACTGACTGACTTTCGGTTTGGTGGGTGAGTTGGAAAGGAAGTTGGAAGTTGGAGACTGCCAGCGAGATTAATAAGTGCATTATGCGAGTCTATTGAATTTGAATAACTGGAGTAGAAAGGATGATTGATCAGTTCTTTGAAAGGGGTTGCCTTTGCCTTGTTTAGAAAGTGATGGACTTCTGATGGGAAGCCTTATCCAGCGGGAGTAATTGAGGCTACCAACTTAAGCAAAGCTCATTATACTCTGTACCGTAGGTACATAGAGTATTATAAGTTTGTGCAAAAGTATGTAACATCCAGAAGGAAGCATCTCCGACCCCATAAAGTATATATATTCTTGATCAGCATCAACAGCCGAGTCGATATAGCCATGTCCGTCTGTCCGTCTGTCCGTATGAACGCACAGATCTCAGAGATGGTAAGAGATAGAGGTTTGACGTGTATGGGACATATGCTTCTTATGTCTGCAGGCAGATCAAGTTTATTTTCAATTTTGGCCACGCCCCCTCCCGCCCCCGCAATTTAGAAAAAACGTCATATCTCCCACAGTTTTGAAGATAGATGGCTTGTTCCTTCTGGACATATTTAGTTATTAGAATAACTTATCGATCCGCCAAAGGAATGAAGAAGATCGGATGAACGGTTTTCGAGTTATGATCAAAAGACAAAATTTCTTGGTACAGAGTATGTTATAGTCGGGCTTGACCGACTTTCTTTCTTGTTTTCTCTCAACTATTCGCTTATTTCCATCTGAATTTTATTTCAACAAACGAAGTAGCCTTGAGCCTGAGAGCAAACTCTGGCTACACTTCTTTATTGCGTGGGTCAATCATTTCAATAGTTCCAAATGGACTGACTTGTTTGATGATCGATCAACAAACTCTTCAAAGCATAATCGATAGATAAAGGAAGCAGTTCGATATATTAAACTAAAGGCATAAAGCCACCAGCAAAGCTTGACACGCCTTTAAGGGATCAGAGGGTAAGTGGAAGAAGGCGACCTCTTCACTTCACCTTAGAAAAGTATTCCAGGCAAATCCACCAACCAACGAAAATAAACTTCCATTGATTCCCAACGCCTTACAAGCTGACCCAATCAAAGTTTAGTCGCTTCGATAAGGGAGAACGAAATCCCAGAAAAGCAACCGGATATAGCTGATTATGCAACATCCAAGTTTTGCCCTTACATATATCTCAAGACTTTGCGGCTACTTCCCAAGGTAGTGGAAGAAGCCCTCAATTATAATGATCCATAAACCAGGAAAGGATGAAACACCAAGGCATAAACTTGAACTAGCTAAAGTGTAAGCACATGACGTTCACTCTCATCAGAAGTATCTGTCCCCAGCTATGAGTAAATATATATCTGAGATATAACTCTGCGCCAATGTTGAAAAGTCCGATTTATGAACCGGTTCAAACCGGCTCTAATTCAGTTAAGTAGTCAACTTATTGATTTCAATGTACAGACCAAATTTTATAGTTCGTAGCTTAGGGTCGAACCAAGATATGGCCCTGCACTACTTTTAAACAGTTTATAACTACTATGTACTATGGTCTTAAAGAGCCTGACTTTAGCCCTAATAAAAAAAAAACAAAAAACTCTGGCAGCAGTCAGTAGTCCCTGTTCCGGGCTTATAAACGGATAGAGCCGCACAACCGGTTAAGATGGGGTCTCCAGGTGAGCCCTCTGTATAGTGTAAAGTCTAGATATATAATGGTATACCCATGGGCAATTCCAGCTCCTTCCAAAGTGAGTCGAGCAGTACAGCCCCTAAAAAGTGTGCAAGCTGTGTCTTCTCTGCATTAACACCCATATTCCATTGTGAGGCCCAACACTCAAATTAGTTGAGAAAATCATGTGTTTTTCTTAGAAGCAAATCTGCAACTGTTGCTTGTAGCCAAAGACACAGTGTCAGCGGCATAGGTAGGCAGTCAGCGAACCTTGGATATCAAGAAACGGTAGATCAGCAGTTAAAACCAGCACAAATAATACGCAACAAGTAGCACACTTCACGCACTTCAACGTGGAAAGTTCTGTCTGCCCAAAAATGAGTCACTAAGTCTCCACAGACAATCTGAGAGTATCGGCATGAATTTATACATCAGTCTATCTATCAAAGGCTTGTCATACATCTAAAAATAATGCCGAACATTATTTATTTTTGTCAAACGCATCGAGGATATGATTAACTTCTCTGTGAACCTGCTCTACTTTGCTGTGTCGGCTGCAAAATCCAAACTGGTGAGCTGGAAGCGCGGACTCAAAAGAGTCAATGGTCAAAAAACTTAAGAAGTCTCTTGAAAATCGTATATAAGGTAGGCAGAAGGCTAATAAGGCGTCAAGGCCCGATTTCTCAAAGTCCGGTTGGTCAACTTGGCAGGCATGGTCGTGATGTATGTGGCGTAACCGGAGGAACAAACTTAAACGCTGCTCATCCACCGGTCAACTTTAGCCGCGAGCTCAGCCCCGATGAAATAGTCGATAGTCTTATCGATATACAAACAGCTGGCCGCACACTAGCTTTGCTTATAACTGCAACATTTGCTGCAACACAAAATGTTTATGCATAAACGAATGCTTCAACTCCACGCAATGGAAATGCAATTCGATGAGGCAGAACATCGAACTATAGTCAACTTTTACGCAAAACAATGACCAGCAACAACCAATCGCATTAAAAAACAAACAACCCAAGCCGAGTCAGCTGTGTACTCGTTAGTTTAGTCAAACAGTATGGTCACACTGAAGCAGCGATAGGCATTTATCGATATCAGGCGAAACTGCTGCTGAGAAAAGCAAATGACTTAACCGCTCGTCATCTTGACGAACAAATCTGACCGGTGGTTGGCTAACCGGAACCTTTGAGAAATCGGGCCTAAGAGTAACATAACATTATGCGGGTCGTTGTTCTTTTTCGGTACCATGCAAACCAAAGCTCGTTTTCAAGGGCTTAGAAAATAACCAACTTCCAAAACACCGTTAAGAATGCAAAAGAAACTATAGCCTAAAAAAATATCCGTTTATAACAGAAACGGTACCAAAACAAATATCGGTTTTATTTAAGAGAAGGTTTTGTTTATAGAGAAAACGACAGCGTAACTTAAAGACCTCGAAATACCCGTTACTCAGGCCAATTAGTGTTTAATAACCTCATGTGGGACAGATAAGTATGCAACGTTTTTTTAACTGTGCCATTTATTATCCGATCTTTATGAAAATTTTTAATATTGTAGATATTGGCCACATACACTACACTGCAAAATCTGAGCTCGATATCTTAAAAATTGTAGGAGATATTGAACCAAAATAGGCAACAAACTGGATACGCGTGCAGACAGTACTAGACTACATTTACAATTTGGTGGCTCTAGCTCTAGGTGCTCATACAGACGGACGGTCAGACGGACAAGGCTATATCGACTCGACTATTGATGCTGAACAAGAATATATATACTTTATGGAGTCGAAGATGCTTCCTTTTGCCTGTTACATACATTTGCACGACTTTAGTAAACCCTTTTTACTCTACGAGTAACGGGTATAATTACTTCATGCAGGAATTAACTTTTCAAGCCATTTTTCTGGATCCTTCAATTTGTGCCGACCAAGCTAGCTCTCTCCGTTCAGTTAATATCAGTTAAGTAAATAAACTACTTGAATGCAATTCCCATACCCGACAGAGTGGCTTGCTCATACCACTGTCCAGCTACATTCCAATGCTAAAGCTATCCTGGTTAGCCTGATTGACCCTCATAAAGTCAACTGCCAGCGTTTAGCGATCTAAATCAGTTCAAGCAAAACAAACACACAGAAAAATAACTGCAACTGGCAAACACCGGCATAGTTATAACCAATGCAGGAAACTCTTTCCAGGAAACACCACCGCGGCAACAACAGCACAGCTGATGATTGTGTGGTGTCCACCTTTTTTGGTTTTTGGCTGCCCAATTGAACCAACAGCAGCCAAGAGATTTATTTGCCAGGCAGCACAACAAGCGAACAAGGAATGAACAACATGACTTGGTAGTTTTTCGTGTGCATGTTGCAGTTGCAGTGCCCGATTGTTGTTGCTGTTGCCGTGGCAGTTGCTAGTAGTCCTCGAAGATGAGATACTTGCCGTCTGATTAGCTGACACAGCCAACAGGCACAGCAACAGCAACTCGAAGAGTGGGCAGCAGGCACTGTCAGGCTGCCAAGTCAAATCGTGTACACAATTGGCGCGACATGCAACATTATTCTCCCTGACCGGGGCCGTCGATCCCGATCCCGATCCTGAGCTTGTTGCAGCTGCCCCAGCAACAACAGCAGCAGCAAACAGTCACAGCTCCAATTGAAAGTGGCGCGGGCGACTCCAACTCCCAGCTCCAGCTCCGAACTCGATTTGCCCGATTGGTAAACGTTTTTTAGCCTTAGTTTGACTTAATTTTCACCATCCTTCTGCACTTGGAGAAAATTCTTTAAAGGAAAACACCTAAATTTGAGTCTGAGCTGTGCTGAGATACGGAAAAGGATTGTGAAAAAGTTCTTGTTTTAACTCAACAGGCTCTAAAATCGTGCTCCAAGTTTTGGAATCATAATTCTTGGCTTAAGTATGAAAATTCCTCTACATTCTTAACTTTTTTAGTGCTTAAATTAAGATACTGTAGTTCGTTTTTGATTTTAAGAATGAGTTGTATTAGATTTAAGAGCTTTCTAGTACATTAAGAAGTTTTAGTATTAGATTTAAGAACTGTTTTAAGTTAAACAAAGATAAGTTTGTTCAATTTTAAGAAAGCAAAGACTTGTTTTGAAGGTAAATCCGAATTGAAGAAGAAATATTCTTGCTAAATGCTAATGCACAAGGGGCACAAGTGTTGTTGTAAAGCAACCAGATTTCTGGCAAGTTTTTGACTCAAATCATGAATTTTCGGAAACTTTACCTATGTTCTTTTTTCTCCAAGTGTGCTCGTGTTCGTCGTCGTCTTGCAACGACTTGCTCTATTGTCTGCCGCTTTCGCTTCGTGATTTGCGATTTTATCGCATTGAAATGAAATAATTTGAGTTCAAAATGATGAAGTTAATTGTGTTTATTAGGCTGCCAGTCACAAGAGCTTCGTATTGAATCGAATCCGGCGCAACATTGCTGACTCACTGCCTCCGCCTGGGCCTGGGCCTGGGTCTGGGCCCTGGGGGCGCTTCCCCTTTGCCAAATGTTGCCCAAAATAGTCAGGCGGTTATATGCAAATTCGTGAATTTATGAGCTGTGCGCCATTAAGTCATTTTAAGAGACTCTTTTTTTTGTTACTTGCCTGCAGCCACCGCAGTTGCAGCAAAGACAACAATGGACAGAGAGCAAACGAAATCCGAGTCAGCAACAAACAGCCTACTACAAAGTCTCGTCTCGACTCCACCAGTCCGAGTTAGAGTCCAAGTCGTGTGCGATATTAATCGCTTTTGCTGAAAATGTCATGTCAGTTTTGTGTCGTAACATGATTACGCGGTCAGCGTTTCGAGGATATGACAGGAGAAGCCAATGGAAGACATAGATGGTAAATTTCATTTTGCAACTGCCTGGGAGAAATTGTGGCCTAAAAGGTTTCACTCAGATGGAATAAACCTTTGGACTGAATTGATGTGTTTTATAAAAGCAATAAGACTTCGTTCCATTTGTCTTGCTTCAAGGGCAAAGGACCTCCACTTGTAACCCATTCAAAGACTAACCATAAACCTTCGCCTTTTTTTCAATCAAGAATCGTATAAACCACATCTGTGTGAGTTGTTGAAGAAGCTTTCATTTAGAGCTATGTATCTGAACCTACACTCAGAACCAAAATTGATTATTCGATACTTGTATCTAGAACTTTCGTTCACACAATCAAGGTTAGAATAACAACTCTTAACTAAAAAGCAAATAACTTGATCCAAATATACATTTTCATACAGTATTTCTTGATTCAAGACTAACATAACTCGCTCCAAGTATGAACAATTCTCAAAACCAAGACCTACCATTGTTGAAATAAAGAGCTTATCCTATTCTAAACCTAGAGTGTTAGTTGCTAGACCAAAAGCAAAACAGTTTCCAGACAACCATCAAGAACTTGTCAGACTCAAAAGAAACCCAGAATCAATTAGGCTTGTACAAAGATAATAGTCTAACGGTGATCACAGATCACAGCTTATTGGCGGCCAATTCACATCTCCATATTTGCTGATTGTTCGATTTTCGAAGAAAGGGCACAGAAGACGATTCGGTTGGTCAATTGGCTTAAGCAGCTGCACCAATTGAACTTTGTATGGCTTCATGGCAAGGTCTCTATGCAAAATTCGCATCAAAGAAGTGCGCGAATTGTCCAATTGTTGAGATCAATGGCGAGTTGACGTTGATGGTTGTTCACGCACATTTTCAGCAACCGCAGCAGTGTTTTCGGTCGAACGCACCGGAGGAGTACTTACACGGGTTAGTTTATCCACCAGCATTCCAGTTTCATGAAATGATCCACAAATTGAGTTTTTTTTTCAAATTTCGCACAGTTTAAGTCGAGTTTTTCATGTTTCCCAACTTTCTTTAAGCGAATAGCGACCTATTTTGTAAATGTCAAAGTTTTTACTAAATATAAGTCGCTTTCCGAATGACATTTGACGTTTTTAAATTCAAATTATGAATAGTTCAAATTCCAAATACTCGATGGACCAACCTGTATTAAGAGCTTATTACCCACAAATACAAGATTGTGCCAGATTCAAGGTTCAATAAGAATTAAGAGATGCTGAGACTTAACTGTAAGAGTAAGATCTGAAGCTTATAGTGGTTGCATAGAGCAGCTCTCTTCAAACCTTATGAAACAGGAAGTAGCATCTCCAAAGAGATGTTTCTATTCAAACATACTCTTATAACAAGAGGATTAATGAACCAAAGCCTTAAAACAGTTCTCCAGTTGAGCATAAAATGTACTTGAAAACTTAAAAATATCAGCACAAATTAGTTGCTTTCAAACAATTGACTTTACTGTCCCAAAGGTTCAAGCCGAGCTTCTCTCAATCTCTGCTTCAAAAGAACGCCTCCTACATTTTAACACCGAATCCGAACGGCAAGGTTTAAGAAGCTTTTTCATGACTAGTTACTTCACAGCTGGTGCCAACAGCTGGTGAAGGTGACCGGGTGTGTACAATTTTTAAAGATACAACTTTTTCATGAGATGTTCCGAGGCGGGATTGCACCCACGAACGCTTACTTAGCCGGCACACAAACTACCCGCTGTACCACACTCGGCCAGACACATAGAGAGAAAAGGATCTTAAAAAATATCCATTGGATGATTTCCCATCTCCATTTGAACTGAATACGTCTGGAGTATACTCTTAATCATCCAATGGAGCTGAAAATCATCCAAATTATATGAAAAACGAGAAAGCTAAGCTAACTTTTCTTCTGTGCCGAAGTTTTTATACCCTTGCAAGAGCTCGCTTAAATATTTTCAAATCATTCTCTTTTTTCCATTTGTAACCAAAAGAGGTTTTAGGCAGGGTGATGACCTTATCGTGTGACTTCTTTAATCTGATGATGGAGTATATACTGCGCCAGTGCCCAAATGCTAACTCATCGGGCACCATCTTTTTCAAAAGAGTAATGCTACTTGCATATGCCGATGATATTGATATTATCGGCCAAAACGAACGGGCAGTAAGCAAGGCGTTTTCAGAGATTTTTCAGAGATTGAGAAACAGTCAAAACTCATGGGCTTAGCGGTGAATGAGGAAAAGACGAAGTACCTATTATCCTCACGCAACGAGTCTACGCGTCTTGGACATTCCGTTGCAATGGGAGAGAACAAATTTGATGTTGTTAAGGATTTTGTCTACCTCGGAACGATGATAACCAGCGACAACAACATCAGTCTGGAGATCCGAAGAAGAATTACGTCTGCAAACCGATGTTACTACGGGCTCAATAGGGAGTTAAAGAGCAGAGTCTTCTCTCGAAAAACGAAACTTGCGCTTTATAAGTCGCTTATCATCCCAGTCCTGCAATACGGCGCAGAAGCATGGACATTAACAGCAGCGGATGAGGCGGCTATCGGTGTATTCGAGAGAAAAATTCTTCGGAGGATTTATGGACCTTTAAAAGTTGGCGATGAATTTCGCATCCGATCGAACGACGAACTGGAAAAGCTCTATGGGGACACTGATCTAGTCACGCGCTTAAAACAACAGCGGCTGCGCTGGATTGGACATGTAACCCGTATGGATGAAGAAGCTCCAGCAAAAAGAGTTTACAGATGGAATGCGATAGAATTTGGGAAAAAAAGGACATAGGGGACGTGCGAAACTTAGATGGAAAGACCAAGTCCTGGACGATATTAAGGAACTTGAAGTGCCTAATTGGTGCCAGCTCGCACAGGATAGAGGCAAATGGCGGGCATTAATCGCAGCGGCCGGGACCGTCAATCGGTAGTGACTCGAAGTCGGGCCAAAGAAGAAGAAGAAGATTCTCTTTTTTCCACTTTTCGACCGATCGTTCGTATGGGAGCTATATGATATAGTCATCCGATTAGGACAAAAACTTGTAGAATTATGTAAAAGCGCGAGAAACAAACAAATACAAATTTGCAGGAGGCTACCCATAAAAACGAAAAAGTTTTTCTAACTAAGACTGTTTTTCAGACCCATCTTTTGTATGGCAGCTATGCCATATAGTTGTCCGATTTTCATCAAACTTGGCAGAATTACAAAAAAGCATAGAAAATTGATATATACAACTTTTGGAGACGTTTCCATTGAAAATAAACAAGTTTTTCATACTAAAACTAGTTTTCCAAGCGATTGTTCCTATGGGAGCTATGAGATATAGTCATACGATTTGGCCAAAAATTTGTAGAATTATGTAAAAGCATGTAAAACAAGCAAATACGAAATTGCAGGATGCTACCTATAAAAACAAAAAAGTTTTTCTAGCTAAGACTGTTTTTCAGACCCCTCTTTTGTATGGCAGCTTTGCCATATAGTTGTCCGATTTTCATCAAACTTGGCAGAATTACAAAAAAGCATAGAAAATTGATATATACAACTTTTGGAGACGTTTCCATTGAAAATAAAAAAGTTTTTCATACTAAAACTAGTTTTCCAAGCGATTGTTCCTATGGGAGCTATGAGATATAGTCATACGATTTGGCCAAAAATTTGTAGAATTATGTAAAAGCATGTAAAACAAGCAAATACGAAATTGCAGGATGCTACCTATAAAAACGAAAAAGTTTTTCTAACTAAGACTGTTTTTCAGACCCATCTTTTGTATGGCAGCTATGCCATATAGTTGTCCGATTTTCATCAAACTTGGCAGAATTACAAAAAAGCATAGAAACTTGATAAATACAAATTTTGGAGACGTTTCCATTGAAAAGAAAAAAGTTTTTCATACTAAAACTAGTTTTCCAAGCGATTGTTCCTATGGGAGCTATGAGATATAGTCATACGATTTGGCCAAAAATTTGTAGAATTATGTAAAAGCATGTAAAACAAGCAAATACGAAATTGCAGGATGCTACCTATAAAAACAAAAAAGTTTTTCTAGCTAAGACTGTTTTTCAGACCCCTCTTTTGTATGGCAGCTATGCCATATAGTTGTCCGATTTTCATCAAACTTGGCAGAATTACAAAAAAGCATAGAAACTTGATAAATACAAATTTTGGAGACGTTTCCA
This sequence comes from Lordiphosa fenestrarum, assembly GCA_035044985.1. NCBI lineage: Eukaryota > Metazoa > Arthropoda > Insecta > Diptera > Drosophilidae > Lordiphosa > Lordiphosa fenestrarum. The sequence continues at coordinate 651 of JAWNNO010001321.1, read as the reverse complement.
TTGAAAAGAAAAAAGTTTTTCATACTAAAACTAGTTTTCCAAGCGATTGTTCCTATGGGAGCTATGAGATATAGTCATACGATTTGGCCGAAAATTTGTAGAATTATGTAAAAGCATGTAATTGCAGGATGCTACCTATAAAAACAAAAAAGTTTTTCTAACTAAGACTGTTTTTCAGACCCATCTTTTGTATGGCAGCTATGCCATATAGTTGTCCGATTTTCATCAAACTTGGCAGAATTACAAAAAAGCATAGAAACTTGATAAATACAAATTTTGGAGACGTTTCCATTGAAAAGAAAAAAGTTTTTCATACTAAAACTAGTTTTCCAAGCGATTGTTCCTATGGGAGCTATGAGATATAGTCATACGATTTGGCCAAAAATTTGTAGAATTATGTAAAAGCATGTAAAACAAGCAAATACGAAATTGCAGGATGCTACCTATAAAAACAAAAAAGTTTTTCTAGCTAAGACTGTTTTTCAGACCCCTCTTTTGTATGGCAGCTATGCCATATAGTTGTCCGATTTTCATCAAAATTGGCAGAATTACAAAAAAGCTTAGAAAATTGATAAATACAAATTTTGGAGACGTTTCCATTGAAAAGAAAAAAGTTTTTCATACTAAAACTAGTTTTCCAAGCGATTGTTC
>JAWNNO010001319.1:0-19378 GCA_035044985.1 Lordiphosa fenestrarum | reverse complement strand
ACCTTGACCCCGAGGAAATGGAAGAATGCCGAAACATCAACCGCTGCATAAACTGCAAGGAGTCAGATATTAAAAACTACCACCACAGCTCCTATGATCGCAAATGACCAACCTTCATCAAACACAAAGAGATCCAAGCCATCAGGGTCATCGAAAAAACCGACATGAAAACTGCTGTTCAAATTTACGACAACCGCCACCAACATGAATCCACAGCCTACTACAGCCGTCACCCGCTCAACCCACTCTCCTACAAGCACAGCTTCGGCGCCCAAAAAAGAGAGGATAACGTAAGTCCAATCACCACAACTACAGCCCAACGCACCGTTATGGACTATTCGGACATCACCTCCCCCACCGACAGCATCGACATTTGCACGACGAAAATACCCCGATGCCCAGCACATCTGCAGCCGCTCTCGAAAACAGACTTGAGAGCAACGCAAAAATAAAAATATTTAACAAAAACAACAATTCTCTTAAATCTACTCTCAAAGCAACAACTAAACCAAAACCTAATCGAAAATAACCCTATAACTGTTCTTTCTTTCTAGCTGAGCGTCGCCTTTGCATAGCCCTCTCTTATCGTTGTGCTTAATTAAGAGATTACGGCAAAATCTCTTAACTACCATCTCGCCTACAAGGGCCCTCAAAGGCTTAGCTCAGCTACTCTCTTATACTAATAATATTGGGAAAACAATGTGGGCTTGCCGACACATTAAATCTCCTAATAACGAAGTATCTGATCAAACTTTACCTAATATCTACCCTACCAACCAAACGTTTCTTTTTCTTTATATTTCAATCATTATGCTTAACCTCGTTCAATGGAATTGCAATGGCTATATCAATAACTATGATCAAATACACATTTTAATAAAAAAATACTCTCAAAAGTCATATCCCTCCAAGAAACTCACCTACATTCACAAAGTCACATTCCCACCCCAATTAACTACAAATTATACTCCTACAACTCTTCCAACAACTCATCAGGCGGCGTCGCCATCCTTATACACACATCTATCCAACACAACGAAATTTAACTGCAGCAAGATTTCGACTCAATCGGCATTAAAGTACATTCAAAATCAACCTTCAACATATTAAAATCCTACATTCCACCAAGAAACAACTTCAATATCGACAACCTACAGAATGTTTACAATGATCTATCTACCCCCACCACCATCACAGGTGATTTTAATAGCTGCACAGACTTTGGGGCTCACCCCGAAATATCAAAAGGGTAACACCCTTGGGAAGATTGTCAACTCATCTTTGGTTCCATTTAAAGACGGTTCACCTACCCACTTTAGCACTCACCACACTCTTACACATATCGACCTTACTCTGGCTACTCCTACCCTTGCCCTTCAATCTACATGGCGCATAGAATCCGATAGATTCTGCAGCGACCATTTTCCCATTGCCACTTCCCTCTTCGAATCAACATCAACACCCACACTCACACCCAAATTCAATCTTGACGCCGCTGACTGGCCAAAATTTGAAGAAGCCAGCTGTAACTTTCACCTCCAACGCCCCACTAGTCACAATATCAACCAAGAATCAGCCAATATCATAATAGCTCTAATAGCGTCTCTGACTACAACAGGCTGTGAATCGGGGCAAATAAAATTCCCCCACCGAGTCGGAGTCGCTATTAGTTTATTTTGTAATTTTTTAGGCTATCTAGTTGATCAGCCTTTTTATAACGTGATATCAAATTTGTTGACAGCTTTTTTGTCGACGATTAATAAATGAATAATAAAAATTGTTACGGTCACTGCGTTTTGGGCTGACACCGGCTAGTCAGTGGTCTTAATTCAGGGCGGGATCTTGACCCTAGCCCGCAGCGCGTACCATCTCTACAAATACAAAACCCTCACTAACACAAAACGGCTAAACACAAAAATTCAAACAAAGTTCCCTAACGGACGAACGGCGCCATCTGACGGCGAGCGTGGTGACCCGGCTATGGTGGTTTTACCGGCAACGTACCCGCCCCTCCTGCAGCTTTTCAATCTTAAGAGCTGCCCTAATATAGGAGCCTTGACGGTCGGCTCACTCCAGGCTGTGGCAATTTACCCTTCTCTCCCCTCCCAGAATCACTTAGACCAACATATTTCACAACCTTATAAACGTTCGTTTAGTATAAATATTAATTAATTTTACACATTTAGACATCCTATAAATATTTATCATCTAAAGCTATGTACGCAGAACGCAAAAAAGCGCTCGGAAACGAAAATCTCCATACAAAACAGGCACTGTAAAATCGTTCGAAAAAAGTTTGACAGTAGCCGTCTTACATTGTGTACGGAGACAAACAAACAAAAGGGGTAGTAAAATTTGGAGCAATTGCATGTGGTGCCATTGAGCGGCCCTTGGCCAACCTGCCCGCCCTTCAGATTTGGGACAGTTTGCTCAATAAAATGACTCCAGCGGCAGCCTGTATTGGAGAAAGACCTGCAACGGAGTTGTTGCTTGCCCGGGCCAACGATGATAAAAATGTCGTGGAATAATTTTGGGTATTATAATATAGATAAATATCCATTTTTAGTGTTAGGGAATTAAATAAAATAAGAATCGGTAAATTTTTATGGTTTCAAATTCACATAAAGTTTATTTGTACATAAATAACAGCTGGGGAAAGGTACCATCAAACAATACCAAATGTTGAATTCTTGGCCGTTTTGGCATTATTTAGCTATCTCGGCATACTATTACGTTTTACGATCCAACCTCGAAATAAATGACTTTTTCGTGCTCCCAAACTGTTTGGCGTTCTCCGTACCTAGCTTAACCCTAAAATAAGTTTTCTTCAATGCCTTACGGGCCAAGCAATCCCTCCTATTGCCTCATTTTCTCATTACACCTGGACTCGGCTATTCCAAAACCCACCCCAGATGAGCTCCAATGGGACAGATGATGTAGCTAACTTGTAATCGGGAACATATTATATTAAGGTATCTATATGGAGTGCGTTATTTTAAATATGTAAATTAAATTATTTGTTCAAATGTTAATTTTAATTAGGTGTAAATGTAAGTATGTGTAAATGTGATCCATTGGAATTTTAACTTTAAAAGATTTGAACTATCAAGAATTTTAATTTGGTTGTATATATTATATGTTGGTATTCTGTCTGAATCCGTTGCATTCATGTCACATACCTATTTGTATGTATGGGCGTAGGTGTGTATGTATGTATCAATGGAGTTTTTAATACGTAAATATGTTTGTCTTTCAAAAAAACTCAGCGTCTTTGGATTGTGTTTTTGGTGTCTCTTCTGGCTCCAGTTATTTTATCTGGGCTTGGATACCCCCAATTGGTCAAGACTCACTTTTATTAACATTCGCAGGGCGACGGATATCAGGCTGGAGCGTCTCCAACCGCAACTGCTGGGCCTCTGCATCGAAACCTCATCCGAATCAGCTTCCGCCAAGAACCAGGACCAGGAAGTGGACACCAAGGTCAACGTCTTCCGCCTCTTGGCCACTGGGAGACCAGCAGACAAGATTTGCCCCGTTTCGCTCTAGGACAAATGCACTAGGCTCAAGCCGGTACGGCTGGGGATTTGAGCCTTCGCACCAATACAAAGGATCGTGGCAGGTCCTGAAACAAGCTCCGGACCACGCTAAAGAAAATACATATATTTATTTCACAAACTCACTACGCGAAATTTAACAAAAAAAAACTTAAACGGTTCACAAACTCTAAATTCTGGGCGAATCGCCACTACGCTGCCTCCGCCGCCAGCTTCCAAAAACTCTCTGTGCCCTTGGCAACAGTCAGCGGTCGCTCAGTGGGCTTGTTCCTAATTTCCCACTTGTCCCTGACCTACATCACTGCTAGGCGGGGTCGTTGGCCGTTTTCAAGGCCTTTGCCTCTCTCCAACTTCGACTTATCAAACCCCCCCTCCCGCAGCTATCAACCGCCCACGCTTGCCAAATGCCAAATCTAGAGGGCGCTTTGGTGCAAAAAGTTGAACTCACCTACACATACCCGAGCTGCATCGCGACATCGAAACAACTAAAACAAATGGAAAACAAACAAGAAAGAAAGTCGGTCAAGCCCGACTACAACATACTCTGTACCAACAAAATTATACGCTCAGCATAAATTTTGATGCTGCAGTAGCTGCGAAGAGTCTTTTGATCATAACTCGAAAACCGTTCATACGATCTTCTTCATTCCTTTGACGGATCGATAAGTTATCCTAATAACTAAATATGTCCAGAAGGAACAAGCCATCTATCTTTAAAACTGTGGGAGATATCATTTTTCTAAATTGCGGGGGCGGGAGCTGGCGTGGCCAAAATTGAAAATAAACTTGATCTACCTGCAGACATAAGAAGCATATGTCCCATACATGTCAAACCTCTATCTCTTACCTTCTCTGAGATCTGTGCGTTCATACGGACACACAGACGGACAGACGGATATGACGGACATGACTCGGCTGTTGATGCTGAACAAGAATATATATACTTTATAGGGTCGGAGATGATTCCTTCTCGATGTTACATACTTTTGCACAAACTTATAATACTCTATGTACCTACGGTACAGAGTATAAAAAGCGAACGCTTTATTCAAACGAGAATTATAAACTGCCAAACGCTCGTCCCTTGAATCCATCACATCAGAAATAAACCCCAACACTCCTCCTTCTAAAATCTCGGCCAACATACGCACGTTTTGTGGCTTAAAACCCCGACTTTTTATCCACTGCATAAAAAAACCAAACTGCCAAACAGCGATTTCCGTCGGACTATCCATAGCGAACGAACTTTGCGACTACTGGTCTACAGAATCCAGCAATACTAATTTCTCCTCTACCTTTAAAACTCAAAAAGACTACACCCTTTCCCTCAATCCAACCTACCAAACCACCCCCTCTGCACAAAAAATTGAAACACCTATCACTGCTCTAGAGTTAAACCAAAAACAATAGAATAATAAGATGAGTAACGCCCATACAATCGTCTTGCATATGAAGTTGAATTTTCAGTGGCAACGACAATCGCACTCTCTCCGCTCTCACAAAAACGAGAGCGTAAAAATCTAAAAATAGAATGCGCTTGCTTGTGTGCGTAAACACAAATGATGCATTTGATTTGAGCATGAGAATACGTGTGCACACAAACAGTCGGCAATGTCGCTGTATGCGTATGAGAGAGAGAGAGAGAGCGCTGGCTCTTGAGCGCTCTCCTACTGGCTTTTAAATAAAGAGAGCGAAAAGCCAGTTTGAAAAGCCAGCACGAAAAAAAGTGTGTGCAGAAATTTTGTATGGCGTTACTCATCTTATTATTCTATTGTTTTTGGTTAAACATAGCACTTTCAGAGCAAAAAGGCAAGACTCCAGGTCTCGATCGAGTCTCTTACCCCATGATCAAAAACGCGCACCCCTTAGTTAGACTCCGCATATTAGACCACTACAATAACATCCTTGACAATTACATTCCTCAACATTATAAAAACTAGTAAGATAATTCCCATAAATAAGCCCAACACAGATAAAACCAACCTTAACTCACACCGCCCCATATCCCTTAACTCATGCTTCGCAAAGACACTCGACAAAATCATCGCCAACCGGCTATGGTGGTTTGTTTCCTACAACAAATCAATCGATAGCCGCCAAACAGGTTTCAGAAAGGGAAAATCCATATCAGGCAGTCTGCTCGTGTTAGACCATCTTGTATCCTCCTCCCAGTCCTGCAAAAACCACACTTCAAAAATCTCCCTCGATTTCACCAAAACTTTCGACAAAATTGGAATTCACACCATACTGGATGAACTTTATGCATGAAAAATAGGCCGCAAAATCATCAATTATGTCATCAACTTTATGACCAACAGAAAGTTCATAGTTTATGCCAACCACCACCTATCGTCAACCTTTCTCCAATACAATGGCATCCCTCAAGGGTCACCTCTTTCCGTAATCCTATTGTGAGGAACGGTGTTCCCCACAAAGAGCAGAGTATGCAGAGGGGAAGTGGAAGTGAGGGGAAATGCGGCGAATTCAGAAGAACGGCGAATTCAACAGTAAGGGGAAATGGATGGGAGGCCACGGAAAGTAGCAGCACGACGCTATGGGTCGGTGTGGGTATTAGCGGAAAGGCCGTTAGGTGCAAATGGGTGACCGGTCGGTGCACTCGCACTTGCGAGACGAAAGGGCGATCATGCAGATGGACCAATGACAGGAGAGCGACTCGGCCTTCGAGCGCTGTTGCTAGGCAGCGAGAAGTACCGTTGGGAAGCGGCGAGCCTCAAATGTTCTAGAAGGCGACAGGAGACAGCAGCAGACAGCCCAGGAGGGCTATTTAAGACGTCGCTTCCAGAAGGAAATCAAGCAGTGTGAACCGGAATTAAAACGAGTGCGAATCGAATACGCGAGTCTGAAGTGCGAGCAACGGAAAGCGACGGAACAACGTGGAACATAGTGGCGTGATCCTTTGCGGAAAGATCAGAACAGGAAGCTGAGCGCAAGCGTAGACTGTGGGCTGAACGTACGGTCAGCGAGAACAGTGAGCGACAAGCCAGCGTATCCTGCGGGTCCTTGAAAGGACAATAGTAGGGAAGAACGTGGAGTGTTGTGCGATTAAGGAGGTCGGCGAGTGAGCGATTGCTCTGTGAGGCACGGCGTATCCTTAGCCAACTATACCCCGCGAGAATAGCGAAACAGCTAGTTAGGAGGCGGACCTTGCGACGTGGCAAGGATACCTCAGATAGGATCAACCATTATAAATCGAAGATTAAGTTAGTGATATCGAATAAAATAAAGTGAACCAGACTCCTGGTGCATCCTAGTATAAACCACACTGTGTTGTTATTGCAAGTCCAATATAAATTTGTTGGAACGAATCTCGACAGCCCTGAGCAAAGCCTGCACAGGTATACGGGTCAGAAGAGCTCGTTACAACTGGCGCCCAACGTGGTCTTGTCGATAACATCACAGAAAGGTTATAAATAAGTAAATAAAGTGCAAAATGGGGCGGTCATGGATTTACCACCTTAGAAAGGAGGATTTGATCCAACACGCGGAAGAATTCGGGATCGAACTAGAAGGCAACATGGACAACATGAGGAAACAATTCGGAGATTGGATAACGAAGAACGAAAACTCCGCAGAATGGAGGGAAAGGATCAAAGCAATGTCGGAAGTATACGGTAAGTCACCACTACCAAAAACAGTAGCATCTCTAATACCACCAAAAATGGACATAAATATGGAAGAGCTGTCAATTCCGTCCATGGCAGGGATGAAACAAGCAGAAGAAGACACAGAACAGCGGAAACCAAAAGTAGGGCCGAAAAGACAGACAATTGATACAAGCGAATATGCAAAGGTAGCCAAACAAGTCAGAGAGTGGGCATTTAGATTCGACGGTACTGCAAAACCATTGGAGTTTATAGAACAAGTGGAATGGTCAGCAGAAATGTACGGACTTAATCTAGACATGATTCCTCGAGCCATGCCAGAGCTCCTAAAAGATAAAGCCCTAAAATGGTATTTAGCAAACTACAAAAACTGGAAAAAATGGTCTGAATTTGTGGAAAGCTTCAAAGCATATTTTCTTCCGAGAGGCTACTTCAACAAATTAGCCGAAAAAGTTCGCCAAAGAAAACAGCAGTGGAACGAGGAATTTAAAGATTTCATGTTGGAAATGCAAACATTAATGCGTCCCCTACAATGCAGTGAAACCGAACAACTAGAGATAATCGGGGAAAACTGCATACCGGACCTACGAGCATTCGTACGCCCGCACAGGGTAAGGAGCTTAGACACACTGATGCAATTGGCAGATGAGTTCGAGGCACTGGAAAGGGATAGGGAGGCCTTCAGACAAGAAAACAGAAAGGAGCAGGCCAAAGCGATTCCATTGGCTATGCCACGAAGAGCGTTCGGGGAAGAAGCTTGCCGGAGGTGTCAAGAAAACGAAAGACAATGGGTCAATCGGGGTCCGCCAGGGCAACCAAGAACAGGACCAACGAGTAACGGAAACGAAAATTTCGTACAGAATCCAACACAGGCTTGCCGCAGATGCGGAGAATCAGGCCATTGGGCAAGAGAGTGTCAAAATCGACGAATACTATTCTGCTGGCAATGCGGAAGGGTTGGCGTACGCACATGGGAGTGCTGCAAGCAAGCGGGAAACGCTCCACGACCTCAGCCTCCGAGGGGCGAGCAGAGGTCGTCCGAGTCTGCCTCTCAAAACTAGTGGGAAACTTTCAAGAAGAAGAAAACCAGTTGTCGGCATGGGTAGTGATTGGGGAGAAGCGAGTAAAAGCCACAATCGACACAGGGGCAACAGGAAGTTTCGTAAGCCAAAAATTATGCGACAGATTGAAAAATAAAGGGGTCATAAAACAAACAAAGAAACAAGTACGACTGGCAGACGGTAGAAACACGGAAATTGGTACCCAACTGACCATAAACATTAAGTTTGGCACTCAATGCACAACTATCGATTTGATGGTATTGCCAGGAGTGATCGATCAGTTAGTATTGGGATGGAATTTCCTGAAAGGATTAGGGGCAGAAATCGCGTGCGCAGGTCACGTAGCATTTATTCCGGCGCGAAGTCGCAGGGGTGGATGGTTGGAGGAAAAACTGTCAGTGGCAGTGGAAATAAAAACAAAACCAGAAGAAGAAGAAAGAATCGAGAAATTCCTCGAAAGAGAATTGGCAGAATTGGCCCAACTAAAAGGTACGTCAAACATAGCAGAACACAGAATCACCATGAAGGACAATAGACCGGTCAAACAAAGGTACTATCCGAAAAACCCAAAAATGCAAGAAGAAATAAACAAGAAGGTGGACGAGCTACTAGAAATGGGATGCATCGAACAGTCGAACAGCCCATACAGTTCTCCCGTAGTCATGGTGAAGAAAAAGAAGACCGGCAAATGGAGATTCTGTGTAGACTTCAGAACGGTCAATGAGAAATCAGTAAAAGATGCATACCCTATGCCCAGGATTAACTACATCTTAGATCAATTGAAAGAAGCATGCTATATAAGCAGTTTGGATCTAAAGGATGGTTACTGGCAGATCCCACTCGAGGTAGACAGTCGACCAATGACGGCGTTCACAGTCCCGGGAAAAGGATTATTCCAGTGGAAAGTAATGCCATTCGGTTTACACTCGGCATCCGCCACATTCCAGAGGGCGTTGGATCAAGTCATCGGACCGGAAATGATGCCACACGCATTTGCATACCAAGATGACATAATCGTGATAGGGCGTACACTGGACGAACATATGGAAAATTTAAAAGAAGTCTTCCGAAGGTTAAAAAGCGCAAACCTACGCATAAACCCAGAAAAGTGTCAATTCTTTAGGAAGGAGTTACAATATTTGGGTCACCGAATAACGGGTGAAGGCATATGTACAGATCCAGAAAAGGTGGCGGCGATCGCCGAACTAAAACCACCAACCAACGTAAAGGAACTACGACAGTATCTAGGCGTGGCATCGTGGTATCGAAGATTCGTACCAGATTTTGCAACAATGGTACAACCATTAAATTCCTTATTGAAGAAAAAGACTAAATGGGTATGGACGGAAGACCACCAGAAGGCATTCGAAAGTGTAAAATCAAAACTCACCGCAGATCCAGTGCTGACATGTCCAGATTTTGAACGTATGTTCATATTACAGACCGATGCCAGTGACTATGGTATCGGGGCAGTACTAACTCAAGAGACCAAGGAAGGGGAAAAAGTCATATCATACTCCAGCAGAACGCTAAACCAAGCAGAAAAAAACTATTCAGCTACAGAGAAAGAGTGCTTGGCGATAGTATGGGCAATTAGAAGACTAAAACCGTACCTAGAAGGATACCATTTCAGAGTAGTAACAGATCACATGGCATTGAAGTGGCTAAATAGCATAGAGAGCCCATCAGGAAGAATAGCCAGGTGGGCATTGGAGCTACAACAATATGATTTTGAAATAGCGTACAGAAAGGGCCAACTGAATGTTGTAGCAGATGCACTATCAAGACAACCGCTAGAAACGTGCAGAAGAGCTAAAGAAGGTGAACCGGGGGAAAATCGGAAAGAGAGCAATAATTGTGAATGGATACAGGAAATGACGAAAAAGGTGCAGAATAATCCACAGAAATTCCCAGACTACCTGTCAGAAGGTGGAGAACTGTACCGTCATATTCCTCATCGGGCAGGGAACGAAGACGTGGTTTCGTGGAAACTATGTGTTCCCTCAGGATCAAGAAGGAGAGTACTAGAGGAAAACCACGATGCGGCTGCGGCGGGTCATACAGGGTCGAGAAGAACAATCGCAAGGATTGCGGCGAGATATTATTGGCCAGGAATGCATAGAGATGTACGAAGGCACGTAAACAAGTGCGAAACATGTCAGAGGTATAAACCAAGCCAACTCCAAGCAGCGGGGAAAATGCTTACTCAGGTCCCAGAAGAACCATGGGCAACAGTGTGTGCGGACTTCGTGGGTCCACTACCAAGATCAAAACACGGCAACACGATGTTATTGGTCATGATAGATCGTTTTTCCAAATGGACGGAACTGGTCCCATTGAGGAAAGCAACGGCAGAGTCGTTAAAGAAGGCATTTAAAGAAAGAATAATATCAAGGTTTGGGGTGCCGAAAGTCGTAATAACGGACAATGGGGTACAATTTACAAGCCGGATATTCAAAAGGTTCCTGGAGGACATGGGGGCAAAACAACAATTTACAGCCCCGTATACCCCACAAGAGAACCCAACCGAACGTGCAAATCGCACTGTAAAAACAATGATAGCGCAGTTCGCAGGAGAGGATCAACGAACCTGGGACGAAAAATGGCCAGAAATCATGTTAGCAGTAAACTCGAGCGTAACTGAATCCACCGGATACTCCCCGGCTTTCATTACACAGGGAAGGGAACCGAGATTGCCGAAGGCATTGTACGATGAGGTGACAGTAGGAATCGGGCAAGAAATTCAAAAGCCGAGCGAGAACGCGACAAAATTAAAGGAATTATTCGAGGTCATCAGGAGAAATCTGGAGAGGGCGGCTCAAGATCAAGCCAGATATTATAACTTGAGACGCCGTCCATGGAAGCCAGAGGTGGGACAAATAGTATGGGCTAAGGAGCACCATCTGTCAAAAGCAGCGGAGGGATTTGCTGCCAAATTGGCACCTAGATATGGTGGACCATATGTAATCATCGGGTTTACATCACCCGTAATATGCAGATTACGGCATAAAACAGACCAACGTGAGCGAACAGCTCACGTCAGTGAGCTGAAGCCACAGGGAGATGATCTCCAACTATAAGGTCCACCCTAAGGATGAAAAACTGATGCTCTTTCAGTTATAAGGTTCACCCTAAGGATAAAAACTGATGCTCTTTCAGTCATAAGGTTCACCCTAAGGAGAAAAACTGATGCTCTTTCAGAAAACTGATGCTCTTTCAGTCATAAGGTTCACCCTAAAGGATAAAAACTGATGCTCGTTCAGTTATAAGGTCCACCCTGAATTTAGACACTGAGGACATAAAGTCCACTCAAATAGAAATAACAAGTTAAAATTCAAGGTCCACCCCAGCAGAAAAATCGGAAGAGTATAATAAAAGAATAGGGTCCAGCCCAAAAAGACTGTTTCCCCAGCTTGTTGCTATGCGGTAAGAACGGCGAAGTGCGGCGAATTGGCAAAAGGAGGGGAAATTCAGCTTCCCAAAAGGGAAGAAAGAGACAGCGTTAGAGCGAGGCAACGAGAGGAGGAACCACAGTTAGGATTCCCTCCGTTAAGATGCAATGATGGCCGCCAGAACTCTAACGGAGTTCCAGTCGGCTATATAAAGGGCTGCAGATCAAAATGATGCAAATAGTAGAGAAAACAAGTTACTATGGTCGCACAAAGCAAGGCAGCAGGGTCATCCGCGGAAGAGGCGGAAGGGACGAGGATCGCCGACTGGGAGATGGCAGGCGGCGCTTGCCATTTGCCAGTATGGGGACTCGGCACAGGCGTAGGCGGAGTACTACCCCTGTGCTACAACTCCTGGCGTCCCCGCTGGTGTCGGAGGAGGAGGAGGTGGAGGAAGGAAACTTCCTCTCACCGATTCCTTCGCCGCAGCAGCTGGGAAGTTGGAGCAGCAGCGAGGACAGCGAGCCGGAAGGGCAGAACATAGATTATGTTACCCTGGTCGGCATCGCTGAGCCGAGCATGGGAGTGGACGAGGAGGAGGCGGCGGCAGGACCGCAATACGACCCGACGAGGAGCCCGGACCCCATATGGAGGCCGGCCAGACCTCCGACGCCGATGGTAATCGTCATCTCGGACGACGAGGAGGACGAGGCAATGCCAGAGGCCGGAGGGAAGCCCGAAGCGGAAGGAGAGGAGGAAGGAGCAGGATGGGTCCCGCCCACTCGGTCACAGTGGCACACAACCACTGTGAGGAGTGGGTGGCGGATCCATCAGGTCACCACTACGGTGACGTGGGCGGAGAAGGTGGAGGCCGAGGAGAATCGACGGTCAAATGGCCGGGACCCGAGGGGCAGACCGCCAAGCCCGGTGGTAGAAATACCAAAGTCGGAGGACGAGGCAGAAGAGGAGGTGGCGGTGGAGCCAGAGAAAACAGCGGAAGAGCCGGAGGAAGGGGTCGCGATGGCGGAACCAGAGAGGGCAGCGCGGGAGTCAGAGCCGACGACCGGAGAAGGGGTAGAGAAAGGCCCGTGGGTGTGGCCTGCACCGCTGCCAGACCATGGCAGGCAGGTGGGGAGGCAACAGTCATGCCCCGGTCCTGAAGCGCGAGCAGGCAAGGAGGAAGCGAGGGCTGCCCTCAGGCGTCAGGCATCTTGGCCTCAGCCCAAGCCGAGCTGCTCTCGGATGAGGCGGAGGCAGATGGGCCTGGAGGAGTGGCCACAGGAGGCGCTGCGGGCGATGCTAGCGAGGAGGGACGGCGGAAGGCAGGCCAGATGGTCCCATATCCTGTGGATCGGGGCCACAAGATATCGGCTTAGGCTGCGTGGAGGAAAGGGAGAGGTATGGGTGGAGGAGGCCCGAGAATAAGGAGACGCGGTTGAAGAAAAAATAACAAATAAAACGCAAATGAACATATAAACATTCAGAAGTTTATGATTTATTAGCCGGAACGGAGTAGGTGTGAGAGAAGTTACTACACAAGGGGAGGGAGGCGATTTCACATACATGCACGGAGGGGAGACACTGTCCAAGGGAAAGGGAAAACACGGTCACAAATATGGCGGAGGGAAGGAGAAAAGGCAAGGAAAACGAAGGGAATACACGGGTAAAACAGCACGGAGAACACGAATGGTTTGTCAACAATAAGATACGCGAACGTCACGAGGGGCATAGGGGGGCCGGGGCCAAGCAGGTGGTCGATGCCTGAGGTAAAGCTGGAAGCGGCAGGTTAATGATGGCTGCATAGAAGGGTAGGGCATCGGGCATGAGGGGGCAGCGGCTGCGCAGTCGACGTCGAATGACGTCGGATAAAAAAATCTGAAAAGGAAAGTAATTTGGATAAGAAACAGTACGAAAAAAAGGGAAAGAAGAAAGTACTTACCGGCAGGCAGGAAAAATTGGAAAGTCATGTGTGGCCTGCGATGGGAGTTAAGCGATTACCAGGTGATCGATGTATCCGATATAGTAACGAGCGATTTGACGATAGTCATCGATACGGGAGTCACGCGGTTACCACAGGATCGATGTATCCGATAAAGTAACGAGCAAGGTAACGATAGTCATTGGTACGGGAGTCACGATGTATCCGATAAAGTAACGACGGTCACGAGTACTCGTGATTTGGGGAACGGGGCCATGACTGATGGTCGGTCGATCGATTGGTCGGACTGAAATATTTGATCGTGGCGGGAAGTTCGAGTGGGGATGAAGGCATATAGGAAATGGGACATTTCCGCTTCCCGAAGATAGAGGGGAGTGTGAGGAACGGTGTTCCCCACAAAGAGCAGAGTATGCAGAGGGGAAGTGGAAGTGAGGGGAAATGCGGCGAATTCAGAAGAACGGCGAATTCAACAGTAAGGGGAAATGGATGGGAGGCCACGGAAAGTAGCAGCACGACGCTATGGGTCGGTGTGGGTATTAGCGGAAAGGCCGTTAGGTGCAAATGGGTGACCGGTCGGTGCACTCGCACTTGCGAGACGAAAGGGCGATCATGCAGATGGACCAATGACAGGAGAGCGACTCGGCCTTCGAGCGCTGTTGCTAGGCAGCGAGAAGTACCGTTGGGAAGCGGCGAGCCTCGAATGTTCTAGAAGGCGACAGGAGACAGCAGCAGACAGCCCAGGAGGGCTATTTAAGACGTCGCTTCCAGAAGGAAATCAAGCAGTGTGAACCGGAATTAAAATGAGTGCGAATCGAATACGCGAGTCTGAAGTGCGAGCAACGGAAAGCGACGGAACAACGTGGAACATAGTGGCGTGATCCTTTGCGGAAGGATCAGAACAGGAAGCTGAGCGCAAGCGTAGGCTGTGGGCTGAACGTACGGTCAGCGAGAACAGTGAGCGACAAGCCAGCGTATCCTGCGGGTCCTTGAAAGGACAATAGTAGGGAAGAACGTGGAGTGTTGTGCGATTAAGGAGGTCGGCGAACGAGCGATTGCTCTTTGAGGCACGGCGTATCCTTAGCCAACTATACCCCGCGAGAATAGCGAAACAGCTAGTTAGGAGGCGGACCTTGCGACGTGGCAAGGATACCTCAGATAGGATCAACCATTATACATCGAAGATTAAGTTAGTGATATCGAATAAAATAAAGTGAACCAGACTCCTGGTGCATCCTAGTATAAACCACACTGTGTTGTTATTGCAAGTCCAATATAAATTTGTTGGAACGAATCTCGACAGCCCTGAGCAAAGCCTGCACAGGTATACGGGTCGGAAGAGCTCGTTACACTATTTTTAATTGCTTTCAACAAACTAAATTATACCATAGACAAACACAAACAATTTAACTTTTGCGCTTACGCAGACGATTATCATATCGTAAAAAAACTAAATAAAAACACGCAAATCGACATACACCCCCTGCTAAGTGGTATACTCACCTGGTGCGACTACTCAGGTGCAATACTTTCTCTTTCTAAATGTAAGCACCTACCCATCTGTAAAAAGCACTCCTGCCACATCCAAATCACCACTTCACTAACCCCAATTACTAATACCAACACCCTAAAGATCCTTGGAATCACCTTCAACAAAAAATATACCTGGAATGATCACATTTGAAACCTCTGCGCATCACTTTCCAATAGACTGAACATAATAAAATGTCTTTCCAACAACAAGTACAACTGCAACCAGCTCACCATGAACCATGAACCAGCTAATCATGTCCATAATAGATTTCGGCCTATTCCTCTACGGAAACGCCCCAACCTCCCAGCTGCGACCAATTAAATCTCTATACCACTACGCCATCAGGATCACCCTTGGTGCCTTCCGATCTACTCCGATAAGCAACCTAATTTTCAAATCAAAAGTTATGCCCATAGATTCTCCTGTCCTACAACTCTCCTCTGAAAAAAACCATAGACAACATACTCAAAGCAAAAAAGAAAAACCCCAAGATTCCATCCGCCCTGCAACGCTGCATGCAAATTACCTCCGAACCCAAACCCACCTTGGTCTGATTTCTCATCCTCTATAAGTACTACACTCCACCTGCTACCAAAATCATCTACTCCATCTTCAGTCTACCAACAAAAATTTCTCGAACTCAAAAACTCTCTCTCATCACACAGATTTACATACACCGACGGCTCGAAATCCGACCGAGGAACCTCCTTTAGTGTAGTAGACAATGATAATTGTCTTCAACGCCTCCCACCACTATACAGCACAGTCTTCTCAGCTGAAATTATCGCTATCTACAACGCAACCGTAAAAGCGCAACATTCCCCTCAACCAACTGCCATTTGTACAGATATACTGTCCGCGCTTGAAGCCATTGCCAATCCCCACAACAACCTATACTATCCATCCATAATCAGAAAAACTGTCTAAAAGAAAAAAAAACAAGCTTATGCTTATATGGATCCCAGGTCACTGCGGAATTACGGGGAATGAATCTGCTGACAAAGCCGCTAAAGAATGTTTCTCACTTCCACTTACATCTCATAACAATTTTAATATCACTGACATCCTCAAATACATTAAAAACCACTTTAAATCCGAACAAGCCTCTATCTTCAACAGCACTAACACACATTACAAATCCTTAAACCAATTGAAAAATACAATTTATGACTATGGTTTACTACAAGCAAATATGACCATCCACCGGCGGGTATTCTCCAGAATAATTCGCCTTCGCCTAGGACACACCAACCTCACACACAACTACCTCTTCAACCAGCACTAAACGATCCCAACGTGCAGCTTCTGCAACAATTCCCCTACAACACTCCAACATATTATATTATATATTCGTCGACTGTCCCCAACTCCAACCTCACAGGTCCCTGTTCCCTCCCCACAATAATCCCTTAAAAACAACCTTTAACCCCAATAGCCACAACATATAGTAGATGTAATAATCCAATTTCTTCAAACTACAAACTTAATTAACTTGCTAACCCCTAAGGCCCGATTTCTCAAAGGTTCCGGTTAGCCAACCACCGGTCAGATTTGTTCGTCAAGATGACAAGCGGTTAAGTCATTTGCTTTTCTCAGCAGCAGTTTCGCCTGATATCGATAAATGCCTATCGCTGCTTCAGTGTGACCATACTGTTTGACTAAACGAACGAGTACACAGCTGATTCGGTTTGGTTTGTTTGTATTTTAATGCGATTGGTTGTTGCTGGTCATTGTTTTGCGTAAAAGTTGACTAAAATTCGATGCTTTGCCTCTTCGAATTGCATTTCCATTGCGTGGAGTTGAAAAATTCGATTATTCATAAACATTTTGTGTTGCAGCAAACATTTCAATAAACAAAGCAAGTGTGCGGTCAGCTGTTTGTATATCGATAAAAATATGGATAATTTCTGAGCTCGCGGTCAAAGTTGACCGGTGGATGATCAGCGTTTAAGTTTGTTCCTCCGGTTACGCCACATACATCATGAGACACTCAAATTCGGTTAAACTGCCGGTCAAGTTGACCAACCGGACTTTGAGAAATTGGGCCTAACTCTACTTCCCTCTATCGCTCATGCTATTAATAAAAATAAATAATAACATTATAATTTGTAAATAATTTCATATACTACTGTGGGCAAAAAGTAAGGTGAATTTGTTTGTAAAAAAAAATGTAAAATGTAAAAAAAAATTAATTTCATCCCCTTTAAAGTAATCCCCTCCCGATAAAATACACTTATGCCAACGTTTTTTCCAATCCTCGAAACATGCCAAATAGTCCCTTTTCGGTATAGCCATTAGCGCTTTCTTCGATTTTGCTTTTATCTCTTCAATCGACTCGAAACGCTTTCCCCGAAGTGGTCTCTTGAGTTATGGGAATAGCCAGAAGTCACACGGAGCCAAATCAGGCGAATACGGTGGTTGCGGAACGATATGCGTCGAATTTTTGATGACTTTTTTGAAAAAAATTGGGAGCTTTCGGTACCAAACGAGATTTGACTTTTCGTAGGCCCAAATGGTCTTTCAAAATGGTTTTCACAGATCCTTCTGATATTCCAATCATATCAGTAAGGTCTCTAACAGTCAACCGACGATTTTTGCGCACTAATTCCTCCACTTCATTGACGTGTTGGTCATCTGTTGACGTCGATGGTCGTCCGGAGCGCTCCAAGTCATTCACCCGTTCTCGACCCTCTTTGAAGTCTTTGTACCACTTATAAACATTTTTTTGTGACATGGTAGAATCACCAAAGGCCTGCCGCAACATCCTCAACGTTTCCGCAGCCGAAATTTCATTCCGCAAACAAAATTTGATGGCACTTCTCTGCTCAATTAAATCAGACATTGTAAAAATCGAAAAATGCACTCTTGGTCGTTTGGAAAACACAAGCGTAAATATATTTCTGATAATGACATTCACATGAAATTTGGCACAGATGTCATCAACAGTCCTGCCAACTCAAGAAAAAAAAACCTGCCCGAATTGTTAGGCCCGCGAAGTTTAAATTGACCCTTACACCTTACTTTTTGCTCACAGTAGTATATACAGAGTGCGCCATCTAAAGTGTCGGTATGGCAACACTGAATAACTTTGACATTTACCAACCGATTGCTTTTGTTAGACATGTTTTGGAAACATCAATCTAGTACAATTTTGACCATGGAACGCTTCACATCAAAACAACGTGCCGAAATAGTGACGCTGCTCATCGAAAATAATCGATCAATTTGGAAACAAATTTTGATGACCGATGAGGCCCATTTCACGCTTTCTGGTGGTGTTAATAAGCAAAATTGTCGCATATGGGGCACGGAAAGTCCACACCGCATCCATGATATACCTTTACACGACCAAAAAGTGACTGTTTGGGCCGGCGTTTGCGCCAAAACCATCATTGGGCCATATTTTTTTCGTGAAAACGAAACAGTCGATGGAAATCGATATCGGTGGATGTTGGCACATTTTGTCTGCCCGCAAATGCGCGAAATAGGTCTTGACGGTTACTGGTTCCAACAAGACGGTGCTCCGTGCCACACTGCAAATCAAACAATCGACTTATTGCAGCGGAAATTCTCTGGACGCCTGGTATCAAAAAGAGGCGATATTGACTGGCCACCCAGATCTCCAGATTTGACCGCCCCAGACATCTTTTAGTGGGGCTATTTAAAAAGCAAGGTTTACGCCAGCGATCCACAGACCATTGAAGAGCTTAAGGCCAACATTCGTGCCGAAATCGCCACTTTATCGGCTGAGACGCTCGAAAAAGTGATGGAAAATGCCGCAAAAAGGGCACATTTTGTTGTGGCCAATAAAGGCGGCCACTTGATTGATGTTGTGTTCAAAAAGTAGTCGAAATAAATTATACAGGACCAAATTAAAGGAACAAGATCAACATGTAGCAATCGGTTGTTTGTTTTTATATTTATTCAGTGTTGCCATTCCGACACTTTAGATGGCACACCCTGTATATACATATATACATATACAAAATCTCAACACCCTGTAAATACCAATTATTAAGCTTAAGGCCTTGTAGCTATAGCTTTTAACACGGTTCGCTCTCAATTTTACATTGACCTCGAACATGTTATAAATAAATAAATAAAAATAATTGTTTTTTCTTAACTGGATGATATTCTTCATGATACAGCTTTAATACTTTAAATTCAGGGGCCCAAATATTGCGTCACTTGAATAGGACACTTAAACAAAAAAACATTGTAGAGAACTCAGATTAATTTAACATAAACATAACTAAAACATAAGGTAATTGGTAGGTTAGG
>JAWNNO010001312.1:0-120443 GCA_035044985.1 Lordiphosa fenestrarum | reverse complement strand
AGTTGCTGTGTCAGTTCCCAAAGCACCTCAATCGCCTTGAAAAAGAGTATCAGAACAATCGTCTTTGCTAACTCATTTGGCATTGTCATTAAACACGAAAAAAAAAGGAAGAACAGTTCCATTTAGCACAGCAAAAGTCTCAGAGTCTGAGCCAAACAAATGAACATTCAGCCAACGAGTTATTAAAATGTGGCAAGTTTGGCCAAGACGGAGCATGCAAAGCAGCAGCAGGAGGAGAAGGAGAGGGAAGATCTGCAGCAGCAGCAGCAGCTTCTGTGGCCTTTTAAAATAACTCACGAGTTTGGGTGCAGGAAATAAGTAAAGTAACTCCCAACTCTGGTACTCACATACTCGCCATAGCGCAAAAAGATATATTTTCATACTCAAACACAAAAAAAAAAAAACTGGCAGGAAAAAACTGATTTCTGCTGCCGCTTCACATCTTTGGGTTTCTTCTCTCTTTTTGCTTAAGCTGCAAATCGCGGCAATCGTTAAGATCACGAAAAACAATTCAAAATTAATGGTAATAAGCAGTTTGCGGCTGCTGCTGCTGCTGCTGCTGCCGCTGCCGGTTGCCGGAGCGCCAAAGCTGGAGGAGAGGAAATTACTGCGTACAACAGAAGCCGTCAGACAAGAGGCAGGAGCCGGAGCTACCAACACGGTAGTCCAGTTTGGGGGGCGTGGCGGAGCTGCAGTAGCAGCCAGGTCTCCCGCTTGGGATCGTCGGCTGATCGATGAAGCAGTCAACGCCAAGAGGCTAACTTTTTGCTCTCCTCTTTTTTTGTTTTATTTATAATTATTTTCTCGCTCCTTTTTGTTAGAAGAGTCGTGCCGGGGCCAGGGCAATTCAGCCAAATTATTATAATATATTATTATTAAGCGGCTGCGGCTGCGGCTGCGGCTGCGGCTGCTGTTGCTTCTATGAGTTGGTCGGATTTCAGGTCTGTGAACTCCACCGGGGATGGGATGGGATGGGTTGGCATAACTGAATTTTTGTGGGCGACCAAGGAAGGAAACCTCTTTTCGTTTTTTTTTGTTTGTTTTTCCATTGCCTTTTGTATTTGGTGTAAAAAGGGTGGACAGACACGCACTAGCCTCCCCCTGGCTGGGCTCTCTAGCGCTGTGGACCAATCGAAGCTCGCCGTCATGATGGCCAGAGCGCCTCCTTCTTCTTTTGCCTGCCATGTTTGCCTTGTACTTGCATTTTCTTTTTATATACATTTTTTAGTTTTCACTCGCCTCGCTTGGCTACTGTGTATGTAGGAGCACGCATGCCTGAACCACCCCACTGCCTCGTCCTTGCCCTCGCCCTCGCCATCGTCCACTCTCTCAAGCCTTGAGTGCGTCCACTAAGCTGAGGCTTTATATCAATGTCTGAGTTGGCATCACAAAAAATGCACAAAATAAAAGGGAGCCAGGCCTAGAAAATTGTTTTCTAGGCAGCGTACCGTGAAATGCTTTACGGGTCCTTCGCCTCCTCCTTGAGCCTGAGCACATTTGTCACACCTTTGGCATATCAAGCAAAAAGCTTCAACCTAAAAGGGCAGCTGAGGCAAATGGATTTTTATGGATTGACATGGCCAGGTAATTGGGTGCACTTCGCCAGTCGAGAGTGTCACGGGTAAAAGCCTACTTAATTGGGCTTTTGTGAGCATGTAAAGTGCCTGGCCAAGGGCGCTGCTAATATGAAATTACTAGAGCAACAGCAGCAGCAGCAGCAGCCGGAGGCGGAGCAGGGGGCATCATCTCAACGCATTTAATTGCCACTTACATCATATAGTTTCCTTTCGTTCTCGGCCTGCAGCTCTCAAAGGAGTTACTCAAAAACAAAAACAAAAATAACAGAAAAAAATACAAAGTTTTTTTTAGTAAAAGAAAACACGCAGCAATAATAACCAGGGGAATGGAAACCCGTTTTGGGCCAGAGGCTTGCACAAAAAAATTAAAGGTGTTTACGATTTCTGCGAATCTATAAATTTTAATTTATATAATTTAAATTGTTAATTGGGTCCCATTGATTCGACAGCCCTGAGAATTGCACTGGGAAAAGTCTGAGACGGTTTTGTTTTTGGTAAATTCATACCAAAATAAGAGGCCTAAGGTGGCAGAGCTGACATATAACTAAATAAACCAGGTGCAGTAAATCAGGATGTTGGATTAACCAACACACCAACACACACAACACTGATATTTTACCTACGATCTTTAAAAGTCGTTTTGAATATTCGTTTAAATTCGGATTTTACGTCATTCTAGACTTCTATCGATTTCTTCTTTCTACAATCTTCTAACCATTCGTTAATTCTGTCGCTTATAAGGACTTTTCAGGCATCAGAGCTTTAGATTTTATCCCAATTTCAGCTCAGATACAAACATCTTCATCTTCAAACATGTCAAAACCAAAGAGAATTGCTAACGCTATGGGCTTAGAGTCGAAATTAATCGTTTAAAAGTTTACTTAGTAATTTATTTTATATGACTAGCTAAAAGCTACAATCTAATAGGCTATTTACACTAGGAGTGCGTTATGCGTTAGTATCTAACAATCAGCTTTTTCCCCATACAAAAAAAGCTGAATGTTGGCTATTAACGCATAACGCACTCCTAGTGTAAATCAGCTTTAAGGATCTAGTAGGGGGGATAGCAAGGCTGCTTCTGCTAAGCGTTTAAAAGTTATGAGTTTTCTCGAAATAGTCCTTTACATTTCACACAACTTTCAAAAATTATACTCCAACGCTTTTTCCATAGCCTTTCACATGAAACTGCCAACAACTTGTAGTTTGTGTCTTTTCAATTTTTTTTTTTTTGCTTTTATGTTTTTATTAGTGCTCTAAACTTTTTGTCACCATTGATTTGGTGTGCGCTTATTCATATTAACATTTCAAACATTCTTAATTTTGAGATCTGCTAGTGTCGCCCCAGAAAATATCATCAAATTTCATATTTCTTTCAGAAGAGTTGAAATTATTTAAGAAATATTGAACTGAACTTTAAAAATTAACGATACTATCGCATTTCCTACCACAGCGTGACTCATATCGGCATGCCCATGTTTACCCATCCCCAGCAAAGCTCGATAGTTGCCTTAGATGGTGTTATCGATTGTTGGCAACTCTAGTTCTTATTACGTGCGCGTCGGTGAATTTTCGCGAATTTGTGTATTTGGCTGTGTTTAGCGTCTAATTAGTTGAATGATTAGCCTAAAAGTGTTAACAAATCAAAGTTAAGCATGCTTAGCTGTGTTTGCGTATCGAGGACGTGTGTCTTATCAATTAATTGTGGCGTCCTCCTTCGTTTGTCTGTGGCCGATCATTTCTTGCGGTGTTTTTTTTTTGTTGTGAAATTGTGAAATAAATCCAAAGTAAATCAAAGCAAATTACCTAAATCTATGTGAATTAGCAGCAGGAAGGAGTTTAGATGGATGTAAAGGCCTTTTATGGAAATTTAAATGGGAATTACTAACAATTGCGCCTTGATTTGCGGTAAGTTAGTGCCATCTCTCTCACTCTTCTTAATTCTCAAGTGTGCGCAGGAGGCTTTACATAAGCCCACGGCAACCTGGCACTGAGATCAGCATCTGCCTAATTGGAAAATCTTTAATAGTTAAATTGCACACACGAAATTTCAATAAGTTTGTTTATTCGATCTTTGGCTGGGCCACCTGCATATACAATTATGTATGTATGTATACTCTAGTGGCGCTCACAAACACTCACACACACAAACGGCTAACTCTCCACTTAACTCTCCAACTGGCTAAACACAAGGCGCCTTGTAACAAAGTGATTTCTGCTTGTATTTGAATTTGAACCTTGGAGAGTTTGTGTTTAGATGTCCTCTCTGATCAGATCAGACTTTGAATGAAAGGCTTTTCTCGTAGGCCTCTTCCAGCAGTGCCAGCAGTGGCCAATTCTTGGTGGCCATGCCCTTGCGGCATGTTGTATTTCTTGTTGAAAAGAAAACGCCTGACGCATTTACCGCTTTCTCTGTGTACAGGGTGACTTTTTAGCATCCTTCTTTTTGGCAGCACTGTTTTTGGCAGCTTAGTTTTTTTCGTGTCACATGTTACCGTCAATCATGTTCAGTTTGGTGTATAATTTAGCCATTTATCAAACTAACATCGCCTTCAGATAACTGAATTTTATTATCCAAATTGCACTTTTTGTATCTTATCGGAAAACTGTGTTCAGCTGCGAAGTTCATTCAATAATTGCCGTATTTGGTGTAGAAAGCAGCCAGTGCATCCTGAAAAATGAACTGTATGATGTGGACTAGAGATGGGCGCGTGTTGAATACCATGATTAAAACACAAAGCTTAGCACGACACGTCTCGCATGACTCTTCTTAATTTGAAAATAATTAATTAAATATATTTATTTCAGTGGCGTAGATAGGGAAAAATTAAAAGAAATTCGCTGAATTTGAACAAGGTTTATTAACATTAACAAACTATTCAAACCAAACTTATTTCTCCTTGTTCTTGTTCTGATTTCTAAGATACCACTAAACTGATTTAATTTGCTAAAAAAAAGTGATTTTTCTTAGAAAATTAAAGTTTTTCACAAGTTCAAAAATGGCATTAAAAATAGATAGAAAATCACAAAATTGTTTTCTTAATAGAGCATTGTGCTCTTAATTCTACAGTATATATATATATTTGTCTATCATTGCGCTCTTAAAAGCTATGGATTAAAAACTAATCTAATTATCGACTAATTTTTTGTTGTTTTTTTTTTCATAAAATTTTGCTATTGGGAATCCAATTGACAATCTCCGCTTTCGAGGTGCGATCTTTATGTTCTTTTCGAGAGATCTTCATTTATTAAATAGATGTTTCCTCAAGGAAAGGATATTAAAATCAATCTATTCCACTTGGATCTTGTTGTAGAAACAATAGCTAGTGAAGATGTTCGGGTGTGTAAAAGAATTGGATTCATTTGAATCGAATCCGCGACACACACCACCCGCCGACAGAATCTTAAAATGGGAACCTAAAATTGATAAAGATTCATGAGAACCACAGGGGTTTCAACTTGACCAAACAACCAGGGACCTACATGGGGATGCTCTGAGAAAGCTGGAGCTTAACTAAGAAGTATGAGTCATGCTCATCAGCTTGTTTTCCAGCTGTTGAGCACTATAATAGGATCCATATATTGTGCCTCTTGTTTCTCTGCTTGTCTTAATCTGTGTCTTCACCAAAGATAACAGTATGATTACTTTGGCTTCGGTTTGTTTTCAATCACTTCGATTAGCGGATCTAGTACTTCTCTTCTCTTCCAAGCACTTATAGAACTGCTTACGGATGCTTTTAATACTTTTCTAAAACGATTTGGATACAATTTTGTTTACTCTACTTCTACCAAATCTTCCACTAACCAGCACAGCTCCAAGTTTTGTACCGCTTCCATTTACTTCTTAAGCTTTCGATCATTCTTCCGGCATATCTCCTGGTGCACATTTCAATTAATCAGAACCATAAAATATGGGAAAAAAACGATAAATTTTGCTGCTGCCATAAAAACTAAGTGAAAGCAAATCCACTTGACCGGCGGGCATGGTTGGGCAGTGTGGGCGGGGGGTGGTGGTGGTGCGAGTGTTGGGTGACAAAATGGCTGAGCCAATGGACGTGACGAGCAACTAAGTAAAGGCTAAAAACAATGCCAGAAATCGAAGGAAAAGAAAGCAGAAACAGAATGGCAATTTATACTCGCTGGCTCGCTCGCTCGCTCACACTTTATGTTATGTGCTGAAATTTACTTGGAGTTATTTATGCAAAGGTGGAGGCGGATATGGCCAGGTGCCAGAGATGTATTGTAATTGCGTTCAGCGTGCCACGAAATTTATGCAAAGCCAAATCAAAGCAATTGGAAATTGGCGTTTCCTTTTTCTTGCTTCTAATTAGACAACGCCCATATATGGTTATCCTGTGGCGCGTAATACATCAATGGGTCCAAGTGTCCTGTCCACCCTCGTTGCCTGCGCAGAAAAGTGCGCTATCTTTTTCGCACGTCCTCGCACTGGCCGGAGAGCTGGAGCTCCGAGAGGCCTGGCCGGCAATTTAGTTTCGTGGTTTCCGTCAACTTCTTCTTGTGCAATTTGGTCTGTACATAGGCTGAGGTCCAGCTGCAGCTCCAGCTCCTGCTCCTGCTCCTCCTTCATCTTGTGTCATTTGCCTCGCCGAAAAGTTTCGAAAGTTGCGTGTGCGCCACGCCTAACGCGTACATATATGGCCGGCGCCCACCCAAAGCGCCCCCCACCGGCCGTCCCCCCAATTTGCCTCATGCCTAGTCTATATGCCAGGCCTGTTTCCTGTGGCCAGGCCAAGCTCCTCATGTGTGCCTTGCTTGCATTTTCCTGCAATTTTCGTTGCATTTTGCTGGGCATCCTTGTTGCTGCTCTTTGTGTGCGGGGGGGGTGGGGGGGGGTGAAAATATTTCAAAAGCCTGAAACTGGTTTTCGGTTCCTGGTTACGTTTCTAATTAAATTTTATTTTATGCCACCAATTCGGCGCCTTCCACAGTTCCTGGGCCCGGCCCCAAATTTATAGCGCTGCACTTGGCTGCATTTATCATCCGACTAGGCCTAGGCCTAGTCCTTCAATTTGCTGCTGCGTTCCCTTTTAGTTAAGAACGCGTTCGGTGTGCAAAATTTCGCCTGATTGCTCTTTGATGAAAACTCAATTATTGCCAGGGTCCAGGCTACGGCTGGGGCTGACCCATGTCCCAGGCTTAAGTAACATTTGGACTGCTAATTGAAACGCATCGTCGATCAAAGGGGCGGGGGGGAGCTGGTGGAAGGTGCAGGGCCTCTCGTTATCCTAGAAATCTGAGTCCTGCCAGCGGCTTTTGGCAGTTGCCCTAATGAGTCCAAGGTGATGTGACGAATGAATGATTGATTTTTTTTCTGCGTTGGAGATCTCTCTGCTCGCTCGCTCACACACGCACACGCACACGCAGAGTACATGGGTCTCCAGGCCGCCATGTTCGTTTTTAGTTTGTTTTTCCCTTGCTCCTTTTCCTGCTGCCTTCCCCCCCCCCAAAACCGCCCTCCCTTCCATACATAGTTTTCTCTATTGAACATTTTACATATTAGAAATTTTGCAAATGGGTGAGTGTAGAGCAGTAGGCCCTCTCCCATTTCCTGCCGCCTGCAAAAAGTTATGTGCCCACACACACACACACACACTCACACTCACACACACGCACACGCGTCCGAGTTTGAATTCGGCGTCGCCAGCGCCATCGTCGTCGTCCGCATCGTCGTCATAGCCATAGGAGGAACCCAACGTCATTTCTATTTCTCTGTCGTGGCCGTCGTCGTCGTCATCAGCAGTGGCCTACCACCCCCGCTCCTTGTTGTTGCTGCTGTTGTTGTTGTTGTTGTTGTTGTGGTGCGGCTTTTGATGCTCTCATGTGTAGCTGTGTGTCCTGCTGCTGCCTTTGTTTGTGTGTATTTTGGGTAGTTGCACTCAGGCCCAGGACCTGGGTTTTCACATCCACCTCATCCACCTACCCCCACACACTCGGGAAACTTTCGAAGAGGCACAGCAGCAACATCACCAGCACCAGCAGCGCACAGGCATCCCATTTATGCGTGGCGTATTGATAAAGTGCACTGTGCAAAAATTAGTTGGCACTTGGAGTGAATTGATTGTGTTTTCTGAATTTTCAATAAAATATTTGTATGGCATTCCGAATGTGGCCCAAAAATATCAACAGAAAATGCGAAACACATCCAATTACCAAAAAGCCGATGTCCTTATGCTTCCACTGCTGACTTTGCAGCTTTTTCTGGTGTGTGTTGGTGTCGATTGCTCGCCTTTGCCTGCGTTTCTGCAGATCTCTACCTGGCCTGCCACTCCACTTGTTTGTCTGGAGTTTCGCCAAATTTCCTATCCGATTTAGGGCTTTCCTATTAGATTAGTTTGGCTCTCTATGAGACTCGCTGTAGATTTGACTTTCGTTTTCCAGGTACTCACAGTATTCACGACCCCCCATTTGAGCTATGGAGTTGTTGAATTCGAAATTCCTCCAGCAACTGGAACTGTCAGCACTACCAAATTTTCTTTGTTTACCCGAATCTTGTCTCTTTCACAAGTCAACAAAAAACGGAAAAGTAAAGAAACTAAGTTTCTTCGTTCCGACTAAAAAAATTGAAGACCTCAGTCTTTTTGGGTCTCGATTGCTAACATAAATTCTCAATATTCTCGGAATGGACCGATCTGTCTGAATAATAACACAAATACTCATGCGAGTGACTAGCTCGCTCTTTCAGAAGTGAAACGATATTAGTTCTATATACAATTTTTGATTGGTTCTTCTTAATCGGGTTTTGGGTGGACAAGCTCTTCCAAAGAATTCCGCCATTTTAAATTCGGCTAAAAAGGTAACGCGGAACACCAGAACAGTTCAACAGGCTTAAAAGGGTTCCCAGTATTCGTTGACTTAAGGCAAGCGTTCGATCGTAAATGGCACAAAGGATTGCAGCGAAAGGTTAAGAGTCTTCTACATGTTTCTTGCTGACAGGACATTTCCCATCGTGCTTGATGGCGCTGATTCGAGCTCGAGAACTATACGTGTTAGCCTTACATACTTTCAACCAGGGGGCTGCAAACCCAAAAAATTTCGTGGATCTCCGGCTCGCGGGTTCGAACCAAAATTTACCAATGGTTCAGGTTCAGAATTTTGAGGTTCAAGGTTTTTGGGCCAAGGTTTTGGTTCGAACCTTGGTTCAGCAAAGCTTGTTTATATAGTATATAGCATATCATGTTTATATAGTAATCGACCTAAAACCCACATAAACTGTTAGGGAATTGTCTCGATTTTGGGTTGGGGTTTCACAATACTTTATATAAACAGAAACACTTTCATACAGCTCATGACCATCAAAACAATGACAATGTGTTTTTACTTATATAAAGTATTGTGAAGAAATAAAAACTTCGAAGTTCCGCATACAGCCCTTAAAGTAAAATGCAATTTCGTAGTCCACATACGAAAAGTGTTTCCACAGTAATGTGGATAATTCTATCAGGATAACAGAAGAAATTACTGGGAAATAGTTCAAATTTATAATTGTTGTTGAACCGAACCGAAACTTTGGGTTCGGAACGGGTTCAGGTTCAGCTTTAATACCTTAAGAGGTTCGGTTCAAGGTTCGGTTCACAGTTATCTGAAAGTCGGAATTCCGGGTTCGAACCGGTTCGGTTCAAAACCGGTTTGCAGCTCTGCTTTCAACCATGGTGGATGCCACATTCTTTGCCGAAATGGAACAGGAACTTAAGGATACCGAGGATATGCGCAAGACCATTATGAGTCTGATGGAGAGTAAAAAGCCCAAGCGCAAGGCCTGATATTGATGTGTAGGACAATTGGACTGTCAGACAGTTGAGATGGGAAGCCAGCTAAATTATTGCCAGTTCATTTGCAGCCTTTTAGCATTAACAAATACAATTAATTTTAATTCATATCGTATCCACCAGGAGACCCATTCCATTCCTTCGACCAATTCGCAAAATTCTTGGAAAAATATGCAAAAATCAGGTGTAAGAGTTTAGTTTTGCGTGTGTCGGACGCGGTCTATTGCCACCTTCGTCTCCTCCACCTTGGACATCCTACTACAGTACATTCAGCAGAAAAAGTTGCTCCACAGAAGAGGTGTTCAATTGGGATGGCTGCTTAACACCAGAGTCAAAATGTCAAGAAGGAACAAGGTACATGTTCAAAAATCGTTTCCTCTAAGCCAAAGTATTGATACATGATCACGAGAAGGCTGGAGAGATACTGAGTTTTCCTATGTTAGGCAATAGAGATGCCGGAAATAATATCGATCCATCGAGATATCAATAATGTTGTACAAAAATACGATATAACGTTGTAGACGAAGGTTAACTGAAATCAAACCCTAAGAATCTTCCCATGCCAACTCCAAAAAAATCGAATCTGAACCTGCGGCAGTGACTCGCAGAGGCCTCTGATCACTAACGACAAGATGACTCTGCTTTCTTTATAAATAGTTACCAATTCAGTGATTAATATTGAAAATTTGCTAAGAACACTCCTCCGTTTCTTTCCCTGTATTGCCGCCCAAAAAAAAAAGAATGGTGAAACCCAGTCAGCAGTATCGTCAACGTCAACCGCTCGCCGCTTTCTAGTTTTGTGCTTTTCTTCTGCTCGCACTTTTGGTTAAGCCGTCGCTGCCGTTTGATGCTGTCTCCCCTCATCGATGCACCCACACAAAGTCACGGCCTAAACAACGACTCAGCCTGCTCACCCCAAAACGAACTCATCTTTCTGCTCCTTTTCCCCATGTCCAGGTCCCTGTGTCCCTGTCCCTGTCCCTGTCCCTGTGTGTGTGCCATTGTATGCATGCATATTAAATTCAATCGAATGTATTCTCTATGCTCGTTGCCGAGCTGCCTTCGCCATGGGTTGCGTTTATTTTTTCTGCTGCTTCTCCAGCAGCTACCACATCTCCACTGCCCACATTACGTATACGTAACGTAACGTAACGTATACGTCGCACATTCGTTAGAAATAGGCGGAGTTATCAACGTTTTTCAAGTTATAATAAAAATGCAACACATTTTACAGACATGCCACTATGTATATGCACACACACACACACACACCCACACCCACATATACATATATATATATATAGATGTGTTTTGTGTACCCTTTGGCTCGCTCTCTTCCTAGTTCTCGATGCTGGCTCTGGCTACTTTCCATAGATTTTTTCCTTCGTTATTGGTTTCGAGTGGCGCAACATATTTTTTTCGTCAGCGTCTATGCTGCCTCATTTTTCCCTATATTTATTTTTTTTTTGTTGCGATTTTTATTATTTTTCAATGCTCAAACTCGACGTCGCATAAAACTTGTGTTTTGGCCACCCTCGCCCACACCACGCCACCCCCCCCGCGTGGACGATGCCGCTCGTTACAGAGTTGCCATTGCCACTATCGAGTGCTGAGAGCGAGACATTTTGCTAATGCATTGATTAAAATTGAATTTTTAATTAAAATATTGCTGCAGTATGAGTTTTGTTCCGATGTGTGTGTGTGTGTGGATGGAAATGTGCAGATGTGTTGGTGCTTTGTTTGTTTGTTTGTTTGTTTCTTTTGTGCACACTTGTAGTATATTTTTTTTTGTCCAAGGAAGAAGAACCAACTGCGCCATTTCCTTTTTTAAGCAGCTCAATGGATTAGAGTGCAGCTCAAGGATATGGAAATACAACAAGAAAAATATTGTTTTAATTATAAATGTTAGTTAATGCCGCATTCAATGCAACAGCTGGTACTTAAATCCAACTGGTGACGGTTGGTTTTATGGTTTTCATAAGACTTTAATTTAATTTTAAGTGAAATTTAAACTCAACACTTTAATTTCAGCTAGAAATTTTTATTATGGAACATCTTTTTCCTGACTCAAATGTGATCCATTTTTTGTGAGCTTAACCTGTCCAGTTTATTCGGTTTTAGGCGAGATTCTTGTTGAAAAAAAAACTGTCTTTTGATAAATTTTAAATAAACTTAAGCGACTTTTGACTTAAGTGTTTGAAATGCCAGAATTGTATATAAATTCGGAGCAATATTTTGCTTCTAGTTTTCAAATGGTGACTCTTCTTAGAATTCGTGAATAAATTCGTAACAGATTAGAAAAAATGAAGGTAAGTTAACTTCGGATCGGCTGAAGTTTGTATACCCTTGCACGTTTTTCTAACTAAAACTACTTTTCGGACCTTACTTTTCCAAGGAAGCTATACCATATAGATGTCCGACTTCCACCAAACTTAGTGGAATCAAGCAAAAATCTAACAAACTTACATGTACGAAATTTGGAGTCGATTTTATATAAAACAAAAAAGTTTTTCTAAATAGAACTTCTTTTTCGACCGATCATTCGTACTGCAGCTATATGTTATAGTCATCCGATTTTGACAAAACTTTGTAGAAATGTATGAAAGCATATCAAAAATGTCAATGCCAATTTTAAAGCCATTTCCATTCAAAACAAAAAAGTTTTTCTCACTAAGACTACTTTTCAGGGTCTACTTTTCTATGACAGCTATTCCAAATAGATGTCCGATTTCGACCAAACTTTTTAAAATCATGGGAAAGCATAGCAATCTAAGAAATACATAGTTCTGAGGCGTTTCCATTGATAACAACATAGTTTTTCTTACTAAAACTAGATTTTCGACCGTTCGTTCTTATGACAGCTATGTGCTATAGAAATCCAATTCGGCCGGTTCCGATAAATGTGTAGCGTATTTGTACTAAAATACTTTGTGCAAAGTTTGGTGAAGATAGCTTTCAAACTGACGGAAAAGATAGCATAGAAACAGACGCGCCTTTATTTCTTGCCACCTCTGAGCTAAAACCTTTACAGACCAGATGCTTTTGAGCCTAGTATTGAAGCAAACACGGCCAGAATGAGAGCAAAGGCACTGCAAAGTAATTTTTTCCACATGACTACTCCCTGCCTCTTATTTAATATAACTTGAAACGCTGAAAAAGAAAGTCCTATTCCTCCAGCCGAAAAGCCCAGACATAGCCCCTTTCGACTTCTGTTTGTTTTCGTCAATGAAGCATGCCCTTGGGGATCGGCAGGCTCTCCCTTTTGAAGAACTCCAAAATTTATAGATACGTAGACGCTGCGTTTTTCGATATATTATTCAAAAATTGTCAGAATGATGTGAAAAAGTTGACGCTAGCGATGAGCAATACTTTGAGAAATGAGTGGTTTCAAAAGTATATGATACCCTTTTACTGGTTTTTAAAGGGTACACTATTAAGAAGAACCCAAAAGCCTTCAGGATAATGCATTTTGCTTTTTTTTAAGAGTACTTGACTAACACTTTACTTATAATGTGTGTGTTTTTCTTCCCAATCAAAGGCACTTATCTTTTTGCCTTAATTTTTGCTGTCTTTGATGTAAGCTGAGCTAAGTGAAAGTGTAATTTAAGGTCGGTTAATAGTTTATAGGGATGAAAAACCAGTTTGGTTAACTTATCCTGCTTATTTAAACCAATTCTAGTTATTTCCGAGGATTTCAAACAAAATCGGATGATAAAGTTTCACTAGGAAGTCGGGTATATCGTTGGGGAAAAAGTAATTGTGTTTGTTAATATATGAAAATCCCTTAAATATAAATATTAATCCTGTCTTAAGTCCTTAAAGTAAGAAAGATCAAGACACAAGACTTGTAAGCATTTCACTATAAGATCACTCACTGGTTAAGTTCCATGCCGCTCATCTAAGTTTAATAAGCCATTTTAAGGCTAAAGTAAAGTCAGGGAAAGTGAAAGGCTGTGAATGAGCTAAATACTTCTCTAAGATATACCCAACCCTCACTTTTATCTTATTTTAAACCAACTATTTTCATTTTTTTCCAATTTAAATTCACTTATCAATCGGAGATGCAATTTACACCACAAATTCCTAGCTTCATTCACCACAAAAAAAAACACTTAAATATTTTCTCCAAACAGAACTCTGAAGTATTTATAGATTGTTGTACAAGTGTGAGACATTTCCCTTTCAATTTGTTTTCCCTGCTGCTCACTTATGCTTGTAAACTCAATCTCAATAAATCACATACAATTATGCAAGCAAAGGCAAGCATCCTTAAGGAATTTTCACACTTTCACACATTGCCACAAAAGGCAAAACTTCCTTCGTCCTGTGCGCCTATCTTGACCAGCAAAGCCACAAGTGTATTATGGTCGTATAAATCTCTCAATTGCTTTCTTATGCATTTTGAGCAAAATACAAGAGAAATTGAAAGGCTATTTACGGAAAATATTTTCTTTGCATTTATTTTCCGAACTAGCCTGTTGGCCAAGGGACGCACACGCAAGGCAGGGTGTGGTGGGGTAAGTTGGGTTTTTGGGGACAATGCTCCACATAAGTGAGCTAATAAATGTACAGAAAATTTCGACAGCAAACATTTACTTAAGCAAATGGCAATTGCCAAAGATGTTTCGTGTGTGTGTGCGTGTGTGTGTGTGTTGGGTGTCAAGCCACAAACACCTTTTGCGTAAAATAAAGCAATCAAGCAAATAATGTTGCCACATTACACTATCAACAGCTTCCTGCTTCGCACAGACAGCGGGGGAGGAAACTGCTTGGGCGCACACACTCACACACACACACACACAGAGAGAGGAAAATTCTTTAATAGCTCTCACACACACGACAAAATGGAAAATTGAAACAACCTTGAGGAATGCCGTAGCAGACACACACACACACACAGGCACAAGCGTCTGGCAAAATGTCTCGACTCCTACGCGACGCCCTGTGACCCACTCCCACTTAATACAACTTGACTTGAGCGACATCCATGGCAGAGGAGAAACATTCTACGAAGGAGCTGCTGTCCTTCTGCTACACTCTGTGTGCACTTTCACTTTTGACTTGCCCAAAACTTCACATGCTGTGCCATATTTAACAAATTATCTGTAATTTCTCGAGAGCAACAGAGCATCCAACAACTTGTGACCCCTTGCAGTTGCACCGTGTTCCCCTAGACCAATGCAAATCTCTATGAAACTTAACCCTTGTGGTTTCAATTTTTTAGGTACAAGTAAAGGCCTGGTTGAAGAACGCTTTTCGCATCATTCTGAGCCGGTTCAGGGCCATAGCTCAGTTGATATATACAAACTTGCGGTATGGTTGGGCAATATGAAGTTTATTTCTTAACTTCGAAACGGTTCAAAAGTGGTTCAGTGTGTTTTATCAACTAGGCCACTGTTGGTCACTTCTTTTAGCTCAAAAACTCTGCCTAAATGTACTTCAGTTTCACGAATCAAAAAGTAACCCCCAAGCTACTCAAGGGTTAAGATATGGCAAAGTCAAAAAGCCAGCGCCAAGCCACTTGTCAAGATGGCTAACGGCAGAGTTGTTGTCTGAATGAGGCAGCAGCCAGCCAGCCATCCAGCCAGCCAACTGAGGCAGCCAGCCAGGATTTTGGGCTACAAGCAGCCGCAAATGCTTAACTTCAGACACACTCACACACACACACCAGCAGGGGGGAAGGAAGCAAGCAAGGAACGAAGGAAGGCAGGAGAAGAAGCACAAGCAGGAAGACAGACACCAGTGGCAGCAACCACAGCCGCATAGCTGCTGCCAAGGACGAAAGGCAGCCAAAGCTCTCTCAAAGTTGTTTGTGGGTCGCAATTCAAGGCTGACCGAGACTCTCGACCCTTTTGCCTGGCTCCGGCTCTAACTCTGCGCTGTGTGTGTGTGTGTGTGTGTGTGCTTGTGTTTTTTGGGGGTGGCCGTCTCTGTCTCGCAAGATGAAAGCCACTTGCCATTCATGGCCGGGCAAGCGGTTGGCTTCCTCTGCAACAGCCACCCAGGGGATGGCCAACTCCTTTTGATGACCTTGAGCATAACAGTTATACGTTTGTCCTCCGACTGTGTTTTGGCTTTGCCCATACTTGAGCCTTGGCTGGGTTAAGCGGCTGCAGTTTGCAGTTAAGGATGTTGAAAGGACTAAAGGACTCCAACAGCGAACCCGAGAGCGAGGCCGAGACTAGACCGAGTTTTGCATCAAGTGCAAAGTGTAAAGTGATGTGTTAAGCTGTTAAGTGCCCAAGTAATTGTTTTCTTTCACCAACGAGAACAGCAGCAGCAACAGCAACAACAACAACAACAACAATTACAGATTTGACGTCGCTTTCACTGGCCCCTTGACCTTGAGAAGTGGTGTGTTTGTATGTGTGAGTGTGTGAATAAGTGGTGTTTGGGGTTACTTGTTGGCTGTTGTTTGGTTTTGGTTTAATTTCGTAAATTATGTCTTTTGGGTTTGGGTACTGCGGAGCTGAAATGGCATTTGGATATGGAGATTAGCCTGCTACTGCACATCTTTAAAGCTTCGCGGACTTGGCTCAGCTTAATTTGTTTTACCCTGTCGGGTTAGAATATACTTAAGCAAAGATTCTGGGACGAGCGTACCGAATTCTTGGACTTGGCTGTTAAACTCGACTAAAGGTTCAAAGAGGAGCACCTTTGTGAAGGAATTATATTTTTAATTGATTTTTGCATATCTCTCAAAATGAAAATTTACCTAACTATCAATAGCTATTCATTATAGTCGAACTACAAAAGTCTCTGGACCTTTCTCCACGAACTTGTACATAAATTAAGGATGATTTGTAATGTCACCTTCACCACTTGACCTAAGCTTTATTTCTCTTCTCTCGTTTACCACCTTGGCCGCGTGTGGAGCAGCTGGTAGCGTGTGTGCCTGCTGTGCCTGCCTGGAGTTGTGGCTTCCGTTCCGCTTCTAATAAACAAGTTTTTTCTTTGAAAATATACGGTCACCTTCACCAGCTGTTGGCGGCAACTGTCAATTGACTAGCTATCAAACAGCTTCTCGAACTTTGCCCTTCGGATTTGGCGTTGAGCTGTAGATTCATTTTTCTGGTGCGCAAATTAGAAGCACACTAGACTAGAGATTTGCGGTTCTGTTCGGCTTCAGGCTTAGAAGGTCTAATTTAAGAAGATTCAGTTCATGGTTCAGAACCGGCCTTATCCAGGGTTCAGTTTTAGACCAGCAGCCTTGGCTTGAATGCGCATAGAGCGTAGGCTGATCGATGGCTAAGCAACTTCTGACTGGAGAATAGATGCTTGATATCCTACATTCAAGGATTTAGGAAAATCAAACATTTATGTTTGGCAGCACCGTCTGGAACAGCGATGGGCAACACACTTTACACACTTTAACACTTTGTGTCACAAATACATAACTTTGAAGGTGCAGAGTATGTTTTGTTCGGACTTGAGCAACTTTTTACTAGTTTCTTTTCCATTGTTTTGGTCTTACTTGTTGATTTTCGCAACATGGATCCTGTGTATAAGTCGTCTCCCCATACTCTCTTACATTACTTTTTGTTTGCTCCAACCTTTTAAATACCGGGTTCGTTGAGGGGTGGTTTAAATTTTATGATTTGGGTTTAACCATAAACTTCAAGACCAGTGGCTTGAGTCAACGTTTACCTATTGATGACTTTATCCATGAGTCTGTGGGGACTTAACTGGTGTTGGGTCGCGCTGTATGCCCAAAATGAGACGCTGAAATACCAATGCAGTCCGACAGCCAGCTGCTCTCAAAGAAGGTAGAGTTACTTCTTTCAGTTGATTATACTTACTCAAATTGCAAAATGTAGAGATACTAGAGTCATAATAATCTTATCTTAAAAACCGTTTTTCTAACTTCATACATTGTTAGATCTTTGGATCTTCATCTCCTATTTACTTTACTTACCCTCATAAAAATTATTGGAAAATTCTACAAATTTCGCTGCTTTTTATACCCTTGCAAAGGGTATTATAACTTTGCCCAGAAGTTTACAACGCATAGAAATATTTATTTCCGACCCAATAAACCATATATATTCACATATATTCTTGATCAGGGTGACGAGCTGAGTCCATTGAGCTTTGTCCGTCCGTCTGTCTGTCTGTCTGTCTGTTTCTACGTAAGCTAGTCTCTCAGTTTTGAAGCTATCAAGCTGAAATTTTGCAGTCTTCGGACTGGATGACTATATCTCTTAGCTTCCATGGGAACAATCGGTAGGAAAGCTAGTTTTAGTGAGAAAAACTTTTTTCTTTTGAATAGAAACGTCTTTAAACTTTGTTTTCATATATTTTCTATGCTTTTTTATAATTCTGCCAAGTTGGAAGAAAATCGGAAAACTATATGGTATAGCTGCCATACAAAAGATAGGTCTGAAAAACAGTCTTAGTTAGGAAAACTTTTTTGTTTTTAATGGTAGCATGCTGAAAATTTGATTTCACCTAATTCCACAAATTTTTGTCCAATCCGGATGACTATATCATATAGCTTCCATACGAACGATCGGTCGGAAAATGGGTCGTTGTGGGAAAAAAATTATTTTTGAAAATATTTAGGGCTATTTAGACAAATAGCTCTTTGTAGTAGATTAGAAACTACTACAAATCTTAGCTTATCTGACACATAGCTGCTATGTAGAAGATGAGAAATCGGCCCTTAATCGAGCACCTGCAAGAGTATAAAAACTACGGGACAGATGAAGTTGGCTTAGCTTTCTCGTCTTATTTTTAATGGGAAGAGTGTATTAAAACAATACAAATCAGAAAAAAAACATTATCTGAGCGGTCAAATAAAATGATCGCCTACTGCACCACGTATTGAACTGTAATTGAATTAAACAAAGAAAGTATTTTCGGATTTCTTACCTTGGATATAAAATCTCGTAATTTTCTATTCTTTAAAATGTCTATAACATTCTAGAACTTTCTATAAAGTTCAATAACCATCTCACAATTTCTAATAGTTTCAAGAACAGTCAATAAATTTCTATAAGAGTTTTTTGAGTATTTAGAACAAACATCAATTTTTAAATTTCTGGCCTCAAAACAAAAAGAACTATTTTCGTATTTTCGAAGGAAGAATTGTAGGCGCAATTTTTATAAAATTGAATATTTTGAGCTATGAGCTCTGACATGATTCTCTCTTACAAATAAACCAAAGCAAATCAAACATATTTTCGGTTTTGATTTGTCAGCTTAAGTTAGTAATATTTTGTCCATTCTCGAGGGTTATTAGTAACTTCTAAGGTCGATAACATTCCGCTGAAAATAGAATCAGAAGATTCACAGTCTAAGGATCCGTTTTGCCCGCCCAAGATAAAGAAACACATTTTAAATTATTTTTTTTTTTTACATTTAATTGTTTCATTTTTATTTTTCATTCAGTTTATTGTATAATTTATGTTTTTTTTTTTGTTTTTAAACTAAAATCGAAATTGTTTTTTAAGTTTTGCATTATTCTCTTGGATAATTCACTCACAAAGAACATACAAATACATATGCATTATATTAATTTATATATGTAAGTGTGTTGGTGTGTGTTTGAGTGGGTGTGTGTATAGGGGTGCTCACTGGAACTCGGTGTCTGTGTGTGTGTGTGTTTACATAAAATTAGCACAATTATAATATTATATGCAAAAGCATTTGCATTATTTGCTTTATTAATTTACGATATTACAATAGAAGTGGTTGTTGTTGTTGTTGTTGTGCGAAGTGAAAATCTAATATTAAGTCGTAGCCTAAAGCTATGGAAATTTGTACATTATTTACAATTACATTTGGAAATACAATAAATGTATGCATGTATGTATGTTTGTATGTGTGTGTATATATATATATATATTATTGTTTATGTAGATATAAATTGTGGTTTATAATAGTTTTAATTGCTAGAACTAGAACATTAAGTGTAATGCAAAGTGTATGCGCATGTGTGTGTGTGTGTGAGTTTAACTAAGGTTAAAACTACATTTAAGAAATGCACAAGTCTCTCTCTAATGGTAGATTTTCATTTTGCTTACGACATTTGGGCAAAAAAAGGCAAATTTATTTTTTTTCGAAAAAAAATTAAGAATAAATAAACGAATTAGACGAGATCCTATCCTTACAGGAAAGTTTCGAAGTATGCTTGTGTGTGTGTGTGTGTGTGGTGGTTGGGGGAGGGGGTGGGGAAGATGTCTATTAAGCCTACTTGTAATACTTTAATACCACTCACTTTCTCTTTTTAAGAACTAATCCTAGCCTAGGCATAAAAACCAGTTTAGCAACTTGAACTAAGCACCTAAACACATCTAAAAAAGCTAACACTAAAAAACGTTGGGGTTAAAATAGCAGTCCAAAAACGTATTTACCGTTAGGTTCTTCACAAGAACCCAAACTCGCTCTCTCTTCTCTCTCTCTCTCTCTATCTGTGTGTATCTCTTCGAGTGGATTTAATCCTCATGCGGCAGCTCGGTGGCCTGTTGCTGCTCCAATTTGATCTTCATTAGTGGCGATTCTCTTACACCCGCCGGTGCATAAGCCGCTGCGGCTGCTGCTGCCGCCGCCGCTGCACCTGCATCCGAATTGGCAAACAATTCACTCATATCCTGTCCAGGAAAGAAGTCCTCAAAGCGCGGACTTTTGTTCACCGACTTTTGCAACAAACCATTGGCGATCGCCTCGAAATCTATGCCTGCGGGCAAACTTTCCAAAAACCGTTTGTTATAGGCATAATTCGGATGCTCCTTGGCATGCTTGTTGGTGGCATAGTGCGAGGAATAGGGCGAGGCAGCACCGGGCCGACTCGCACCCACCGCTTTGCTGCCGCCACCCACCGATGAGTTGGAACCGCGCGACTGATTACCATATTGACGCGCCTGCATAGCCTCTTTCAGTTCACGATCTCGGGACATTTCACGCTCCCTGGACAACTCACGTGCATAGCTGGCCGCACTGGGATGCACTGCCGTGCCTGCACCAGTTGCCGGTGCAGCACCGCTTCGCTGATGACCCGGCTGTGTGGGCATCACATTCAGACCCGGCAAACCCATCAAACCCAAGGCGCTCAGATCGGGCAAATTCTCGGAACCGCGTCGCTCGCCCTGCTGATGTTTGGCTGCCGCCACAGCTGCTGCGGCCGATACCTGATCCTCGATTTCGGAGCGCTGTAAATAGGCAGGCGACTTGTACATGTTCATGGACTGGCCATGTGGTGACTGTTGCTGCTGTTGCTGTGACAGTATCTGACGACGCAGGGATTCGGTCATGGAGCTCAAGGGGCTACCCGAATCTGGTGCCGCCAAGGCAGCATTTTGGGCAGCCATTTTGGCTGCAGCATTGTGATAGCCATTGGCAGCAGCTGCCGAAGTAGTGCCACCGCCAATATAAGGCTGTAAAGAGAGTAGGGTCAAGAGAATGGGGGGAGAAAATGAAAGGGTTAGTTGGTTTTATACTACATGTATGTAGGGCAGATAAGAAGCAAGTCGTTGAGATAATGATTAAGTTTACCCTCAAGTGAAACACAAAAAAATTAAATTAAGTACGCTTCGCACCTCTAGATTATCACATTTCAAGCTTCAAAATTCTACCAAAAGTTTAGAAAAAATGAAGAAAATTATTTTATGTATGTAATTTACAACTTTTAAGTGTGACGCCACACGAATTGTGTGTAGTACTGCAGCCATTAATGCAGATTACCCTAGATCTGCCTACACATCTCTGCGAAATGCCAGCAGGTTCTGAACCGAACCGAACCGAACCACTAATTCTAGCTATTTAGCCGAACCGGCGCCCACTTGGAATGCTTTTGAGACGAAAAGCGATTACTTTTGGACAATGATATACGCAATTATACAAATTTGAATCAATACTTGATTTCTGTATAATTTTTTGGGGCCTTATTCCATTATCGTAACAGGCGTCTGTTTTAAAGGGGAATAAATGGCGTAAAAAGTGCCTTCAGTCGAGATGGCACAAGAATTCTGACCAAAAGAAACGTCAAGGAAGTTTAACCCTTTCGTGGCGGAACCTCACATCCTAGGCACTTAGTTGCCCAGACAAACAATCTCTCAGACTTGTAAGGTAGATTTAAAGCATAATAATAACATTTCCAATACTTACACCATGCGCCTGTCCATTGGCATACTGATGCGCTCCCATATCCTCTTTGATCTCACGATAATCCCGAAATACAACCGCCTTGATGACACTGCGTATCAGCTCCTCGGGCCACATGCCCAGCAATATACGTTGTGGCCTACCACGGGCCTTGGGCCTTGGATCGGCGCCACCATCCAGCGATGGTCCCAACATATTGTGCACACGATTCGCATAGAGCACAAACGTCGGATAGGGTATATCAAATTTGCGGGCAGCCTGCGACAGTGACAGTCCCTCCTTGAGCACACTGAATATGGCCTCGGCCATGGCTTCGGGGCGCCAGGACTTTAGCGGGCCGCGTTCACGAAAGCGCAACTGTTGCACCAGATTCTGCTGGTTGGTGTTCCAGCACTTTTGCCACATGGACTGCAACTGATATTGATAGCTGTCTGCTGGAAGGGAAAAATCAAATGGGGAAACAAACATCAGATAATGAAATGGTAATGTTTTCTCGTATGCAAATTTGTTGGCTCTAAAATGGCTAAATAGCTGCTATCCACTTACCCGCCACAGATGTGCCTGTTGCCGCCGCAGCA
The DNA here is from genome assembly GCA_035044985.1 of Lordiphosa fenestrarum. Lineage (NCBI taxonomy): Eukaryota > Metazoa > Arthropoda > Insecta > Diptera > Drosophilidae > Lordiphosa > Lordiphosa fenestrarum. The sequence continues at coordinate 98,402 of JAWNNO010001312.1, read as the reverse complement.
GCGCCCATCCAGCCATGTCCGCCGCTTTCAATCATTTTGGCCTGCAAAAGAAAATAAGGAAGCCGAGTTTAGTTTCGCTGCGACATTTCCACATGGCCATAAAAGTTTATTGAAGCCATAAATGTGGCCAAAGCAGTTTGGCATGCAAAAAGGTAAAAGCCACCCAAAGCACACAGCAAATTAGTATACAAACTTGGCTTAAGCCATTGTCTTTGGCTCGCTGGGGATATTATTAGATATGCCTTTACAAGTTATAAATAAACTTTGGCTTTTTGCATAAGCAGCTAATTTCTTCTGTGTGAACCAGGCCCCATTTTTTGTGCCTCCTCAATGCCCCTGTGTATGGGGGGGGGGGGGAGGGGAAACAAGTTAAATTGATGCACGTTTCGTGCAGCGCAGGCAATAAAACCTTCCTCACTGACCAGCAGCAGTAGTTAAGACCCGCCCACTTGCCAGCCCCAACTCGGCACGTAGCCATGCATTTTATATAAACACACTCGAAGGCAGGAGAAGAAGGGCTTAATACAAATTATGTGCAGCGGGCATGAGCCAGAACAGCACAACAGAAAAAATGTGGAGAAAAAATAATGCAAGTCTTAAATATTTGAAAACTAGGCGCCGCGGCTCAGTCCAAAAACCTAGCCGGGCCCTGCCAGCCAAAGGAAAAAGGTCATAAAATGTATGAATAATTGAAATTGAAAAGTCGGAAGCATTTTTACATTTTTACAGGCGCTACAACAAACGGGGGAATGTTGTAACAAATGCGGCTCAGCTCAAAAACAAAATGGCGTTAAAAATGCTATTTTATGTAAAACACTTTGTTAATGACGCCTGCTACACACACCGAGCAACAGCGGTGGTGGCTGGGTGGGGGGGGTTTTGGGAGGGGAAGTAAGTAGGTGTACTCGTGTGCTGGCATTATATGACTTATGTGGAGCAATTGCCGTGAGCTGTTTAGTAGGTGTAGAACCCGACCATAAGTTATTAGATTTTAGTTGCAGCCAATCTAAATTGATTTAAAAAAGATGTGCGAGCTGAATTATATATAGTTTCCTTATAGCAATGAGGGAAGTGTTCACCTAATGATCAGAGTGGCTAACGAGCCGAAAAGCTGTTTGCTTTTGATGTGGTCAAAAGAGTGGTCAGAGATATTCCCAAGAGTTGAGTGAAAGAATATGTTTTTAAAGAGCAGTGGGAGGGAGTTCCATGGAACTGGGCGTAGTCTGTTGTGCATCTATGGCCAGTTGTATGATAGATAAGTTCTTGTTGATCTGGAAGGAGCAGCTAAAAGTCCGCCTTGTCATTAAGAAAAGCAACTCCCAAGGCTGTTCCGAAGGTCAGTAAGTAGGAATCTGCTGGTTAACCAACCCAGGAAAAGATAGCACATTGAGGGAAGACCTGAAAATCAATGAACCTAAAAAATGTTTTTTCTAGTTTCTACAAATTCCCCAAAAAAAACTTTTTATACCCTTGCAAAGGGTATTTCAAATTTTGCCCAGAAGCTTGCAATGCATAGAAATATTCATTTCCGACCCCATAAACTCTATATATAATCTTGATCAGGTTGACGAGCTGAGTCGATTGAGCTTTGTCCGTCCGTCTGTCTATTTCTAACCAAACTAGTCTCTCATTTTAGAAGCTATCGAGCTGAAATTTTGCACAGAGTCTTCTTTTTGCTGCACAGTACTAATATGTCGGAGCCGACCGGATCGGATGACTATATCTCATAGCTCCCATAGGAACAATCGGTCGGAAAACTAGTTTTAGTATCAAAAACATTTTTCTTTTCAATGGAAACGTCTTCAAACTTTGTATTAATAACTTTTCTATGCTTTCTTATAATTCTGCCAAGTTTGATGAAAATCAGACAACTATATGGTATAGCTGTCATACAAAAGATAGGTCTGAAAAATAGTTTTAGTTAGAAAAACTTTTTTGTTTTTAATGGTAGCATCCTAAAATTTTGTAGTTGTTAGTTTCACATGCTTTCGCCTAATTCTACAAAGTATTGTCCAAATCGGAGGACGATATCATATAGCTGTCATAAGATCGATCAGTCGGAAAATGGGTTGTTGTGGGAAAATGAATATTTTTGAAAATATTTAAGCAAGCACTTGAAAAAGTATAAAAACTTCGGCACAGACGAAGTTAGCTTAGCTTTCTCGTTTTATGTACATATTGAATTCTTATCAGCTTCAACAGGTCGAATCTTTTCATGATCTGGGTGTTAGCCTAAATTATATTTTGGCACTCATATTTAACTCTCTTTAAATAAAGCCAACGGTTTGCTAGCTTTTATTAAACGCTTGTCTGAAGAGTTTAATGATCCCTACACGATTAACAACTTATACTTATACATCTCTAGTGTGGCCTATCTTGACCTAGCCTGGCCCATGATACAATTATAGAAGGTAGGCGCACTTCCTCTCTCATGTATGCTTACAAAAGTACAAAAGAGAGCGGACAGCGGAGGTGCTTCGCTCACAACTGTTGTTCACAGACTGACGATTAAGCATACATCAAAGAGGGCTAGAGAGGAAGTGCGCCTACCTAGTTAGCACCGAAAAGCCGAAGTCACTAGTGACTTTTTTGAGAGAGTAGCACAGAAAAGCAAGTAAATCCAGGGTTAATCAAGAAGAGAGACGCCAAAAGTTGAAAATGTTTTGGAACCTAGTTCATCGATCACTAGAAAGGGGCTCTTGGCACAAGCCTCGGCATGCTTTCAGTTCGCTTTAATGTGAAAAGCGAAGTTTATTCGGCACCTGCGGGCCTGGCGTGAACCTCGCTGAAGTAAAAACAGGCACATATTTCTGTTCCATCTCTGTGGTTAAAGTACAAGTAAAAAGAGTATAAGTTCGTTTGAATTGAGCACTTGTCTGTATAAATTGTGTTTCTCAGTCCTTGATAAATTTTTGCTAACAACTCGGCCTACTTATACCAACCCCAAGATCTTTTTCTGGTAGTCTAGAAAAACTGGCGACAAACTACTCTATTGAGTTCGCTCCTCATTCGAAGGCTGTGTGTGAGGAGCAGCGTTTAAATTAATTATTTATTATGCCAGGCATTGCTTCTTATAAAATTAATGAATGGCATGAGCACAAAAACTATAAAACGAGGAAGACGACGGCGACGACGACGACGGCAAGGCGCGGCCCTGAACAGCGGCAGCGGCAGGAGTAACAGCAGCAGGATATACAAGTAGACAACGCGGTGTGAAGGGGGCATGCGTGCGGTTGGCTGAGTAATATAAATAAATGAATGAATGAATGAGAACAGCCACAGCGACAGAGAGAGTGAGAGAGAGATAGCGAGAGAGAGCAAGGAATAGTTGGTAGTAGTAGTAGTGAAGGCTAAAAGGTAACAGGCGCTCAGACCAAATCGCACACAACTCAGCAAAAACTTGAGAAAGTCAGAAATACTAGATAGAAGTGGCGGTGGGGGTTAGCAGGGGGTGGAGGACACAGGAAGCTTGGGGGTTGCGGTAAGCAACTTGCAGACAAGAGAAATAACAAACTTGAGACGCCAACCCACGACTAAAACACGAATCGAAAATGAATAATAAATAAAGTGTTATATAATATAAGAAATATACAAAAAAAAAAAGAAACTACCAGGAAAGTTTTTAGTGCCAGTGAGAAGTGTGAGAAGGGCTTTTCTTTTTTGGGGTGTTGAGTTTATGTGCGCGCTTGAAAAATAAAATTAAAATTGCATTAGAATCCAACGGGTTTTATGGCTGGAGCAGGGACTGACAGTGGGCGGGGAGGGGAGGGGAGGGGCGGGCATTCGCGATGTAGTGAAAACTTGAAGGCTTGTTGAAAGGCGGTGAAGGGCAGTGTGAGGGCGTGTTATAAATTTATATTTTATTACCAACTCAACTCACACACACAAGCACACACCAACAACCCATAGATATGGAAAATGATTACTTTCCTTTTGGAACAGAGAGCGAGCAAAAACAAAAATCAATAAATTTTTATAGAAAATTTGTAGCAACGGAAAAGTTAATTAAATAAATTATTATGTGAATGGGGCGTGCACACGATGAGTAATTGGCAAGAAGAAGCAGCAACAGCACCAGCAGCAGCAGCAGCAGCAGAAGCAGCGGCAGCTGAAGACGCCAGCAGCGAAGCGCCGCAAATTAAATTAAATGAGTTGAAAGAAAGTTGAATGCGCGCACGCTTCAAATTTGTTTTTGTTGAGAGATGAGAAGACTTGGCGTTGTTTTTGTAGTTGCTGCTGCTGCTGCTGCTTCTGGCGGGGAATTGAAAATTTAATTAATTAAACATTTTTGAGCAGCGCTCGTAATATTTTATTATATGTTTTCTACTATGCGACTTTGTGTGTCAGTCTGTGAGTGTGTGTGTGTGTGTGTGTATGGGGAGAAGGTTCAAAAGGTTCAACACATTTACTCTCTCCCCCCCATGCTCCCACACTCAGATGCAGGCGTGAGTCAAGTGGCTGTTGCTGATGTGATGACTAATCTTAGCTAGAATATAACATGACTTATCATTTAGAACTAATGGAACTAGTTCACATTGATTAAATATTTGTTTCTACTTTTGCACCAAGCAAAGAAAAATTAATCATCACATGCTTTAAATAGTTTTTTTTAAGAACTAAGTGTATCTAGTATCAGGTATACTTTCATCTGAACATTTTAGTTAATTTTTTAATTAAACACCCAGCGAAACTAAGAAATTTGGTACCTTAACCAAGAATTTTAAGTTGGAATTGATCAATAAAACAGGGAATTCTTGTTTTCAGTATAAATTACTTGATTTTAGTAAGATATTACTGTTCCAATAGCGATTTTTAAGGAACCAAAACTGTGGATTTTAAGAACGGCTTGAATATTCTAAGCACAATTCAGTATGGTTTCACGAAATTCTTGTTTTAAGTACTAAAATCTTGATTTAAATAAAAATTATTTATCTATGAACGAAATTCTTGAATCAAAAGCACTTTTAAAATCCCTAAAATGTTAATTTCAAAAACTGTTTGGATATGCTAAGCACTTTTCAGTAGTGTTTTAAGAAATTCTTAGTTTAAGTACAAAATTCTGGTTTTAAGTACGAATATTTTGATATAAGTTCGATACTGTTGATTTAAGATCATATTTTTCATCCCACAAAAGTTAATTTCAGGAACTTTTTGAATATGATAAGCACATTTCGGTATTGTTTCCAGAATCTCTTGATTTAGGTATAAAGTTTTTGATTTAAGTGCGTATATTTGGTTTTAAGTGCAACATTCTTGATTGAAAAGCGTTTTTTAAATGCCAAAACTCTTGATTTCTAGAACAGCTGTGATATTTTAAGTACAATTAAGATACATCTTAAGGAAATTCTTGATTAAGGGAAGAAATTCTTGACCTAAGTAGGAAATTCTTGTTCGAGAGCGTTTTTCTAAATCCGTAAATATTTCATTTCAAAAACTGTTTCGATATATTAAACACAATTAGGGACTGTTCAAAGAAAGTCTTGGAATTCGGGTATATAAGAATGGTTTAGATATGTTAAGGATATGTTGACTTAAGTAGCAAATTTTTGATCTAAGAGCGTTTTCTTAAATCAGTAAATTCTTCATTTCAAGAACTGTTTGTATATCTTAAACGCGACTCGGGGATGTTCAAAGAAATTCTTAGATTATGTTCGAATTTCGGAATGATTTTAGGAAAATCTTAGTTTGAGTACGAAATTCTCAAATCAATCATTAAAATCTTGACTCAAAATGTTTATTAAAATCTCAATATTATTGATTTTACGAACTTTTTGGAAATGTTAAGCACAGTGAGGGATCATTTTAAGAACTTCTTGAGCTCAACAAAAGCCAAAAGCTGTTTTAAGTTTTTTTTGTGGTTTTTCTAAAAATATAGACCTTGCTTGGATCCTAATTTAATCCTTTGCAATTCAAAATTGTATACTCTTTGATCTGAAGCTAATACCGATTTGTTCTTCAACTAATGATTTGTTGTACTTTCAATATTCCCAACTGAGATACTCTAGGATCAGTTCCGTCTTATGCCAAAGTCAATCTCAATTTATACTCTTATCTATTAAGAGTTGTCCCTGAAGCTGGAAGTTCTGTATTCAGAGAAAGTACCAAAGTATTTGGACAAGCAAGGATCGAATTGTACTATGATTAAGATCTCACTATTGATGTAAGAACTCAATTTGTGGCATGCATTTCAGAACGATACGTTCTTAGAATGAGAATTGATCTTATAAAATTTAAGAACAAATCGTAGAAAGCAAATCATTTTTTTGAATACGAGTTTGTACACCTTTTCCAAAGCAAGTCCATTTCTGATTCGTAACTAGGGTATTAGGGACTGTTCAAAGAAAGTCTTGGAATTCGGGTATATAAGAATGGTTTAGATATGTTAAGGATATGTTGACTTAAGTAGCAAATTTTTGATCTAAGAGCGTTTTCTTAAATCAGTAAATTCTTCATTTCAAGAACTGTTTGTATATCTTAAACGCGACTCGGGGATGTTCAAAGAAATTCTTAGATTATGTTCGAATTTCGGAATGATTTTAGGAAAATCTTAGTTTGAGTACGAAATTCTCAAATCAATCATTAAAATCTTGACTCAAAATGTTTATTAAAATCTCAATATTATTGATTTTACGAACTTTTTGGAAATGTTAAGCACAGTGAGGGATCATTTTAAGAACTTCTTGAGCTCAACAAAAGCCAAAAGCTGTTTTAAGTTTTTTTTGTGGTTTTTCTAAAAATATAGACCTTGCTTGGATCCTAATTTAATCCTTTGCAATTCAAAATTGTATACTCTTTGATCTGAAGCTAATACCGATTTGTTCTTCAACTAATGATTTGTTGTACTTTCAATATTCCCAACTGAGATACTCTAGGATCAGTTCCGTCTTATGCCAAAGTCAATCTCAATTTATACTCTTATCTATTAAGAGTTGTCCCTGAAGCTGGAAGTTCTGTATTCAGAGAAAGTACCAAAGTATTTGGACAAGCAAGGATCGAATTGTACTAAAATTAAGATCTTATTATTAATGTAAGAACTGTGGCCTGCATTTCAGAACGATACGTTCTTAGAATGAGAATTGATCTTATAAAATTTAAGAACAAATCGTAGAAAAATCATTTTTTTTGAATACGAGTTTGTACACCTTTTCCAAAACAAGTCCATTTCTGATTCGTAACTAGCTGTAACTGAACCTACAGAAAAACTTTGAACTCAACTCCCCCCCCTGGTGTATCGAAAACCTTACAAACAAGACAATCCTCGGGAAAGAAAAGGAAACGATGTTTTGGCGCTGGCGGTTTGGCAGTGGCAGAAACAACTAAATATTTAATAGTATTTTATTGCACGAATTTCACATAAAATATGCATATTGGCCCAATGCATTATTCATGAAATAATGTGAAAAACACATTTTGCCGCGAATGTTGGGTGGGCAGAGAGGTCCCTGGAACTAGAGCGCGCTGGAGTTGGTGGTGGTAGTTGCTGGTAGGGAAAATTTCTTTCTATGTATATTTTTTTTTTATTTCAAGCAATTGCAAAGGAGTAAAAGCACAGGTAATGTGTCAGTACAATAAAAGCAACAACACAATAATTGTAGTAATCATAAAGCCAAGTGCGAGTGCATGAAGCTTGCTTCTGTTTCTCTCACTCTCCTGGGCCCTGCAATGAAAGTTTTGTTTGTTTGCTACAACAACAGCAACAGCCACAATGGGTACAATAATTTAAATGCAATAAATAATTATACGCCAAGTGTTGAGTGCAACGTGCATTGAGGTGTGTCAAGTTGCCAACTAACCAACAACAACAACAACAATAACAACGACAACAGTGGAAATTGCCACAGCCACAGCACAAAAAAAGCAGAAGAACAACTACAACATTCAAATGTAGCGAACCGAGCCCTAAAAATACCGCGCGTTTCCAAGTACCCTCCTAATTCTGTCTTGCTTGTCCCTTCTGCTGCCTGCCCGCCTCCTGTTCTGTTCTGTCCTGTCCTACCCCCTTGGAAAACTCGGAGTCGGCGGACTGCTGCTATCAAGTGAACCACATCAAGCAAAGTGTGGCCACAAAATGTGGCCAAATGTTAAGAGATGGCAGCGTGAGAGATGAAAGAAACTTGAACTAGGGGAAGCAGCCAGGGTAAGGAGATCAGAAAAAGTATATGGCGCCAAAGAAGTTAGAGACACTGGGTCAACTAACGTCGCCTTAACACAACATCATCATGAAGCATAGCAAAACTATTTCCAGAGTAGCCTTGGTAACCTTTGGGAAGTTATGGGTGAATAGTTATAGACGAGGCAGCTCCTGGCTTCCTTAATGTAACTTTAGAAAGGGCTCTAGTGTAATAGGCATCTAACTAATTCTTCTTCCAAAGTCACTGAACCTTTATATAATGCATTGTTATGTACGTGTATGCAGCTAGGAGCAAAAGGAACAGCCCTAACAGCACTGGCAACCTAACTGAGAGACAACCAACAGTGTACTAGCCCACTCTGAGCGTATCCTCAAATACACAGGCTCAGGATGTATTGGAAACGCAGAGTTCAGAAGCACAAAAGCATCGCTTTAGCCTTAGTTCGATAGCGTTCCAAAACTGGAGGATTTCTTCATTGAAATACTATCAAGACATCACTACTAGACTCATTTAAAGGATTAGTGAACTGGCTGTTTGATCCTCAAGTTTTTAGAGTTGGAGTACGAAGTATTACACAAGGCTATGGGGTTCGGTTTGCAGATTTCGAATCTGTTTTTGAAAAGGCCTCAAGTGCGTCAGGTTTATGGTTGATATATATGTAAGATCTTGGCAGCTCCGTTAGGAGATCTATATTATAACTCCTGATTCCTTCCATTTCAAGCAGCTGTTGTCTTTTGTGATGCTTGGTCTGAGTGTTCTTAAAGATTTTTGATTATTCTCTACATTATAACGATTTGTTCCAATACCGAAGTAGTTGATTTAAGACTGTTCGTGATTATTTAGTACATCTCAAACTATTTTCAAAGCTTTCAGATCATTCTCTGAGTACAAAACGCTATAAATAGAGCGGCCAGTATGCAAATTCTTAAATCAAGTACGATTTTTATATCCCAAAATACTTGATTTATAAAAGTTCGTGATATTTAAAAACATCCGGAACTATTTTCAAAGATTTTTGAACATTCTCTACGTGCTAACGATTTGTTTCAATCCCTAAATCCTTTTTTTCAGACTGTTGGGGATTATTTAGTACATCTCAAACTATTTTCGAAGCTTTTAGATCATTCTCTAAGTACAAACGTTGTCAATAAAACGATTAGTATGCAATTACTTGATTCAAGTACAAAATTCTTAAATCTAGTACGAATTTTGCTGTCCTGAAATGCTTGATTTAAGACTGTATATTATATTTTTGAACAATTCGAACTATTTTTTAAGATTTTTGTCTAGTCTTAAGTCAAATTCTCTAGCGGGACTCAAAATAAGTCAAACCATATTCCTTCAAAAGGACTAAAAATATTCAAGATGCTATTACTGTAGGACAGAATAATACCACTTTAAAAAAGTGTTAGAACCAGTTGGGAATTTTAAGGAAAAAACTATTTATACATACTTGAATTAAGGAAGCGCTTTTCCTAATACTTTCTTCTTAATGTAAGTACGAAAAGTTCTTGATTTAAAAAGTCTGTTCTCACTCCAATTACATTAACGGTTAATTCTTTTGATGATTCTTTGAAAATACCTCCACACTTCTTGATGTTTTGGTAAATATTGTCATAAGCTCCAAGCTTATAAACAGAATGCTTGGGTCTCAGAAACCGACACAAAGCCTCTCTGCTAGCGTAACCCTGGAATAAAAGCAGCTAACATCAGTGTTCTTAGCCAAAGTTTTGAAACATCAAAGATTAAACAAAAAGAAACCCCGAACTTGGTTTCTTAATGGCCAAAACTCACGTGCTCATCTCTTGGGCACCCGAAACGCACACAGGCAAAAATATGTTCCTGTGGTGGTTCGCAGTTGTTGTTTTTTTTTTACGCTATTTACTTTGGCCATTGTTCTTGTTGTTGAGCAATTGTAACTTTTCGCAGTCGTTTCTCATGTAATTTTTGTTGCCTTGTAGTTGGCCAAGTAAAAATTAAGCTTTAGCAAATAGTAATTTATTGTTTTTTGCATGCAGAATAATGAGAATATATGAGCCACTAAGCTTTGCACACACACACATAGAAAGAGGGGAAGCGAGATTGTTTGTTACTGTAATGACGTGGGCGCGAGCCTTGCGTGTCCTTTGTGCAGATTGAAAGACAGCAGGCAGCGTCTACAAAGTGTTAAAACGGCTGCACACAGTCATTAAATATTAAACTTGTATAAGCAAAGGGCACCCCTTCATATTATCAACAGCGCGCAAATCTCACAGTTTTAAATATAGAAAAGGAAATGCCTGGCAGGCAAGGCAGGAAGCTACATTTTGGTCAAGCGCTCAAATGTATGCTATGCTTTTTTGCCAATCGAAGACTTCAAAGGCCTACACAGCGAGCCTGCCAGGGCGAAGTGCAAACTGCAACGCACACACACACACTCAGACAGTAAACCCTTGAAATAATATTTAATATTTAGAGAGACATAAATATTAAATGAATGGCCCCTCGCCATGTTACTTAGCAAAAATCCAAAGCTATGCAAAAAGGTAACACACAACTTTTCTAGCGCCTCCCACCCCACACCCCAGCCCACCCCAACACTCATCCATATAAAACAAGAATTACAGCTAACATTCCGCCATTATTTTTAGACCTGCTGCCCATTGATACTACAGGGTATGCCCAGTTGGGACCAAGGCTAAGCCACAACCAAGTACATTAGGGTATGCAGCTATTCGATGGTATTTCCTCTCCATTTTCAACTATTTTGCAGCCATGGCACGCTTTTCTTTGCTTTTGGGCCACGGCTCTCGCTCACTGTTTTTACCATTTGATACTTTGGGGAGTCGAGGCTAGTCGAGTCGAGTCGAGACTTTCTCGCTCGCAGTCGAACTCAGCCTGAGCCGCCGCGTCGAACATCGCCATCGCCATCGCCATCGCCAGGCCATACGAAAATCTTATGAAATATGCACGGGCTGTGTAATTTCTTATTTAAAATGCCATTAAATTTTTTGAATAGCATAGAAGAGCGAGAGGAGAGGTGGCTGGCTCACAGTCTCTAAAACAGAGCGCAGCAGCATGATGCACTCGGGCCCTGGGTAAATAGAGGAGCAGCAGCGGCAGCAGCAGCATGTGCAGCGTGTGTGTGTGTGTGTGTGTGTGTGCCCAGGTTAGACAAATATGGTTGGGTTTGGGCTTTGGCCTGCTGTTTGAGTTGCAGGCCATGTGGGAGTCGGAGTCACAGTCGAAAGTTGAGTCGAAAGTCGAGCCAACTTTGAAAATGCATATTGGATTGTTTTTTTTTTCTGTCCAAAGGGGTGGGGGAAACGGTAGGAGAACCTAAATGTATGCAATAGATGGACTTTGTGTTGCGAACGTGTAATTAATACAAATTACAGTTAAATGCCAATTGCAAACTTATTAAAGTGCAGTCTGTGTTTGGGCCTCGTGATTCATTACAGAGGCAAAAGCTTCAATGAGAATATAAGCTAAGCAAATTTTATTTTCTCAAATTTGAAGGAATAGGAATTGGAATTTTTAGCCGATTTTTAAGTTAGCAAGAGGTAAAAAACCGAATGAATTTAAAGTATTTACATAGAAAAGTTTATACCCAACCCAACTCAACCCAACCCAAAACATTTGCATTTTGTAGTAAAAGTTTATTATCCAGGGACTCACTTCCATTCTTAGAAATAGGATACCAATCTACTTAGCTTTAGCCGTTGCAGGCTTTAGTTATTGCAAAATTCTAAGCAATTTAATGCATTTGCTTATTCGAAACGCCAGTCTTCCACTTTGCCCTTTCCGGTGCTTTATGCTAATGCGAAAGCAAAACACTAATCAGGCCATCGCCGATTTGTTTCCGGTGACGTCTAGTTACTTTTTCGAATCAACCATAGACTAAGTCCATGATCATTGAAAAATCGCATCTAAGCGATCGCAAATAAGGGAAGGATTATGGGATAGAACAATATCAATACGAAACAGGAAAGAAAGTCTGTCAAGCCCGATTATAACACACGAAATTATACGCTCAGCATAAATTTTGATGCTGCAGTAGCAGTTGAAAGCAGCGCTGCTATTGCTCTGCAGCAGCGAACAGTCTTTTGATCATAACTCGACAACCGTTTATCCGATCTTCACCATTCCTTTGGCGGATCGATAAGCTATTCTGATTACAAAAAATGTCTAGAAAATACGAACCATCTATCTTTAAAACTATGGGAGATATGACGTTTTTTCTAAATTGCTGGGGCGGGTGGGGGCGTGGCCCAAATTGAAATTAAACTTGATCTGCCTGCAGACATTATAAGCATATGTCTCATACATGTCAAACCTTTATTTCTTACCATCTCAGAGATCTCTGTGCGTTCATACGGACAGACAGACGGACATGGCTATATCAACTCGGCTGATCAAGAATATATATACTTTATGGGGTCGGAGATGCTTCCTTCTCGCTGTTACACAAACTTATAATACTCAATGTACCTATGTTACAGAGTATAAAAATCCATAAATAATCCTTATAAAGTAGTTTATATTTTAAAAATTGTAATCGGAAAGATCCCCAATCCTAACTCTGTCAAACCTGTGTGGGTTCCGGGTCTTTATGGACTACCAGGCTATTTACTTAGGTACTAATGCATTTTGTTTTCCCATTCAAAAACTATTTGAATTGTTCACAGAGTCATCCTACTTGCCTTTTTAGTGTAAGGAATCTTTATAAACAAGAATGAGTGTCGGTCAACCAGACTGCAATATACTCTCCTCCAACGAAATAGTATGCCTAGTTATAAATTGTGGGTATACCGTAAGATATAGAGACTACTGTATATCTGAAACGACGCTCGACAAATTATATGAAGTTCCAAGTCGGAACGAGTGGGACAACCTTCTCCACAGCAGAGCTAACGCCTTAAGTAACTTCGCAAAAGTAGAAGGAGTCATTTTCTCATTTCATTCAGAGAAAAGCACGATAGGGATGCCTATTCATCAAAAAAGATGGAAAAATCTTTCCTCCAGTGCGGTAACGAGACTTACTTGGCCTACCTTAAGCGTGATTTTACGTTACAGAAGGAAACACATATCACTACTGGTAGGGGCGGTTCACTCTACGTTATGGGCGTACTACTCTATGATTTCTGTAGAAGCTGTCGATTTGAGATTAAGGAGGAAACAGTACAGCCCCTCTTTAATTGAAGGAGACTTAGATGGCTTGTGCAATCCTTCCTACTCAACTTTTCGAAGACAAATGACATAGAGATCCCACCTGAACCGGTTTTCATTTCTAAAAATATCAAACTAAAATATTCCTTAAGTTAAATGCAGGAATTATTGTAGAATGTTCAACATAATAATCGTTACAATATTGATATACCTTCAATTGACAAAAGTATCACATAAAACTCGATTTTAAAGATTTTAAGCCGCTTGCAGCCTTGTTTGAACTTCGTTGGGCTGTGACCGATTTGCTAGCTCATCGATGGGTGCCTCTAAATTCTTACAAAATCAAATGAATGTTACTTGATCTGCCAATTTTGGTGACTAAAATCTCTCAGTCTTATTATAACTTCCACTTTATATAAGTAATATTTAATGTCATTTTGCCGGAGAGTAATTTTGTCAATTGACCAGCAAATGCATTTGGATTTCCATCCCACTTATATAACGCCGCTATATACATGCATGCATATCCAACTATATCCATTCATCTATGTGGTAGTGCGGCAAACACCTTATTAGCCAAGCATAATATTGATTTAGTCGAGCAGACGACACAGAAGGAGAGAGAACGCGAGTTCAGCTTGAGATAATTATTATCATTTCGCATTATACATACATAGATGTATGTACGATTGGGCAGGGATACATACAAGTGTTGTGAATACATATGTGGCGGTTGCAGGTTGCAGCGACAGAATCAATCCCGCTGTCTGCGGATTCCGAAAATAATTAGAAACACACACGGATTAAGTTTGCATTAGAGGCTCTGGCAATTAGCAAGGAGACTTTGATTTACGTCACTTTTATTTGTTTCACTCGAAGTGCAGGAAATTGTCTGTAGCCCATTTAAAAATAAACAATAATAAAATAAATAATTTGCTCAGCGCTCAATTATAAACAAACGGGAGAGCAGGCGTATTACATAAACGCGCTCGAAATAAATATTTAATTCAGAAGTGATTCATTTCGCACAGCGCAACACGCGCAGCGGCGCAAATTAATAAATTAAATAAATTTGCTTTCTTACTTATTTTTGGCCACGCACCGAAATAAATCAAATTCAAATACAACATCCGAAAAGATTTAGTTGATTTTAGAAATTTACACACACAAAACTGGGTGGGGGGTCAGCCCGGATAGCAGATATTTCTTCACTTTTTAGCGACGCCTTTCCATATTTCTCGTATTTGGGATTTTTTGTATTTACTTAACATCGTTTTTTCAACAAACAGAAACTGAGAAACACAAAATGATGCTTCTCGATTGTTTTTCTGTAGCTTTTTATTTGTTTTTAATGAGTTTCGCCTGGCGAGAGAGAGGGTGAGTGAGGGGGGGAGGATGCCAAAGTGTTATTTAAGTTTTTTAGTCAAAGTTTATTTTATTTTATTATGCCTTGGCTATCTGCCTGTTCCTTTGAGTGTCTTACGTTTATTTTGACTTGTAAAGTTTTTTTTTATATATTTTATAGCACGCAAATGACAGAACGCGTCAAAGTCGGCCGAACTGGCAGTTAAGTTGGCTGTAAAAACGATAAAAAGAATAATGCATAAAAAGTTGCTTATAAAATTGTGTGTGTGTGCAGCCTTAACCTTTCGATGGTTCTGAGGCATCGAAAGCAGTCGGCGCAAATCCGCCAATGCAGTAAAACGGATAGGCCAATTGGAGACAAAAACATACACAAAATTAAGGCATTCTGCGCTTTCTAGTGTCGGTTTTTGCACTCAATCTGCTTTGGAATTCCCAAGCAGTTATGGCCAGGCTGGTAAACTGATGGGTGATTTACCATCTTCACACAATATCGTTTGCAGCATAGCTAAGATATGTTGCTTTTGCTTAAATATGAAAATAATCCTGTAAAATAATATACCTTTATATACTCATCATACTCAAAGACTTTAAAAGCCAGCAATATGAAAATATTACACAATACAGAACACTATAAAGGGGAATTTTCTGCATTTTAAACTCAAAAATTGTGTTTTATTGAGTTAAGACAGTGTTGAAGTAACTGAGCTATATGCTGAGCTGTTAAATGAAATGACCGCCTACAGCGCCACTTACTGAACTGTAATTTAATTACACAAAATATAAAAATGCGAGCCTACAGCTGCTTCTGTTGAGAATCTTACGACTTTTCTTTTTTGCTAAACGAATTACGAACAAAACTGCTGAAAGAAGTATTCAATTTGTTCTAGCCGATCTCAAGTTTTAAGCAACCTATACATTTTTGTGCATTTATATAACTTTGATCAAATTTAGAGCCAAAACTGTGTCAACTGTCTAACAAACTGTAAGCCCAGACCCTGTGCCGTTTGAAAAGTACAGAAACCGGTTTTCGAATTGAGTTCTACATATTACAAAGAGTTTGAACCGACAGACTGAACCTTTAACAAAATTTTAGTGACTTGCCGTCTGGCTTAAAGTTCGATTTAAAATGTAAGTTTAAGAAGACAAAGGGAAGGAAATATAGTAGGTAGAGGCTACCTTCTAATAACAAAGCCTTGAAAGACTTCCCTGGGAAGTATAACAATAATGCATACAATCCACTCGATTGTAGCTTGACCTATAAAACAGCTTCTGAAGTCTTAAATATCTAACCGAATTGGTCCAAAATCAGCGATTTTGATTTTGAATTGAAAAATTGCAGGGATTTAAAAAAGGTTCCAAAAAAAAACGACCGAGAGATAGAGAGACCAGTGTGCACCGCCTAAGGGTTAAAGCGGAATCTAAATGGCGACAAATTAAGAAAATTTACTGTGTAAACTTTGACAGTTAATAAAAAATCCAAGCGGTGGATAAACGGAAATTGTGTTGGTATACATATATACCTATATGTTTTGTATATTCACACGATATTTGCTGACTAATGACTAACCGCACTACTAACGGCACATCTGTCAATTCCGCTTAACTTGCTGAAGCTTAATGAGTGTTATCCTTTAATTTATTAGCTCTTCCATATGCATAAATATAACTGAATCATGCAGTTGCCCCTTTTAAATTTCTTGTTTCTGTTTTTTGTCCATCTGTCTTCGTCTTTCGCATTCGCAGGCAACATTCGAATTTGACTTATTAATTAATTTATGCAGACACGTTTTAGTTTTATTATTTTTAAAATTTGTGTAATTCGCTTTTTATGTTTATTTCTGTTTGTTTCTGCCAAAGAGACTGAAAGAAACTTTTGTGTGCGGCTGGGAGCATAAATTATTTTGTTATTTTGATTATTTTTGGCTATTTTTGCTTCATTTGGACATGTTTGTTTGCGGGTGATTTCGAATTTAAATAAATTAAATTTTATTAGTTAAATTTGACGAGAAATATGCGGCGGCGCGCACTGCGACAACAATAACAAGATAGTTTTGATTAATAAATGCCGCTTGAGGGACAAAGTTTATGGCTGCGCTAAGGCCGAATGGAGCAGCCGAAACCCTTAACAAACAAGCACAATTGATGGAAAGTTCGTCTGGATAAATAGATTTGGAATGCCGCCTCATTAGGTCATCTACCCCACGGGGTGAGTTCGATAATTAGTTCCGAAAGCGTATCAATCAATGTGCCGCTATTTTGAAGCTGTTTGAAACTATTTTTCTCTCTTATTTTTTATTTGATTTGATTTGATTTGACTCGACAGCCGCCACACGCCGTTGCCAACAACAATAACTGATTCTCACTAATAAAAGTGAGAAGAAAAAACAACAACAAAACTCAGCCAAAGGCAAAATGTATTAAAATAAAATTTAAACCTTTCGTTGTTGTTGTTTTTTATAACATTTGCGCATGCGCGCAAACTGCCAAACGAGCAAATTTATAATGAATGCAAATAAACTCCAAAAACAGAAAAAAAAAAACAAAAACACAAAAAAAGAAACAACAAAGAGCCAAGGCAAGAAATCAGAACGACGACGACGCACGTGTAACAGTAACATTTTAAATAAATATTGTTTGGGCCACATTAAACTTAGTTGCACTAAAACTAAACTAAAACTGTCTACGTCACGATGACATTTCACTTGGAAAATAATTACAAATGTAACTCAACTGACCGACAAAGCTGGAAGGGAACGCCGAACGGAAACTCGAAGAAAAACCATTAATTAAAACCTATAAAAATTATACCTCCACTCGGCTCACATATATTTTATTATACATTGGAATGTATTTCTCTTTTTTTTTTCGCTCTTTTTACATTTTATATTTTAATTGCTTTGGCCGGGTGAAAGGCGCGGGAGGGGGTGCGCGCAGTTTTCCCACTTCTGTTTTTTTTGTTGTATTATTTAAATTTCTTTGTAATTACAGTTGAGGATTGTCGTGTCGTTTCTTTGTCTTTTGCTTTATGCATATGCGATTAAGTTTTTCTTTCTTGTTGGTTTTGTGTACTTTTCTTTTAGGGGTGGACCAGGACAGGCGTTGGTATTCAATTGATATGAGCACCTGTCCCATATACCTGCTACCCGTAATTGTTGGCTGCATTTTACACATTTAGTTTTAATTACAATTTATGTTTAATTATATGAAACGAAGGACTTTGGGGGTTTACCCTTGGCTTTCCTTTGAAGACATCTTAATGAGTAAATGGGCAATATAGGGTCTTTGAAACAACGAAACGAGTAATTAACCTGATTCGTTTGCTAGATACAAATGATTATCATAATATAGTAAATTGCCTTAGTTCTGATATACATATCGTTGCATTTTCTTGCGTTTATCTAACAAAATTGGTAGCCAGTTCAGGGACTAATTGTTTTCGAACTTAAAGCGAAGTCAAAAAAGATTGCAAATGTATTTTTCTGGAATTTTGTACTTGGGATCAAGAATGTTTTATGTCAAAGAATGATAATTCTCAAGCCAAGTATGCAATTTTGATGCACTTTTCTGAATCCAAGAGCTTCAAGACTTGAACGAAGTACGAAACATACGAAAAATTCCTGAATTAAGTGCTTAACGTACTCAAATCCAAGATTGCTCATACTTGAATCATAGTAGAGATGGGCGATGGGCAAGACGAACAGTTAAAAATGTTCTAAACACAACACAACTTTGTTTCTTTAGCCTGATTTTCTCCCAAATATTCAGATAAAATTCTGGTAATTTTTCCAGTATATTTTTTATTATTGTTTAAAATTATTTCATGGAAAATGGCCTTTCTACGCCAGTTTTAGCCGGCTTGAGAAGCACACAACACCCCACTATATAGAATATAGAAGCACAATTGGCTGCGTCGTCTAATTTTTACTCAAAACATTAATCGATCTCTAAGTTATTTTATGACAATCTCCGACTCTCTCTAACGACGGTATTTTTCTATGTTATTTTAGGAGCAAAATTCTTGAAAATTCGAGTACAAATTGATTTTATTTTGAATTTTTTGTAATTATAATTATTTGTTCT
This sequence comes from Lordiphosa fenestrarum, assembly GCA_035044985.1. Lineage (NCBI taxonomy): Eukaryota > Metazoa > Arthropoda > Insecta > Diptera > Drosophilidae > Lordiphosa > Lordiphosa fenestrarum. The sequence goes on along the minus strand of JAWNNO010001312.1, from coordinate 79,677 downwards.
GCTATTTTCTGAATGTTGGAAACGGAATTTCTTACAGTAGTTTTTTCATATGCTAATATTAAGTACAAAGATCATATTTTGTTCAAACCTGTAGGAAAATTGGCATAAAAGCATAAAATAAAGCAATATGGTTCATTAAACAATCAAATTAGTGCCAATTTTTAGATAAATTCACCGCCCTCTACCAAAATCTACCTCGATTGTCGGAAAATGGGCGGAATTTTCTATTATTTCCTATTAGTTTCACACTCATTTTTAAAGTTGTACTATAATATACTCCGTATCAGCGAAAGTGTATGCACAGTACGAATTTACGTGCTTAAAGCAGCGCTGCTGCTGCACACAAAGCAGTAGACATTCATTTGCTCATAGCTTGACTATCGTTCAACTGATCTATTACAATCCCATGGCGGATCGACGAATAATCTTTATTACAAAATATGTCCAGAAGGAACGAACCAACTCTCTAAGAAACTTTGGGAGATATCCACCTTTTGGGCTGCAGAATGTAATACTTTTCTCTTCCATTCCAAAAAATACATAAAAAAGTATAGCCACTGCTAAAACCTAGACATTTATACACAAAAAAAAAAACAAAAGATTCATACTAGCTGAGCTTATTATATGCCTTGAACTAGTTCCAACCAATTGACTTTAGTCATTACCACCATATCAGATTGAAACTTAATACCCTAAGTAAGCATGCGCATTAATTTCCATTCAAAGTTAATCGAGCAATATCTCAACAATTTATTATATCATAACTTTTACACGTTTGACTCATACCGCCCCCCACAAGTAAGAAACGACGAGACAGACAGCCGGGACCACACCCCGGAGACATGGTCAAAATTATCACTAATAAACCAATTTCATTATAAGCCGATGACATGAATCAGCAGCATCATCAACGGCAAAAATTTACAAACAATCGTCGTGTCGCACCCCCAAACAGCAGCACAGAAATCGCTTACTCAACATTATTTCTCAGCGTCGGCCGCATTTTTCATCTTATGGCAAACTATAAATTTAGAATTTAATTTCATAATAATTATAAACATTTGCATAAAAACTTTAATAACTCGTCCCCGGCCAAGACAACTGACGAAACCAAACCGAAAAGCGAGTACGAATTTCTTGTATCTGGCGCAGTTCAAAGACCCCAAAAAGGCGAATCGTAAACAACAACAAAAAAAAAAAGTGGGAAAAATAATTAAAAAAGTTTATTTTAATTATATAAATACTATAACACACATTTATATCTATGTAGGTATCTAAATTACAATGCACTGACTTGGCATTTTCTTTGTGGTGCAACATTTGTAAATGACATAGACATAGACCATTGACCAAGTTGTGCGGGCGCACACACACTTAAACAGCGAAATGACTCAGCCATATAAATTTAATTATAGCCCAAACGCAAAATTTATTTAGTTTTTGCTCTCGGCCCATTATAAAGTAGACAAACATATAAACATATATTGCTTTGTATACATATTTAAACAAACAAAAAAAAACAACACAACGAATATTTAATTAATTATGGCCAGCTTGAAAAACTAATTCGAATTTCTGGAAATTCAAAAGAAAACAAATCACTTTCGATACTTTTCCAGAGGGTGGTGCAGACTCATGAATTTGTTTTGGGGTAGGGAATGTACCGAAAATAATGTGCAGATCACAATATATTGTCTGACTAAATTGTTTTGCGGTTGCAATCTTGTGCTCTATTAGATTCAGTTCCACCTAAACATGAATCTATATAAAGTTCTGAAGTTAATCCACTTCCTGCATATACTTAGTAACCCCAAAACTATGCAGCTGACTGATTATCAGTCCACAGCCCAAACCGCTTCACCTAGAGATCTACGTTTTGACATTGATCTTCGACATTCTAAAAATTCTTTCAGGAAGTGGGTACAATTTTATTTCAGGTAGCGATTTCTAGTTCCTGCCAGGGCGAATTCAGTTAGTTAGGTTTATAGTAAGTGCATTTTGTTTATTAAAACGATTTTTTTTAAAAAAATGTATAATGGTTCCCACTTAAAACTCACTTTGTGACCTACTTTTTATCCCCAAAAATTGTACAAACAAATAATATACCCTGTACCAGAAAGTTTCAAATTTCATTTTCAAAACATTCTCCCTTTGTGTAAGAGTTTTTTTTTGTGGCAGCGCTGTAAAAAGCATTTTTTATTGCTTATAACTCTACTATCCATCAGCTGTTTGTTAACAAACTTTGTGGATTAATAATTGAATGAAATTTCGAATATTGAAAGTCTGTAAGAGATATTAGCTCAAATGGAGGAGCTTGCTGAGTGGAGTCTACTCTTAGAGAAACAAGAAAAAATATACAAAATATTTTCATAGTTCTGTAAGATGATATTATCTATGAGCCAAAAAGAAAATAATGAAATCAAGCTTATCAGCCATGCTCCGGCTTTCACTTATTTTTACGAATTGCGATTTCAGCAAATTCGCACGATTTCAGTTTAGATCGCTCCGAAATTCGCAAGTTTTCGTTATCGATAATGTTCCATTCCCAACTTTATTTTGCGTCATTTCACATAACAAAAACAGCTGATGAGCGCCACTACTTATGCTATCGATAGTTATATATCGATATATACCATGGCCAAATCGCAAATTGTTGTTGTTGTGAGCAGTTTTCCATCTCGCTCAATTTTGTGTATCTCTATTTAATAATTGTTTAAAATATTGCCTTAGTGCGAATGGAGTGGGAGAGTCCGGAAGACAATTCTAAAAAGGTTAAGGAACTGAATAAAAATAGTTCCGTGGGCTGTCTGTTAGTGCATCAACCTATATTTTGCATTTAATTTTCATTTCACGGACTCAGATGTCGCCGGTTTAAAAACGCCAAAACTTTGCGATTTCCGAGTGTCGGAGCACCAACTTTTACGATTTGATGATCAAATCGGAAAGTTTTTGCGAAAGCGAAAATGGGAGCATGGCTGTATATTTTCGTTTATGACCCTTAATAAGGGACACACTGACAGGTTGCCATATTTTTAGATGCCAGTTGCTGCCATACATGTGTAAACTCCTTTCAGATTAGTGACAGTTCACTTGTTCAAGCACAACTGCTTAATGGTCAGAGAAATTGGTAAATATTCTCATGTATTTTACTCAATCTGCTCTGACTGCCAGATACCAAAATTATGGCAGCCTGCCAGTGTGTCTGAGCACAGGCAAATCCATTCATTGTTCATTCAAGAATACATTTTCTTGAAGAGTCTCGAGTACAAAAATGAGCTTTAAATTAGATATTTTAGTATCTAGCTAGGATCCATTATTAATGTTTGGAGTTACGCTTACTTCCCTAGCCACGTCTACCAGCACTTTTTGTGCTTAAAAATGAAGAAGAAAATTATTTAAATTTAAACCGATTTCAGTCTTTGCTGCAGAAGATGAATACTTTATACATAGAGTTCACAAAGTATCAATTTATTGATAAATATTTAAAGCAATGGCGTTTCTTTCTGCTTCACGGGGTCTTAAAATAATATGTTTAGTCTCTTCTTCCTTAGTTCCTAATATTTAGCAAAGCTGTAAAATCCAATTACCATTAACTTTATGATTACTATTTTTTTTTTATAATTAAAAACAATTCCTGATCTTTTATTAATAGTAGTTGTTTATTATTAAACAATTATCGGTGTTGGAACCACGATTATTTAGTGATTATTTCAAAATGTAATTACTTTTACAATTACTTGAATAATTTTACCTGTGCCTGGGGAACTATTAAGTAATTCTGCCTGAAATGTTGAATTATTCATGTAGTTTAAGGTTTAAACTTCAACTAATTACAAGTTAGCTTGGTGTTTTCTGAACTTGTTTATGAAACAATTATAGTTTACATGCATAATTCAACTTTTCAAGCAAAATTACTGAATACTTCTCTGACATGTTCTATAATTAAAGTAATTATAAAAGTAATTACATCTTGAAATATTCGTTTAGGATTACTTTAAAAATAGTTTATCAGGAATTGATTTGGCAATTTCTGAATAATCGTAATGTTTATAATAAAAAGTAATTCAATTCGAAAGGTTATGCCCTGAAATTTAGCATGTAAATTCAGTGGTGGGGGTATATGGAATATATCGACACAAGAAATAAAATCTCGGAATAGGGTATGTCATGTGTGTCATATGTGTTAAGTCAAGCTTTTACTATATCTCAGATTAACTGCATAGCTCAGTTATGTCGATAAAACCGCTTTGTTGATGTAGCTTTTGTACAATTGTCTTCATTAAGTCCTTCACTGCAGCTTACTCTCAAGAACTCTGGTCCATTTCCTACCCCTTTCAGATATTAGTAACCAAATTTGAAAAATCTTCAATTTCAACACTACTACAGTTCTTTCGAAATTGTGTTCAAAATTTTCTAGATTTGTGCTTGTGGCATTTAAAAAATTATCTAGCACTTAATTTTAATTTGTTTTTGTGTTATGTTTTTTATGCTGTTTGACTTTTTTGGCTGGCACACATTTGCGTCTCATTTGAATTTTATAGCTGGTTGTTGTTGTTGCGGTTGTAATTAATAAAGTAAATTTGACCTCACACACAGACACACACAAATACAATTGATACACTACTCGAGGCGACAATCTAATGAATGAATGAGCCAGACCCACTGCCAGGAGGGGATGGGTGGGGGGGCAAAAAATAGGCTTATGACAAACGACTGCGAGTGCAATTAGCAGATGCAGATGCAGTTGCAACTGGCAGACTGGGACGCGAGTGTCTTGATAAATGTGTTTGGCAGCGGGCAAAACAAACTGTGCAAATATTTGACAAAATACAACTATAAATATTGCTTAAGAATTAATGCCGCGTCGGCTGCTGCCGCTGTCGCTGCCGCTGCTCCTGCCATTGCTGCCGCTGACAAATAGACACCAAAAAGTGCGTGACAACTTGAGGCTGAGGCTCAAGACCTGAGACCAGAGACCTGAGATCTGTGTGTGGTTGTGGCCTGTCAGCGACCAGAATCTACCACAGACTAGCATCAATTTAGCGACCACAAGTCATTCGCATCCAGCGGCTGCAGGGCGTGGTCAGAGAGCTGATGTAAACGTTAAGTTTATCTTTTGTTTAAGCACATTTTCCTTTTTGCCTGTGTGTCGCCTTATTGACTCTTGCGTTTACAGTTAAATAAATATTGAGTGGAAAATGTATTCGTTGAGCAAATATTGTAAAGACGATAGTTTTTGTTTACCTACAAAGACGTCGCGACGCGACGCGACGGTGTGAGCGTTTGGTTTACGGCGAGGCTGCATTTGCATTTTAGTGCACAGGTGAACCAACTGAAAACAGGCTGTGTTGTGTATCTTGCAGATACATTGGCTATCTAGAAGGCCTACTTTGTCCAGTTGCTAAGACGAGGGTTGCTTATTAGTACATTGGAAATGCGAAAATTGGAGAAGTTGAGGGAAAGCGTTTAGCAAGTGGATAGTTAAATGTGTCTGGTCATGATTAGAACAGCTTTTAAAGTGGCATATTTTTAAACTATCAATATGAAAATCTCACAAAATGATCATAAATTCGGATGTTTTATGAAATAGACCTTTGAAATAATGGATTTCCCCAGCCGGATAACTAAAATACTTTTTATATTGAATTCAGTGTTCATCCATGTATCTCTGGCATTTTGCAATACGACTGCTTGTAATTCTCAAGTTGAAATTCCCCGCATGGAAAATATTAAAGGGATATTTTGATTCAATTCGGCTCGGCCGAAATTTGTATACCCTTGCAGCACCTTTTTCTAACCAAGACTACCTTTCGGACCTTACTTTTCTATGGGAGCTATACTATATAAATGTACGATTTCGACCAAACTTAGTGGAATAAAGTAAGAGCCTAACAAACTAACATGTACAAAATTTGGAATCGATTCCATTGAAAACAAAAAAGGTTTTTCACAACAGAACTTAATTTTCGACCAATCATTCGTACTACAGCTTTATGCTATGGTCAACTGATTTTGACGAAACCTTGTAGAATTGTGTGAAAGCTGGACAAATAAATAAGTGTCAATTTTAGGGACATTTGCATTAAAAACAAAAATGTTTTTCTCACTAAGACAACTTTTCAGACTCTACTTTTCTCTGACAGCTGTACCATATAGATGTCTGATTTTGACTAAACTAAGTGGAATAATGGGAAAGCATAGCAAACTAGGAAATACAAAGTTTAGAGGCGCTTCCATTGAAAACATAAAAGTTTTTCTAACTAAAACTAGTTTTTCGACCGATCGTTCGTACTGCAGCTATATACTATAGTCATTCGATTCGGCCGGTTCCGACAAATGTTCCGACAAATGTGCACTTAAAGGCTTTGAGCAGAGTTTGGTCGTAATAGCTTTCAAACTAACGGAGGAGATAGCATAGAAACAGACGGATATGGCTATATCAACTCAGCTCGTCAGGCTGATCAAGAATATATATACTTTATGGGATCGGAGATGCATGAAAATGTTTAAGGGTCAAGTCGCGCTTCTCTCAATTTCTTGGTTAATGTGAAAAGAATCTGTGGTTTAACTCTAAATCAGAGCATCAAGGTTTCAGGTCTGACGCCAATAGCTGTTAAAGATGACCGCGTATGTAAAAGTTTTGTAGAAAGAAGGGAAGCTATTCGCAAACCTAATATGAATAGTTAATAACATTTTTTGCAATAAATTGAGAAAGCGGAACCGAACCGTAAGCTACGAACCTCCGAACCGATATTTTTATGGAATTTAATCTTCAATTCTTCGAAAACATTGCTGACTCATGCCTGGCATTCTCATCTAATTTATGCTAGTATTCCTCTCAAAAATATCAACTCCAATTGCACTGAATCAGTCAGTCAGTTAAGGTAGTTTCTTGCTTCCATCTAAGCACATTTCTGATAACTATTTTAAAGCCGTCTAAGCAAAACCTTTTTTGCGTTCTGCACTTATTGTGCAAACCTCTTTTTTAGACAGTCCAATTTCATCATTTTTTCGCACTGCATCAAGCCCTCATCATCATCATCATCAACATCTCTGTCAAATGACAAACATTTCATATATGCGTAAAAAAGGAGCAGGTAAATGCCTCTAATTTGGCATTTACTGCAACATAATTGTGCCGCATTTGTGCCACCCACTCCAGGCTCTTACACTTACACTACACACACACACACTTCAGCCATATCCTGCCTGCTGCTGGCTAAAGGATGGAGTGTTGCGGCTGCGTCTTTATGCAAAAGCAATTTGCTGGAAATGTTCGATTTGCCTGCCTGACTGACTCAACACTCACCGACTTTGCGGTCGAGTATCCTTTTGGTTGGAAATTAGCCGGCAAAGTGAGCGAAAGCGAGTGGCGGACTCCTCGGCTGTGTTTATTTATACAAAAAATGCTGTTTGAAGTTTGTGCGCTGCATTTGCGCCTTTTGTGTGTTTCCTGCATTTGATTTGTTATTTTATTACTTTACGAATTTTAACACATCTGCTGCAAATGCATTTGTAAATTATTAAATGTGCCTACGCTCCCCCTCACTCCATCTCTCTCTCTCATTTATTACTTTGTCTGTGTGCGCACATTTTCTTTAGAAAAATTCTTTTTCCATTTATTTATCTTCAGGCCGCTGAATGCATTTCTTTATTTAGGTCTCTGGCACCCCCGCTTAGAGAGATCTGTTAAATAAATCGAATCTTCTGTGTGTTGTTCTTGTGCTCATCTCTACCCCTCGCTCTTTCCCTCTCCCACTGTTTGAGGCGTGTAATTATTACGATTGGATATATAATTTGTAAAAACATATGTTTCCATTTTAGTTTTTAATGTTTTTTCTTCTCTTTTTTTTTGTTTTGAATTGCTGCTGCTGCCGCTGCTGTTATTTATGCATTTTATTAGTTCAATGTGTGTGCGTGGTGAGGGGCGAGGGTAGGGAGGTGGGGAAATGTGTTTTATGATGCCAGCTAAGCCTGAAGTTACTGGAAAAATTGTTTAGAAAGTCATTGAAAGTTGATTTTTTTTAATAGCCTGAAGTGCAGTAAAGTCGAATGCAGATGGTTTTAATTTTACATATATTTTTTTTTTTGTAAAGATAGATGAAAATTGTGCTTTATGACTTTATTTTTGGGAAAGAAATTGAGCAAGTGCATGCTTTAATCAAGAAAATGAAGAATTGGTTAATGAATTGATATTGTTATAAAGCAGAAATTCCAATTGATTGATGTTGATTGTCTGTGAAGGTAAAATGCAAGTATTTGGTTAATTTTGATGTTTTTGGAAAGGGATGCCCGCAGCATGCTTATGGCAGTGCAGTGAACAACACACAATTAAAGTAAATGCCTGCTTGTGGGAGTTTAGAAAAACAATTGTGAACAAAGTTTAGCTTTTTATACCCGTTACTCGTAGAGTAAAAAGGGTATACTAAAGTCGTGCAAATGTATGTAACAGGCAGAAGGAAGCATCTCCGATATCATAAAGTATATATATTCTTCATCAGCATCAACAGCCGAGTCGATATAGCCATGTCCGTCCGTCCGTCCGTCCGTCTGTATGAACACCTAGATCTCAGAGACTAGAAGAGCTAGAGCAACCAAATTTTATACGTAAGCTAGTATTGTCTGTAGGCAGATCAAGTTTGTTTCAAATTTTGGCCACGCCCCCTCCCGCCCCGCAATAAAATATATTGAATAACTCCCACAATTTTTAAGATATCGAGCTCAGATTGCAGTGTAGTCTTATGGCCAATATCTACAATCTCACAAATTTTCAAAAGGATCGGATAATAAATGGCCGAGTTAAAAAAATGTTGCATACTTATCCGAGCTGAGCTGAGTAACGGGTATTTCGAAGTTGGGAAGGGCCGACTTTAACTTACGCTCTCGTTAACATATACAAATGAATCAAACTTGAGAAGAACTGTACAAAATGGGATCTTTTCTTCTGTTGGTTTGTTTGAAACTCTTACGACAAGGTTTTGAAAAGAAGAAAAGTCGCAAAATTCTCAACAGATGGCGCACATTTCTTTATTTAGTTCAGTTTAGCACGTGGCGCAGTAGGCGGTCATTTAATTTGATATATTGGAGTTCATTTAGCCATTTTTAGTTCAATTCGACTACAGTTTACCAGGTGGCGCAGTAGGCGGTCAATCCATTTGAGTGCTTTGCATATGATTTTCTCAAATTTTGGTTTTGTGCTTTTAATTTAATTTAATTGCAAAACTTCTAAAAATCATCATTTAAGATAATAAATTAATAAAATGCCGTAAACAAAATGACAAGAAACTGTTAAAAACACATTCGCTCTAGTCTACTAGAACTGAGATCGGTTTGATAATATGTAAAGTCTGTTGTCTATTGATAATTATGCTGATTTATACAAAAAAAAAAGATCATTTACAGTTCAATATTTGTTACTAAACCAAGAAGAAGTCATGATAGCATGGGTGGGCGTTCGCAGAGAGCAAAGGAAATCAGCTGGATGAAAATGATTGGAGATCTTAAGCAAAGGTCAAAAGACAACAACTAAGCTTATGGGTAAATAGACGGCTCCAGGGAGGCATAAAAACGTTTGAACGCGGTTTCATGGAGTGAAGGGAACCGATACTACCGTCTCGAGCTATGATAAAACGTATTTAGGATTATAGCATTGTTAATGCACAGGGCGAGAGAGAGTAAATACGCTACTAAATTGGCAATGGATGAGAAATATGCTCAAAAATATATAGTAAAGCAAATTTTCTAGAGCAAAGCAAAGGCGGCACAAAAACTTACAGGTCTTTTAAGCATTTTAGCATAGTTAATGCAGAGGGCGACAGAGTTAGAGTAAGTAATGAGAAGTAAGCTTAAAAATAGCCGATCAGGCATAAAGGAATATAGAAGGAATATAAAGGAATCAAGAAACCGAAAGCCAAATCACCAATTAAGTTAATTGAGTTAAGAAAAAAATTCCTTATTTAGAAGCGTTTTGGATTTTGATTTCAAGATCGGTTGCATATGTTAAGCACGATTCGTGTTTGTTTTAAGAAATTGTAAATTTAAGCCTATAAAATACTCAATTTAATCATCTTTGCTCTGAAACTAATGCTAATATGTTCTTAAAAGTTTTCACTCCTAAAACTGTTAACATTTTGGTACATAAAACCAAGCTAAAGTCAAGCAACAAACAAGTCTGCTAAAACAAAGTTCATATAATACTTTGATCCAACAATTTGTAAGAATTGGTTCACAATCCATTAATAAATTATGGCAAATTTTTTTTGCCATAATAAATACAACAAAAAAAAAAATAACATTATTTGTGCTGTGTTTAAAAACTTAGTCTGTGGTTTTGTTCTTTCCACTTCCTGCATAACAAGTCCCCCATCTCTCTTCAAGTCTTTGACCCAAGACAATTTCCATTTGCTAGCAAATTGGAAGATAACAACAACAATAATTCAACATCCACATCTTCCAGTTTTCCTTCCACTTCTCCCATTCGCGTCATTTGTTTTCCTTGTGACGGCTGTGTTAAGTTTTGTTATATTTTCATTTATTTGGCTGCCTTTTGTTACATTTTATTTATTTATTCCGCATTTATTGTAGGGTACACACATTTGTGTGTATGTCGTTAGTGCAGTCGCGTCGTCAACTGTTGTCTTTATGACGACGACGACGACGACGATGCCAACTCTGGCGATGATGACGATGATGATGATGATGATTATTGCCATAGCCTGTTTCTGCTGTTGCTTTTCATTGTACGAAAGACATAAGAAAATTATAGGTATCTGCCCTTATGGCGCAGCGCAGCGAAGCGAAACAATAAAATATAAAATAAAATATGTACGAGTATGTTTACGCAATTACAAACAGACAAACAGACAACACAACCAAGAGAAAGACACTGCCACAGCGAGAGAGTTGAGATACAATATTTATAGTCAACGGAGGAGATACATGTGCATCTTATAGATACTCGTACATTTTTTGTGTGTGTACTTTTCGACTGCAGCTGAAGTTACCGCGTTGCTTCAGACAATTAAAGGCAGCGTCCCCCCCAAAAAAAAAACAAGTAAAAACTGAATTACAAGAGAAATAATAATCATGAAAATTGAAATGAATGAAAATGATTGCTTTTGCAATTTTGCTACCGCTACAAATGACATTATAATGTGTTATAATTTGTATGCTTTGTCCTTGGTTTAGTTGTGAAAATAATAATAACTCTGGCGTTTACAAATACTTGTATACAGATGTATTTAAGTAGACGGATTACTTGGGTGAAATCTTAACACCATTAAGCCCATGCTTTCTCAAATCTCTGTATCTTTGTAGCACTACAAAAGGACATAGCTTTGCCCACATTCCTGAAGTATGTGGATCCTTAAGTGTACAGGGGAGCAACTTTAATATAAGCCAAAAGGCTGAGAAATATTCAAAAGTCTAAATCAATACCAAAGATGGCAAAAAAGTATCCCAAAAATACATATAAGCTCAAAATTTCAATTTCAATTAGGATGTTTTTTCGTATACATAGTTTTTAATATCATTTTTTGATATAAAAATATCCACTTTTCAAATCCTATGTACGGTTTTCAGCTCCATTGGGTGAAAATGTCAGATCCATTCAAGATTAAATGGATATTTAAAGGTATCCCATCCAAATTGATACCAAAAGCATTCAATGGATATGATTAAGTATACAAAATTCGACCAAGACTTTCCAAAACACCAAACTATTTAGAATAAATACTATCAATGTACAATGTTTGTACCCATATAACATTATAATACCATACCATTTGCCAAAATCAGCATTTCAAAATACTTTAAGTCCAAAGGCTGTGCTCAAAGCCAGGTTACGGCCAAGTAGGTATGATAATACTCAGAAATCGTCCTTGTAATTTGCCTAGGTTTGTATTATGCGCATTACAAATCAACTGCAAATAAGCGCTGTGCGCATAGGCAGTGGGCACCACAGCTTTGAAGTATATATAGCCTCCTTACATAGGCTGGGGTTACCTGAATATCTTTAGAGTTGCATTTCGAACTAAAATCGACCTTTTGCAAGTGAAACGACACGGTCACCTAGATCCGTACCAACTAAAGTGCTTGGCTTTGAACAGTTGGCTTCAAATAGCTTAACTTTCGTCGTCCGTTCTATTAACGAAGCCAATTCTTGATTTAAATTGTCGTTGTTTAGCTTTCAAGAACATTTTGAACTTAACTGGGTATTTTGATTAGATTGAGTTTGGTTCAGGCTATAAATGGTCAACTCACTTAGGGGGCATAACTTATTCCAATGGATCTATTACTTACAAGCGTCCTAGAATAAAAGACATTGCAAAAAAAAGACAATAACTTTAGCGATCCCACCCTAGCTGATTCATTGATATATTTCAGTCTTTCAGAATAATATGCCAAATTTGGACTTGTCTAGCTCTTGAACCCTTGACCTTTTGCTTTTAATGAATGAGGAACGTTTGGAATATCGTTAACTTATAGTTTTCTGTGCGGTGATGGTGTTGAGTTGAATTGTGCTCATTTTAAGAACATTTGGAACATTTGTTTTCAAAAATTTTGAGAGAGCATCGTGATTTTATACAGAGTTAAAGGCTTTTAATATTTCAAACAGGCTTTGTGTTGCTTCTGTATAAGATGCTGATTTCGGTTTGATTTCCTAGTTTACCAACAACCGCATAACTCAAGAAAAAATAGAAGAAAAAAACTATAAAATTGTAGACTTTCTTTCTAGATGGGTAAAACTCAAGTTTTTGTTTTTAATTTTATTTTATTGCCTATGGTTCAGTTTTTCAGTTCTTATAAAGACGCTTTGTAGTCTCTAACAGTGCCCCAAGTCTTTAGTTTTAAAACCTTCTTCATTTTTTCAAACAAAATATCTTAAAGAGTAAGAACTATAGCAGAGCTTTTTAAAAAACTGCAGCAAATATTCACTAATCTGAATTCCTAGTTCCGCACGTTGATTCTCATATCAGAAATTATTAAAATATACCCAACACTTTGTTTTCTGACAACCATAAAAGCAATACAAAATTTTCTCAAATTAAAATGATTCAACGAAATAAACTCAGGATGTAACTGAAATGTATAAGACACAATCGAAATTAGCCTTATATTTCAGTGATTTAACAAATTAGGACCTAGGTTAATAAACATGTCAATTATGGTTTCCTTGTTACCATTATCAAACTTCTACAAGCTGACTTTTTCTAAGATTGAGACTGGAACTATCTTTTCAGCGCTAGAAATTTGTATTTTGAAGAAATCTAACAAACAAAAATATTAGTTATTGTGCTTAATAAAACTTTAGACTCTTTTATGGCCCATTTCTAATCTCAAGCAAATATTAACTAACCAATTATGATTCGATATCAGGCTAAATATCAACTGTATTTTCTATTTATATAGAAATAAAACCGAAACCTTTGGCTCGTTTTTTTTTTTGCTTTATAATAAGTATATGACCATGACGGTGCTATAAAATACATATATATTTAGCCCTGAAAAACCCCAGATAAATAAATTCATAAAAATTCTATTGCGCCCCCATTTAATCGTTACGCTATTTGTTCTATATAGAACAATCAGCTAGCTTTTTGGTTGGCAGATGAATTTTGCTGAAAAAGTCAGTCGCATGATAAGTATCGAATTTTTACTAATGCTAGAGCAAATGTTATCAGCAAAAACAAGTATATACTTATGTGAAATCGACACGACTTAAGATTACAAATTGTTATTATTATTATATTGTTATTGTATTATTTGGTGGCGACGATAAGATCTATGTGGGTTTATGGCCCACGAGTACCCCCCAGTCATAAAATAAATTACTTATTTATTTCAAGTGCGCGACGCAGAGTCGCAGGTGTATAAAAAACGAAAAAAAAAAATTCTTTATACCATATAATTGCAGCAATTTTTATGACTTTTTACTACAAAAAAGAAACATTGAAATAGGCTCATAAATTACACTACACTCAAACTCAAAAGTTGACGAAATCGAAATATTTTAATCTGTTTCTGTTTGCCCCTTCGGTGGGTGGCCCCTTCGTTTGTCGGCTACTAAAAGAAGAAAACCCTTTTAGGCAGACATAAATTTGATTTATTTGAATTTTTTCATATCAATCAAATGGCCTCCTAATGAGCCAAAGACCGCACACAGGAAACGAGAAGAGACATTTGACATTAGGTTGGTTCACACGCTACGCACCCCCTGCCCTCACCCCGCCCGCCTACCAAAAACTAAACGAAAACATCAATGAAGAGTTCAAACAACCTGCTGCTGCTGCTGCTGCTGCTGCTGCTGCTTAGCATAAACTAAAAGAACAATTATGACTAATGCTGGAGACAAAGAGCAGCGCAGGGAGGGGAAGAAAGAGAGAGAGGTTTTTCAGCACTTGGCAATTTTCTGAAATTTTCAATTGCAAAAACAAAACAAAAGAAAGCAAAAAGTCAAAGAACTCGCGCTCACACACAAACACAAACACACACACAAAAAGACAAAAGGGCAGAGGAAGTAAAGAAAGTAGCATCTTCTGGTGACTTTTGCTGAGGACTGGGTATGCGCAATGCTGCGTGTGATTCTGTGTGTGTGGTGCGTGGTCCATGAGCGTTCCCATAGTGAGAGAGCGAGAGAGAAAGAGCAAAGGAGAGACTACACATTTGACTCTATTAAGTAACAGGCTTACAGCTTTTTGTTAAAAGATACTTTTTGACATTGTAGCAGAGTTTGTCTAGGCACTTGGACCACTTTGACTTTTTATATAATTTTGCTGACAAAACCAAAAGAATATACTAAGGGAAGTAGCCTAAAGGATAAGTTAGTTATGAAACAGATGATTAAACACAAAACTAGAATGGAAACGTCAAAATCATTTCGTTTGTAAAAGAATATTCTACGAATTGGTTTGCTTCTCTTGATAAATTTGCCTATAGTATGAAAATAATAATCTTGGGCAGTAAAAATATTATTCCATGGGTTTTACAAATCGCGTCCTTTTCAAAAACTATCAAGTTGTTATACGATTTGGGTCGTTTTTAGGTCGAAGGCGTTTTTTAGAAGAAATGGGAATATTTCCTTTAGCTTGAACCGGTTCGATTCAGCTTTTTGGCTCCATTGAACTGGACCCAGAACCAATTTTTATACTCTGCGTGCAAAAGTATGTAACATCCAGAAGGAAGCATCTCCGACCCCATAAAGTATATATATTCTTGATCAGCATCAACAGCCGAGTCGATATAGCCATGTCCGTCTGTCCGTCTGTCTGTCCGTATGAACGCACAGATCTCAGAGATGGTAAGAGATAGAGGTTTGACATGTTTGGGACATATGCTTCTTATGTCTGCAGGCAGATCAAGTTTATTTTCAATTTTGGCCACGCCCCCTCCCGCCCCCGCAATTTAGAAAAAACGTCATATCTCCCACAGTTTTGAAGATAGATGGCTTATTCCTTCTGGACATATTTAGTTATTAGGATAACTTATCGATCCGCCAAAGAAATGAAGAAGATCGGATGAACGGTTTTCGAGTTATGATCAAAAGACAAATTTTCTTGGTACAGAGTATGTTATAGTCGGGCTTGACCGACTTTCTTTCTTGTTTTTTTTAATAATCACACAAAATATTGTCTACCAATATTTTTTAATGCTGTCTGCTCACCAAAATGACAGGTACAAAATAAAGAAACTCGCTCACTATCTAAGCAAAACCACTTGTTTTTGATTATTTCGTGTATTTAGTTGGATATTTCTCCCAGAGAGAAACACTCGAAGCTGCCTTACGATAGCAGATTGAAGTGGCTAATATCGTTTGACTCTCAACAGCTGAGCGTAAGCCACCGAGCAAATTAAGCCAAGTTCTATTTCAAAGTATAATTTTATTGGCTGTTGTTGTTGCACTAGAACCACTTCAGCACGCATACACACTTGCAGTTTATGTGCAACACGAATACATACAGGCGTAAAAGACACTTTTGACTGATTCTGTCCAGCAAAATGTTTTGAGAAAACAAATGCACATAGAGAGCGTAGAAAAACTCTCTCGTGTCCTTTTGAGAAAAGACTGTGGTAAATGTCAATCCGGTTCCCTTTTTATACCCTTTTCCCATTAAGTAATGAGTTCAACTATCATAATAAATCTTCCCCCACCGGTTCAGAGACGGTTACTAATTTATTTATATTTTATTATATTTTAAAACTTTTTTTTGTATCCTTTTTAACATTTTTTTTTATATAGTTTCAAATTTTTTCATTTTATATAAATAATTTTATTTTTGTTCTTACATATGTAAGAGTTTTACTTTTGCTATTGTCGCTCTTTTATTTTGTGGTTGTTTTTTATGAACTCTAGAAATTCTAGTTTGAAAATAAGAGCACTTCAAACTAGTACAAAATGTTCCTGGTTTGAGAACATAAAATTCTAAAGCTATTTTCAATTTGTTCTAAGACAAGGTCTCTGCTTGTCACCAATGAAGGCTGGGAATATCCACGATTAAGAACAATCACTCCCTAACAAAAGTGTTTGAACCAGTTAGGAATTTGAACAACAGAAACGTTTTAAAATAACTCGCATTTTCCGTTGCGCACTTTTTGGAGCTTTTTTTGGATCTAACACATTTGGTACTTTAAATCGTATTATTATTGTATGGAAAGTAAGGTAAAGGTGCTTTAGTATGACGAGAGGATCGTGTTCTTAGACAAAAATATCGAATTCTCAAAAAAAAAAATTTAATGAAAAATGTTCATAAATTGAAATTTGTCAAAAAGTTCTCTATAATTCCATAACTCACATAGATCAAACTATGTGCTTAAAAAGCCAAGAACAGTTCACCAAACTACAAACTACCTAGAAACCATATTGCCTTCTTTTGAAAATGCAACTGCCAATTAACTAGCTAATCCAGTTCTCTCTATCCCCCCTAATTACCACTTATGTATGTAGAGGGGAGGGGTGGTGGTTCTATAATATCAATTGTCTTCCATTTGGTTGCTAAATTCTACTTTTGTATTCTAAATGCACATTTGCTCAAAGGGCATAGTTTGTGCATTTTGTTCGGAAAGTGCATAAATGCATGCTTATTAACGAAACGACTACAAAAGTATTTACCTTATACCGTGGCGTTGTTATTTCTATTAGATTGCACATTAAAGCTGATTTTTCTATTTGTACAAGAAACTGCGTTGCATTTGTGCAACCAAGGGGTGAGCGTGGGGGCGCCGGGAGGTCTCGATCTCGACATTAAGTGCGTCAACGACTTGAAAAATAATTCAACAAAACATTGTTGTGTGTGTGTGTGTGTTTTTTTTAATGCTAATGACGCGAAATTGCACAATGCACGCAGACGAAGAAGAAGAAGAAGAACTTAAAATTATAAACAATTGACCAAAATTGATGGCAATGCAAACAAAAGTCGCACAAATATTTGTGTGTCTCGTGCATTTGATTTTCTATAATTGCAACTAATGCGCCTTTGATTTAACTTTATTGCACTTAAGTCTATTTTTCCTCAGTTGTTTAGCTGTCATTATTATTAATAATATTTACTTTTGTTTATGACTTGGCTTGTTGAAATGAAACTTTATGTTGACATTGAGTTCGATTTGCTTTGCTTTTTCGTTTCGTTTCGTTTTGTTTTTTTTTTTTTGTATTTTTTTGAATATTTTTCCATGTTATTTTTGCACTTTATTTATGTAAGTATTTGTATATATGCATAAATGAATGAGTCTGAGGTTCATGAATATGGATGTTAGATGGATATGTCTGTATGTATGTATTTGAGGGGTATATATGTTCAATACTGGTGGCGAATGGGCGAGAGTTAGAGGGAAGGTCCTATGCTTAATTATCTTTTTGCTTTTGCATAGAGCAAAGAAGTCTTTCTTTATCTCCTGAAAAATTAACCGAAATAACTCTCTTTTTGAGCCTGGGAAAATCTAATATCAATTATCTACATCAACAGCTAAGAACCCAATTCTAGTTTTAAGTACAGGTGCATTTACAAGCTTTACCTGGACCTTAGAATCTGACTTTAGCAACTTCTCTTCAACCGCCTTGGTACCATTTTGTCGACCCCCAGGAGTTTTTGCACTCAATGATGGCGACATGTTAGCTCACTGAGCCATTGCACTCATCTCTAGAAGCACGTCTACAACTAAAAAGCAACTGTGCGGTGGTTGGGTTGAGCTCAGTTGGGCTCATTTGAAGAAAATTTGGAAGATCATGTTTTTATACCCTTGCAAAGGGTATTATAATTTTGCCCAGAAGTTTGCAACGCATAGAAATATTCATTTCCGACCCCATAAACTATATATATTCTTGATCAGGGTGACGAGCTGAGTCGATTGAGCTTTGTCCGTCCGTCTGTCTGTCTGTCTGTTTCTACGCGAACTAGTCTCTCAGTTTTAAAGCTATCGAGCTGAAATTTTGCACAGAGTCTTCTTTTTGCTGCACACTATGTCGGAACCGACCGGATCGGATGACTATAACTCATAGCTCCCATAGAAACAATCGGTCGAAAAACTAGTTTTAGTATGAAAAACATTTTTCTTTTCAATGGAAACGTCTCCAAACCTTGTAATCGGAGGTTTTCTGTGTTTTTTTATAATTCTACCAAGTTTTATCAAAATCGGACAACTATATGGTATAGCTGCCATACAAAAGATAGGTCTAAAAAACAGTCTTAGTTAGAAAAACTTTTTTGTTTTTAATGGTAGCATCCTGTAATTTTGTATTTGTTTGTTTCGCGTGCTTTTACACAATTCTACAAGTTTTTGTCCAAATCGGATGACTATATCATATAGCTCCCATACGAACGATCGGTCGGAAAATGGGAAAAAAGAATTTTTTGAAAATATTTAAGCGAGCACTTGCAAGGGTATAAAAACTTCGGCACAGTCGAAGTTAGCTTAGCTTTCTCGTTTTTATGTTGAGTTGAACAGATTTTCACACATTTTTATCGATCCCCAGAACCTATTAAACTCAATGATGGCGACATGTTAGCTCACTGCGCCATTGCACACATTTTTAGCAGTGAAAAAAGAATTTTGCGGTGGTTGGGTTGAGCTAAATTGTGCTCATTTCAAAAAAATTTAGAAGATCATCGTACTCCCATTTTTATATAAACAGTTTTTTTTCCACTGTATACAAAAAGTGTAAGCAAAACCCTTCTTCCACTGTTTCTTCACCGAAAAAGCCAAGAGAACAAACACTTCTCTTTGTATCCCCATGTCCATATATATCAATTGATCAATCCCATTAACCAAGCGTGAATCAATTTACTCACCCTCTCCTCCTCGCGTATCATCTCGGCAATTTCCGGTTTGATCTCCATATCATCATGATGCGCTGATGATCCGCTATTTCCACCACTAGCTCCACCCGCTGCACTGGACGCACCCGGAGCCGTTGCACCGCCAGCCGCTGCTGCTGCCAGTGAGGCACCCAAGGCACTGGCCATGGCGGCATGCGAATGGGCCAACTGATGTTGGGCGGCCAATTGTTGAGCGGCAGCCGCCGCGGCATGATGATGCATGGAGCTGTTGGCTGTTTGTGGCTGTGCATGATGAGCGGCCGCAGCCACAGCGGCAGCCATATGCGGTGGCAGAGCGTTCGCCTGCTGAGCTGGAGTAGAGTTGGGTGAGGTGAGGGCAGCTGCTGAGCCATTGCTGGGCGGTGGTGGTGGTGGCGGTGAGCAACTGCGTGCCGAGGAGCGATACGAAGCTGAAGTGGAACTGGAAGAGGTGGATGTGGTGGCATGGGTACCGGCAGAGGAACTGCTGCTAGAGGCTGACGAGGAATGACCGGCCAGAGACTGGGGATTGGGTGAAGCGAAAGGATTACGCACTATGGTGGAGGTGGTCATCGAGAGGGGTTGCTGCTGGCTGGGAGTGACTGCCAATGCTGTTTGGTTAGGAGAAGCAGCTCTCAAGGGACTTGGTGTGGCATAGTTGCCATCTCGGGAACGTTTTCGCTGGCGCTGATTCAGATCCAAAGCGGCATCGGCTTGCAGTTTGCTCAGTAGGCGGGCTCGCTTGGGTTTGAGCTCATCATCATCATGATCTTCTCGCAACAACGAAGCCGCCAGCTCTTCATCCTCTTCGTCATCGTACACCGTCATGCGTTGTTCGCAGGCAGCAGGTCCTGCCCCTCCTGTACCATTGGCACCCGCACTGACCTCAGCCAGGCCGCGTATCTTCAGAGTTTCGGCCACTTTGAGCAGCGGATTGATTTGATCCTGACACACATTGATCTCTCCCTTGTACATAAACTCCACCAGGGCCTTCAGGTCCGACCAGTTCACATCGCGCATTATGATAATCGGATGCTGGCAGGGATTATCATAGAACAGAGCCTGGAAATAGGGCGAGCAGGCGGATAGCACCATTTTGTGTGCCTTAATCGAGTGTCCCTCACAGGCCAGGGTCACATCCACAAAACTTTCATTCTGCAGCAGTTCATCAAAGACATTGGTCAGATTGGATTGATAGTTATTCCAGCGCAGGCAAAACTGCTGATTATCTCCTGTGGCACTCGAGGGCATACGCCTCTGTGAAGTACCAGTTGCAGCCAGTTTGGGTTTGGTGGCATTAACGGATCCTTTACTCTGGCCAAACTCAAAGAGAGCTGCCGCCGCAGCCAAATTGTGTGTGACTTGTGGTTGTGGTGAGACGGGCAAAGATCTGGATTTCTTCACCTGCAACTGTACCCGAAGCTCAGGATCCAGTGGTTCACTTAGGCCCACCACCTCGCTGGAGGTCAAAGGTCTGGGCGGTGGCGTTAAAGCCTGTTCGTTGATCATGGCCACCGCCACCACCTCTTTGGCTGGTTTCGTTTCCTCCGAAATCTCCGTTTTTGGTTCCTCCTCCATTGCTGTTATCAGCGCTTTATCCTCCTGCTCCTCCTTGTCGAGCAGAACTTCTGGTTCTGATTTTTGGTTCTCTGTATTGCTGCTGCTGCCTTCGTTATGGGGTGTCATGGTGTAGTCATTCGCCTCATACTGTTGCGACTCATCCACTTCACTTAGTTTCTCCTCAAAGTCAACTATATCCTTGGTCATATCCATTTTGTAGTCCTTTTTTGGGGGGGTTCAACTATTCTCTGGGAAATTGTTGTTGTTTAATTTTTGGGTTCGACTATTTTCGGTATTTAGCACATTTTTGCAATTGTTTTTGATTTTATTTGCTGGTTTGTCAGTTTATGCGCTGCAATTGGAGGAGAAAATATGGAAAAAGTTTTTTTTTAGTAAATTCTACTTTGAAAATATTACAAAATTTTGAAATAAAAGCTAATTGAAACTAGAAATAGTTGGTAATAATATAGGCTCTCGCTGTTTTAAGATTTTGCGGAACTTCTTTAGTTTGGTATAGTCTAAAGCAGGGGTCGGCAATGTTGGCAGAGACTTCAGCAGAATATAAGTGGGTCAATAAGTTATCCATTCGTTGAGCATATTTAAAAAACCAAGAAAGAAAGTCGGTCAAGCCCGACTATAACATACTCTGTAGCAAGAAAATTTGTCTTTTGATCATAACTCGAAAACCGTTCATCCGATCTTCTTCATTTCCTTGGCGGATCGATATGTTATAATAATAACTAAATATGTCCAGAAGGAACAAGCCATCTATCTTCAAAACTGTGGGAGATATGACGTTTTTTATAAATTGCGGGGGCGGGAGGGGGCGTGGCCAAAATTGAAAATAAACTTGATCTGCCTGCAGACATAAGAAGCATATGTCCCATACATGTCAAACCTCTATCTCTTACCATCTCTGAGATCTGTGCGTTCATACGGACAGACAGACAGACAGACGGACAGACGGACGGACGGACAGACGGACATGGCTATATCGACTCGACTGTTGATGCTGATCAAGAATATATATACTTTATGGGGTCGGAGATGCTTACTTCTGGATGTTACATACTTTTGCACAAACTTATAATACTCTATGTACCTTCGGTACAGAGTATAATGATCTTTAAAGCTCTCAATTCTCAAATGCTTGAAAAAGAAACATTTGGGCAAGCAATTTGCTCGTTTTCTGTCTACAATTAAAACAGTGTTCCTCCAGAAGAGAGGAAGGAATAAGTGACTGTCTCTCTCTCTCTCTCTCTCTCTCTCTCGGCAAGCTTTTCCTCATGTGAATTGCCAAGTGTGTTCGGCCAGCCGGGACTATTGCAGGTAAATCATAGTTGCAGCTTCTCTGCTTCCATTGCCGACCCCTGGCCTAAAATTAACTATGAAAGAAGAATATCCCATAGAATACCAAAAGATTTTGCTCGATTTTGGATCGAAAGTGATTTGTAGAACACTTAAAATATTCTTCGTCAATTCCCATTCTTTCTTGAAACCGAATACATGACATGGTCACATTTTTGATGTGAAAACAAGTTAAAGTATCGATCAAGCCGAACCATAATATACTCTGTATCTCCCAAAGTTCTGTATATTTCTGTTCAATTTTAAGTTAGATGCTACTTATTCTTATGTCAAAAACGAAGAGTTCCAGTAAGATGAAATGCATTAGAATCATTAAACCATCAATTCTATCTCAATGTAATAAGTCAAGTTTTAAAAATCAGACTTCTTTCAATATAAAACATTCGAAATATTTAGGTAAGCACACAAAACTTAACAGAGAAACTTTTGTTTGAGGTATGAGGTCAAGAGTCAGTCGACTTTTGTTGTCGGAAACCACACTTATTATAGCTAAAGCCTACAAAAATATGGCCAATAAATGTCAGCAAATATCGCCTCAAAAAATAGTTCATATATTCAGTATGGTTTTGTCTGCAGGAAATAGTTAAAGATGCTCGGAATATTCACAAGAGGTCTCAATTGCAAGAACTGTGTAATTATTTATTGTATTTTAAACAAAAATATCAATATGTCTTTAATATTACCGACATCCCTCGTTGGTTAAAGTAGATGACATTGATTTTAAATTTTGCACAGAGGGAAAAAAAGCAAAAAAATTGGAAATCGAACCCAAGACTTTTGACGCTCAAGGACGGCGGCTTGTTCCATTATCACACGTTTTTGTAGAAGCCTTACTTATACTTTTCTGTGCGGTGGCTGAGTTGAGTTGAATTATGCTCATTTCAATAACATCTGGAACATTTGAAAGAACATCTTAAGTTGAAGATAACTTCTTTTCTGAACAGGTTCTGTTCTGTTTTCAGCTGCCATGCCACCAGTTTCGCTTTCGTAAAAGACTTGCATTTTATAACCAGTTTTTTGATCAAATTTGCTCTTCAAATTTCAAAACTTTTTCGATTGCCAAAATTGGGTTGTAGGGTTGTAAGAAGCTGTTGAAATATTTGTTTCTCTTGTCTATATTGTCGTTTGCACTGCCAAAGACAAAAAATGGGCAATCCTTTCATAAGCTGAGATCAAAACTTCGTGTTTCAATTCTACTTTTGTTCATATCTAAAGCAGGGCTGCAAATTGCGGTTCAAGCCCGAAATTCCAACATATTGTACACTGTGTAGCGAACTTCAAATCAAATCAAAGTTGTTGAACCTGAACAACTACTAAAGTGTTTGGCTTTACATTACATAATCTAGGCAATATATTGCAAAAGAGTCTAATATCCTACATTTTTAGATCCTTGATTCCAAAGATTATGAAATGGTTCGCTAGAACCAAGTAAATAAGCGACACATTGGTAATATGAATTGAATATGCTTTTATATTTACTTTCAAAACTGAGTCTTCGAATTTTCTAAATGATCATCGACCCAAGTCCCATTGAGGCTCCCCAAAAATTAAATTATGAGACTTAGTTTTGAAATTAAAAAATTATTGACATTGACTTTCAATATAATTCAATTAAATCTGGAGCCGAACCAAGGCTTAAACTTATGTTCCAAAGATTTCTTCGATTTAAGTTTAAACCCCATAACTAGAGGAACTGGAAGAATTCTATGGTTTGCAGCCCTGGCTTAAAGTCTCTTGCAACTTAACTTTGAGCTTAAGTTTTAGGTAAAAAATCTACTAATTGTTTCATTTTTTTAAATGCTTAGCTTTGTTTATCGTTATATTCTGAATGTGAGGCTGAAGGCTGATATATATGCCTGCACCTTATATGGGTACGGCCTAAAAGTCCAAGCCGAGCTGCTCTCGATCTTTTGGCTTGTGTGTAACTCATTTTCGCATCACCAAAAAGGGTCCTACGGTTTAACGCCTTATCAGAATGGCACAGTTTGAGAAGCTTTTTCATGGCTAGTTACTTGTAAGCTGGCGCCTATAGCTGGTGAAGGTGAACGGGTGTGTAAGTTTTTAAGGAAACGACTTTTTCATTTGATATCCGGGGGCGGGGTCGAACCCACGATCAAGGCAGGCACACACACTACCTGCTGCACCACTTCAGGCCACATAAAACAATTATTGCAGTTAAAAAAATATATATATATATCGTTGTTTCCTAAGCTGTTTTTTCACTTTTGTGATGTCTCATACAAAATTTCGCAAATGAGGTATCAGACAAGTTAATAATAGAAGCACAAAAATATATGAAACGATGAATGAAAAGTAGGCTAACTGAATTCCTTAAGGAGTTTTTTGACAGCCTACTTATTATAAACTAAATATAAGATCTCGACAAGTGAAAATAGAGCCTTAACTTCTTGCTTTTGGAAATCATTCAATAGACTTGGAGGACCTAAAAACATGGGCCATTATGGGTGACGATTTTTTTAAAATTTCTACAATTTTGGGACTTTGTTGCACTGATTCTTGGTACTTAGTACTTGGTACTTAGACTTTTGGTCAGGGATGCAAACCACTCGAAAATAATTACTGGTTCGGTTCAGTGGCTCACACAATTTCTGAACCGCCGGTTCGGTTCATTACATGGTTTTTGAAGCTAACTGTACCGCGGTTTCGGTTCGGTTCAGTGGTTCACAAAGACACATTATGAAATATTAAGATTTCTGTAGAAATGGTACTTTTCGAACACTTTTGAAATTTAATTCTTCTAATCCATTTGAATGTCTTTAAAATCATTAGAAGAATGTGCATTGTTTATTATGTCGGACTTACTGAAATTCGTATGTAAATTCCTAGAGGTATGCCCTTCAAAAAGAGAGAATGTCGGCTACAAAAGAATACGTTCTATGCATCTTACATACCCTATTCATCATATTAAACGAAATAAAACTCTCTTGTCTAAGATTGAATTAAGGTAAAGAAGATTGAATTGAAAACGTTGTCTACTAGAGGAAAAAGACGGATTGATGGCAGGATTATTAAGAGATAGTCGGGCCATTGCAGAAGACTTACAGTATTACAAGTTGTAAATTTTGTGTCAACTCATCCTATGTAGAGGGTCGAACGAAATGTATAAAAATTATCTTCTGGAATCGATTCAAATTCCCAAATTAATTAAAAACATTGGCTAGGGGAAAGCGATTCCAGTTAAAAGTCTTCGTTTTCTTTTGTGGTTTTCAGTTCGGTTTAGCAATTCTGGTAGGAAGCCGGTTCGGTTTGCGGTTCGGTTCACTAGCTGGAATAAGCGGTTCGGTTCGGTTCAAAACCGGTTCGGTTCAGAACCGGTTTGCATCCCTGCTTTTGGTGTTCGTTTAGGTTATTAAGGTATATTTTTTGTTCTACCGAACCACACAGGTAAAGGTTTCATATATTTTCACACTCGGTTCGGTGCACAGTGACAAATATGTGGGAACTTGGAGTTCGAACCGTTTCTGTTAATACCCTACATGCAAACCTATTTAGTTTATGGACTTATTCTATCATGAAAAGACTTCTCAATCACTGTTTCTTGGTCTCCAATGAAACGAACCGAACCTTGTTATTATAAAATTTTTGATACGGCTTAACATTTTTAAAAGAATGTCGTTTTAAATAGCTGGGTTAATGGGCAAAAACATACCGATTTGCTCTGCTGAGTTAATTGAAGCATCAAATGGCCTGCTTAACCGAAAAAAATAACTATAGAACAACTCGAACTTATTAACTCAAATGAAAACTTTGTATAAATTGTTTGAAATCCAAAATAAACCGAGCGAATTCAAAGTTGTTACTTTTTTTCAAACTAAGACTAAATGAAGCAAGTGTAATTAGCCGAAATTCGCTAGCAAAGAAAACAAATAAAATTTGTTTCCTTGGAAAATTCAATCTAAACAAAAAGTTTCTTGAATTTGGCCTACAGTCATAACTCTATTAAATAAACCCATTAATCTGTAGCTTTGGAAAAATTTCCATGAATTTCTATTAAAATATTTGATTAGCTAAGCACACACACACACAGACACACACACAATGAAATTATTTATGTTTAATTTGGTTTAATTTATAATACTGAACGGCAATTATTTGCCATGGGCCCGCCACCGCGAGACAATCATCAGCGAGAGTTTTGTTATTTATTATATTATTTAATATATAATTATTGTTTGTTGGTTGCGACTTGCAATATGGAATTATTATTAATTAAATACAATTATTTATGTAAGCGCGGCGGGGGTGGGTGGCTGTTGGGGTTTTCATTATATTTATATATATAAAGTTTAATTATATTTATTATGATTGTTCTTGCGCTTTTTGCCTTTTATGTTTATTATTATTTCATTCCAATTAAAGTCGTCGTTCGTCGACGTCGTCGTGAACTGTTATTATTTTTGTTTATTTGTGGAAGTCGGAGGAGGAGGAGGAGGAGCAGTGGGTGGGTGGTTTGGCAGACTCCCCCCTCTGCTTTTGCTCCATTTTTTTTTTTGTACAACTTTTGCTTCCTTCTCCTTCGTCTTCTTTGTTATTACTTTTATTTATTCATGCTCGAGCATTAAATTTTATGTTTCTTGGCGAAAATATAAATAAATAAATACAAATTTTTGCGGGAGTATTTCCTGTGTTTTCTCATTAATTATTTATGGCCAAAGCAGCTGTTATTTATTTATTATTTTGTTTTTAAGGCCGAGAGTCCTGGGGTCCGCTCTCTCTCTCTCTCTCTCGCTCGCTCGATCGCACACACAAACAAAAGCGTAAAAGAAGGCACAATTTATATTATAGTATTTATTTATTTACGCTTATTTATTATTTATGTTCAAAGTAATAAATTACAACAGCCAAAAGCCTGCCGCTGCTGCTGCTGCTGTTGCCACTGTCTGTGGGTGCCCGTGCCCGTGTGTGTGTGTGTGTGTGTTTACCAAACAGTTTTTGGCGCGTACCACCCACCCACCCAACCACTCAGGCAAAAGTTCTACTCTGTTGCCTGCTTCGCGTAAGTTTTCTTAATTCCTGTGCGCCCAACTTCAAGAAGTCTCGTTTTATGGCTTTGTCCTGGAGCCTGGCAACTTGCGTCGCGGGGTGTTGGGCGGTTGGGTGTTATAAATTAATAAATTACAATTTCATTTTGCGCGAAATCGATTTTCAGTGCCCGCAGAGTAGTTAATTTAGTTTCAAGACAAAGTAATTGCAAATATAGATATCAAAATAATTACACTGTTTTTTTTTATTGTTGTTTATTATTATTGCTTTTTGTTGTTGTCTAAATGCAACACATGCTGCTTGCGGCTGTTGTTGTTGTTGCTGCTTTTGTTGTTTGTCCACACACACGTTTACTGTTTTGTTGTTGTTGTTGTTGTTGTTGTTGCTTTTGCTCTCGTGCTCATACAAAAACGTGCACTCACGACGAAAGTTAAATACGAACTGAAACTCATGAATTCGGAAAATGAATGAAACTCGAGACTGAGTCTCTGCCCGCTGCCCGACGCCGACGTCGCGTCGACTGTGTGCGAGCGTAGACGCGCCGGCGTTGCGGCGAATTCAAAAAGAGCCAAAGAGAGAGCCACATTTTTTGAAAATCATTCAAAGAGCTATGGGCGGTGTGAAGAGCAAGAGGGAGAGTGTACGAGTACTACTCACTTGTTTGCTCTTGACTGCTGATTTGGGTTTTGATCTGTTTGTTGGCCAAAAGTTGAATGAAAATTTTCAAAATTTTTGGCATCAATTAATTTGGGTATTTTGAATTAATTTATGAAGGTTTTTCCGAATTTCAGCTTAAAAAACTTCCAAAAGTTATTGTTTCTATAGTGTTTTTTAAACAAAGTATAGCATTTATTTCTCTGAAAATTAATAATTATACCTTATTCTAAGCAAGACTGCAAACCTTTAAAATTCTGCAAAAGATTCGAACTCTTCTTAAAGTCTTGGGTTCGGTTCGCAAAGCAATGCCTTTAAATTTCACACCAAAGGTATATCTTCTATTACCCCATTTAAACACACAAAATTATCATGATAGATGCTCCTAAAAGTATGTCAACTTTACTTTCTTGCATAATCAACAGTTTAAATGAGTTATTGAGGGTCAGTTATGGCAGCTTTATGCATAATCTACACTTTGCATTCACTCAGATAGTTGGACTAGTTGAAGGTATTCAAAACGATATGCAAAGCACACTTCAAGGGCAATTATCTTGATCATTTTTGTATATAAACAGGTAATAAGAGTGCTATACCAATTAGGCTTATATTTTTGGAAAAATTTTAAAATTAAGACCTACGTCCATTCACCCATTTTTGCATTCGCAAAAGTTTTTCGATTTGTAGAACAATTTTGACCGAAAACCCGGTTTCTAATCTTTTGCGAATGCGATTCCTCTTTGAATATTTTCCATCTTAAGCCAGACTTTTGTTTCATTTCCTTTATCAATGTGCTAATATCCCTTATTTGCATATGATTTTCAAAATTGTTTTTTTCTCTTTTTTTTCAGTAAACAGATGTGATAAAGGTAAGTAAGATCTTTAAAAGTCACTTCAACAATCTTGCAGTCTTAAATCATGGCTAAGAGTACAAAACTAAATTTAATTAAATCATTTTAAAGCAAATAACACATCTGAAAGCAGTTTTCCTGTTTTTACTTACTCTTTCAAAGTTATTATTGTCTCAAAAACCCAACATATGGGACGCATTCAGCGGTTAAATCCAATTTGCGAATAATGAATACAGGGATTGGCGATTGCGAATGGTAAATTTTACATACCTATTTGCTGAGATGGAATCACATAGTCATGTAAGATCGGTAAGACCGTTTACCGATTATGTTAGTGTCATTCAGCAGAGACTATCGTAGATCAGTAATCGTAAGTCGGAATTATCTGCTGAATGCGCCCCTTCATAGCTTTAATCGTGACATTTCGTGACACTTTTTTTCTTTTAAATAATCAAACCGAACACTATTTAATTTCTTGTAACAAATTTGGTTTTATAAAAAACTAATCAAAAATTGGTTTCTTAAGCCTATCTGTCAGTCTCTGATATCCAAAATCACAAATATTTTGCAATTTAGATGCTGTTTTGAAAAAAAAAATGATCTCAAAATCGCAAAATTTTTCTCGAGTGAAAAAAATTGAATATTGAAAGTTTAAAATAGATTTTCTATCAATTAAAATTCTTAAACAAAATGGTTTCCCTTGATCAGCTTTGCTTTAACACAAAGTTTAAGAAATGTAAGAAATCTGAAAGCATTGGAAACTCACAATCTTTTGATCAAAGGACCAGAAGACCTTAAATCAATTAAGCTATAAAGCTTAAATATTATCTCCCCGTCATATTTAGTTATTGATAAATCATTCAGATAATGTGGAAAACCATGCTAAATGAGGTCGCTTACTATACCTTAACAACGAAAGTGAAGGGCATAAAAGTAATGAAAATAAGTTAAAGGAAACACAATATTGTGTAAATGATTTCCTTTCAAACAATTTTGTTGTGCCCTCCATGTAACATATTACATATTGCAGGCGTTACTTTGTAAATGTCCCTTTTTTAAGGGTAGTATGGTGGTATAGCACCTGATGCAGGTACCTGGAGTCAAATGCACTTGTTCGATGTCTTTAAACAAAGTACGACATTAAACTTAAAGTATCAAATAAGTAAATTTTTATTTAAAGCCAGTCTGAAAACCTTTCAAAAATATAGCAAAGGATTCGGACTGAACCAAGTCTTGAGCTTGTCGAAACGAAGATTTTGGTTTGAGCATTGGTTACTAGTTTTTTAGATCGTAATAAAATTGTTACTTTGATTTTTGATTAATTCTAACGAATTGTTACGAATACAGATTTGCTAGACTTATGTTTTTTTTTTTGCTATCTGGAACAAGTATTATAAAGTTCCGATTATAGATAACCTGCTTAAGCCGCAGTTTTACCCACAAATTCTCGAAGTTTATATATATTTTATATAAGTCAGTAGAACCTTTTTCATAATTTTAAAATTTTTGGCAGTCCCATTCGTTACTAGACCGGTTTATACCTTCGTTTTTAATAAAAATACAATTATTTGGCTACATAAGGCTTTATTATGAGTTTTTAGCAATAGTTTAGCGAATGTTCGTGAAAAATTCAGACTTTCCAGCAATTAGTATATCCAGTAAGAATTGTTTCCACCATTTACATCATGCCTTTTTTTTGCATTAGTGTTTCTTGTTAATATCAGACGTCCAATAGTTTTGACTATCCCAAAAACTTGCTGATTTGATATTCGGATCCTTAAAATTCTGTGAGTTTCTAAGTTTTATGTCAATAAAATAAAAAATAGATGTTAAGTGCCGACTTTTACAAGAGTTTTTTTTTAAATAAATCACTTAAGAATATGTTTTGAAACAAATATAAAGCAAGGTAAGAACTCGAAGGACTTTTAGCAGTTAGCAACAGGGATCAGCTTTTAGTGTTAACACTCAATATATAGAATTTACGACTTTCACTAGAAATTTAGAAGACCAAAAACAGCACAAGAAAAAAACCTTTAGCAGCCATCTGCTTGTGCGTCTCACTTCAAAGGGTGAGCGTTATTTCTTCGTGTTAATTCGTGTAGATTCGTGCATTTGCGTGTCACGAAATTCAGTTTTTTCAATACTTTGCCACAGCCAACAAAACTAAAAAAATTAATTGCTAAGAAAAATACAATTTCTAAATGAAATTTGCTTTTTAAAAAGGTTTTCGGATCATAAATGGTGTTAAATTTTTGAGAAAGTGAAAAAGGAAGCCCAGTTCTTACCTAAAAGAAACCAAAATTAAAACTTTTTTTTTTCAAGAAATTTAAGTTAAAAGACAATTTCCCACTGATTTCGATCATTTCTCAAAATTTCAAATTGCGGCCTATTTACGTGTGTGTGTGTGCAAAACAAAGAATCGGCTGCTGCACACCTTTTTGGGGGCACCTGCCATAACAACAACAACAACAACAATTACAATTACAAACTACTTCAGCTTGGCCTCAAAGAGAGAGCCCAGCTGGCGGCTGCTGTTGGCCAGTAAGAAAAAGTGTTGCTGTAGTTGTAGTTTTTATTTTCGAGCGCAACCCTCAAAGGCTTCTTCAGCCATTCCTCTGTGTGTGTTGTTGTTGTTGCTGCTGCTGTTGTGGCTTAGTTAGGCCAAAAGAGCAGAGAAAAACTACCGGAAAGCTAAGGCCACGCCCACAAAGTTGCTTCTGTATGTGGCTCGGCAATGGGTGTGAGCGAGTGCGCCAGCTACATTTGCTCCCTACAAAGCACACACACACACACAGACACTCAGGCCTTCGCCTACAAAAAACGAGCATTCGTGTTGCCGAAGCTCTCTTTGGCAAAAGAGCAAAAAAGACAACAAAAAAAAAAGCACACTCACATCTTCTCAATGCAACAACTATCACAATCTGATGACGTCAGGCGGTAGGCGGCGCCACGAACGCATTTTTAGTCGGGCCTACGCATTGTTGTTGTTGCTGTTGTTGTTGCCGTTGTTGTTGGTAATGGGCTGCGCACAAGTGACAACTAGCAGCAACAACAACAACAACAACAGCTAGTAAAATACAATTTATATCTCCCCTCTGCCTACATATTTTGCATATTTTATTTCATTTTCTCTGTGACCTTTTTTTTGTGCTTCGTGTTTTTGGCCACGAGGCCTTTGGCCGAACTTCGTGCTCAACGCCCATTGGCCCAAAACGTTTAAATATATCAAATATATATATATATAATGTATGTGCATATATATATATATAGAAAAAAGCGTATAGAATCTCGCACAAATATTTATAAACGGTTGAGCGCGTTTCGTCCCTGCCAATGGGAGGAGGCGGTGCTCAGCCGCATTACTTTGAAAACAGCAAACGGGGGAATATGAAAAGGGGCAGAGATGGAAATTGAATCAAGTGATGGGTAAATACACACAGGGTTTTCTCCATCATTTTTACAGAGCAAAAGTTAAGAGATCAGCAAATTAGTTTTCTTATCTAAAAAGATCTCTTTCGAATCAGAATCTTCATCAGAAGATTGTTCACGATTTCTTAGTTCTTTAGATCGTACTTAAAAAGTGTACTAGTTTCTTAGAAAGAACTTAAAAACCCGCTTTCGGTCGCCTGAAGATGAATGGAAACTAAAAGTTAGGCGGTTCTTAAACATGGAAACATTTACCAATCCGGTCAAAATGCAAGTCGGAAACTGACCTGCTCATTGCAGACTTCTACTTCAACATCTTTAGGGATAGTTCTCTGAAAGTGTTCCAGATTCATTTTGTCTGGGATACCGCACAGAAATATTAAGTAGTGTATTATATATTATTACAAGCCTATAAACCGACCAAAAACTAAAAACTGAGAAAATTTAAATGAGATTAAAAATCTCAAAAACAACTCAACCTGTCAACCCATCTGAAGATGTCTGTAGTTTCTCAAAACGTATTTTCGTAGTGTCGATTCATTAAAATCGCAAAATAACACTATATTTGTAAGAATCAGGGCTACAAACACTGCAAATTTTGGGAGCACAGATTAGTGAGCTTGGACCAAAATATACCAACAGTTAAGGTTCGGAAATTTGAGGTTCGAGGCTTTTGGTAGAAGGTTTTGGCTAGAAACTTGGATTATTTAAGTTTATATACAGCCATGCTCCGGCTTTCACTTATTTTTGCGAATTGCGATTTCAGCAAATTCGTACGATTTTAGTTTAGAGCGCTCCGAAATTCGATAGATTTTGTCATCGATAATGTTCCATTCCCAACTTGTTTTGTGTCATTTCACATAACAAAAACAGCTGATGAGCGCCACTAGTCATGCTATCGATAGTCGTATATCGATATATACCATGGCCAAATCGCAAATGTTTGTTATTGTTGTCAGTTTTCCATCTCGCTCCATTTTGTGTATCTCTATTTAATAATTGTATAAAATATTGCCTCAATGCTAATTGAGTGGATGAGTCCGTAAGACAAATCTAAAAAGGTTAAAGAACTGAATTAAAATAGTTCCGTGGGCTGTCTGATTGTGCATCAACCTATATTTTGCATTTACTTTTCATTTCACGGACTCAGATGTCGCCGGTTTAAAAACGGCCAAACTTTCCGATTTCCGAATGACGGAGCACCAACTTTTACGATTTGGTGATCAAATCGCAAAGTTTTTGCGAAAGCGAAAATGGGAGCATGGCTGATAGTAATTGATCCAAAAATGGCACAAACTGTATGTGAATTGTGTCCATTTTGAGCCGAATCGCAGATAGATGACAGGTATATTAATAGATCGGCGGGCAATTGCAGAAGACTTACAGGATTACATGTTGTAAAAGTGTTTTCAATACATCCTTAAGGGGAGGTTCTAGTCCAATGGCCCGAAAATGTGCGTAATTTCATGATTTTTCTTAGAGAGTACATACGTATTTTTTTTAAAAAACTTTTGTGGCATTTATTTGTCTATATTTTAAAAAGTTTACAAAATTTTTTCCAGTAAAAATAATACAAAATGGCAGCTCCAGCCCTCACTGACGGCGGTCGTGCGCGGCGGTGGACAGAGTGCGCGGGGCACTCTACAGCCCTGCCAAGTGATCTGAATCGAAAAAACCAAAAAAAATCTTAAAGTAGATGAAATTTGGGGGGCCTTATGATTTTCCGATTTTTAAAAAACCCTTTTAAAAAAAAATGGAGACCCTTTTTAGGAAAAACACATTTTTTGCCTTGTTTTATTTGTTTTCACGTTAAAAAAAAACAGTACAAAAAATTTTTTTTTTACAAAAATCGCTTCCTGAAGTCCCCCTAAATTGAATAAGCTTTAATTAGAGCAGCCAAACGTCGAAATCGGTGTAGTCGTTGAAGCGGAATCACGCCCCGCGCGCAAAAAAAAGGTGTTTCGAGAAAAACACGTTTAAAGTTTGACGAGCGCGCGCTTCTATCTGTTTTTCGGCCGACGAGCTCTCTCGTCTATAGGCTATAACTCGTAAAATCAATTAGATAGGGAAATATCCTTTTGCCTACACATTTTTAAGACCGTAAGGATGAAAATAAAGCAATAAAAAAAAATTATTTTTTTTGGTCGATTTTGACTAGAACCTCCCCTTAAAGGTTATATTGATCCGTCATCGCTAAGAATGTAGAGAGTCGAGGGAAATTATCTTGGAGAAACGATTTAAACTACCAAATTAATAAGTACTAAAGTTAAGCGATTCACGTCTTAAAATTCGCCAGAGGACTGAACCGAACTGTTTTTCTTAGTGGTTTTCGGTTCGGTTCAGCATTTCTGAAAGGAAGCTGGTTCGGTTTGCAGCTCGGTTCGCCAGCTGAAAAGAGCGGTTCGGTTCGGTTCAGAACCGGTTTGAATCCCTGGATTTTATAGATTTTTTTCATTAAACCTTCCTGCTGGTTGTAAGACTCAATCGTCCAAAACCATCAGGATAACAGAAGAAGTCGCTAAATTTTATCCTGCCTATAATTTGTCTTCAACCGAACCAAAAATGTAGGCTCGGAACAGGGTTAGGTTCATCTTTTATACCCTAAGAGGTTCGGTTCAGCGATCGGTTCACAGTAATCTGAAAGTCAGAAAAAACCGAACCGGTTTAAAACCAGTTTGCATCCCCGGCCAGAATAGAGCTGGACTTCGATGCATTATTGAATCCTTGCTAGTGGGATGAGATGTTAATATGTTCGAATTTAGAGAGCAAGGTCGTGAGTTCGATTACTAGACCAGACTAAGCAAAGTTTA
Source organism: Lordiphosa fenestrarum (assembly GCA_035044985.1). Taxonomy (NCBI): domain Eukaryota; kingdom Metazoa; phylum Arthropoda; class Insecta; order Diptera; family Drosophilidae; genus Lordiphosa; species Lordiphosa fenestrarum. The sequence goes on along the minus strand of JAWNNO010001312.1, from coordinate 44,715 downwards.
AAACGAAAATTTGTACACTGGCGGTCAGAAAAACCGCACCGACCACTGATTTCTCAAAACTAAGTGCGATTGAACGACCTGAACAATGGTCAGAAGTTCAATTGATCTTCGACCTATTTGTAAGTTCTGGAACATACTTTCTTCCAGTTTCCATATATAGAAGTGATCAATTAGGTTAACTTTCTATCTATAAGAAATTCAATATTTTAAAATTCAACTACAATATCCTAGATTTTCAATATTAAGCAACTAGTATTTAAAGTTCGTGCTGGGTCGTGGCTGACATCAATTTCGACTTTAAACTTTTCGTGTTTTTCATTTTGGTAGATTTTGTAGCAATTGCTGCTAAATGCTCCCCATTTCCTGTCCTACAAAGTTTTAACATTGTCCCCCAACTCATTTTTGGTTGCGAAGTCTTTAAGCCATATTTTTTCAATGCCTTCTTTGTCCCTGTCTTTGTTTTTTAGCCAAAGCCTCTGGAAATGGCACTGAGCTGAGAAGAGCTCTTGAGAGACGACTGTGACGCTTTCATATTGTCGTTTGAGTGGTTTGTTGTCCACTTCGATTTGTAGGTTAGAACTTGGCTTAGGTTTTGCACGATAGTTTTTTGTTTTTTTTTGCAGTGGCCATGTCCATTTCCTGTCGCCATTTCTTTTGCTTTTTTTTTTCTGTTTTTCTTTTCTTGCATTGACTGGCCGGCCAACCAATTTGAACTCTTTCACTTTGCCAGCGGATGTCCTTTAACGTGGTTTACACACCGCTGGGTGCCCACACGCGCAGCTTTCTTCACGCTATTTCAATAATTTCACTTTGGAATTTCCTACTCTCAGCAGAACGGAAGCCAGTTGCGCGCCATTTTCCCCTCCCCAGGGAGGAGCTGTTGGGTTTTCCAATCTGCTAGTTTGGTTTTTTTTTTTCCTCTTTTTCTGTCTGTTGTCATCTTTGAACTTGTCAAATGGGGGAAAGGGCTTTCATTTCCGCCACGAGAAAAAGAGTGGACACTAACGAAAGTGGCTTGAATGTGGTACTAAGGGACAAATATGCAGAACGATTAACTAAACGAAGAGTGGTGGGATGTAGGATTTAAGAGTTGGTACTATGACTCAAAAGCAAGAAGTTTAAAAATAAAAAGTAAACAATTCGAATTTGGTATACAAATGTTCTCCCCAAAAAGATCGTTCCAAATTTTCAATGGAAAACAATTTGAATCTCTTTAGTCTTAAAATTTGAAGGATGAGCCGGCTTAAATCACTTCGGTAAAGTATTTCGGTTATACTGAAATTAAGAATGTATCATTCTTTAACTTTTTCAATCAACATACAATAAGTCAAGCAACTAATAATAGTTCCGATCATCAAAAATTATAATGCCAAACAGACTAAAGCATATATGTAACTGATAATCTCCTTTCATAATTATACTCTGTACCGTAGGTACATAGAGTATTATAAGTTTGTGCAAAAGTATGTAACAGGCAGAAGGAAGCATCTCCGACCCCATAAAGTATATATATTCTTGATCAGCATCAACAGCCGAGTCGATATAGCCATGTCCGTCTGTCCGTCTGTCTGTCTGTCCGTATGAACGCACAGATCTCAGAGATGGTAAGAGATAGAGGTTTGACATGTATGGGACATATGCTTCTTATGTCTGCAGGCAGATCAAGTTTATTTTCAATTTTGGCCACGCCCCCTCCCGCCCCCGCAATTTAGAAAAAACGTCATATCTCCCACAGTTTTGAAGATAGATGGTTTGTTCCTTCTGGACATATTTAGTAATTAGGATAACTTATCGATCCGCCAAAGGAATGAAGAAGATCGGATGAACGGTTTTCGAGTTATGATCAAAAGACAAATTTTCTTGGTACAGAGTATGTTATAGTCGGGCTTGACCGACTTTCTTTCTTGTTTTCAACAGCTTTTGGGATGATGACACTTTTTATACTCTGTACCGTGGGTACATAGAGTATTATAAGTTTGTGCAAAAGTATGTAACATCGAGAAGGAATCATCTCCGACCCTATAAAGTATATATATTCTTGATCAGCATCAACAGCCGAGTCATGTCCGTCATGTCCGTCTGTCTGTCCGTATGAACGCACAGATCTTAGAGATGGTAAGAGATAGAGGTTTGACATGTATGGGACATATGCTTCTTATGTCTGCAGGCAGATCAAGTTTATTTTCAATTTAGGAAAAACGCCATATCTCCCACAGTTTTGAAGATAGATGACTTGTTTCTTCTGGACATATTTAGTAAGCAGGATAACTTATCGATCCGCCAAAGAAATCGAGAAGATCGGATGAACGGTTTTCGAGTTATGACCAAAAGATTGTTCGCTGCTACTGCAGCATCAAAATTTATGCTGAGTGTATAATTTTCTTGGTACAGAGTATGTTATAGTCGGGCTTGACCGACTTTCTTTCTTGTTTACTTCTTACACTGAGGGAAAAAATGTAGTCCACGATGAATTTTCAAGCTGCATTAGCAACTGAAAGCGGTGTGCTGTTCTCTGGCTCATAACTGAACTATCGTTTATCCGATCTTTACCAATCCTTTCGCCTAATCAATATTTAAACCTGGTTGCTAAGGATGTCCAGAAGGTTCAAACTACATATGTTAAACATCAGTGTACTCGTTGCTCAGGAAATAAAATGCTCAAGAGCCTTCTCTTATGTTAACTAACAGAGCCTCAACATTAATGTTAACATTTTAACTATATTTATCTTTGTCATTTAAAACTCAAAACGAAGAGGCATAGTTTTGTTAACAATTGCCATCTCTTAAGTCTTTATGACGATCTAAACTCAATATAAAGTTGGATATTTACCATAAGTACCTGCCAAGTGTTTTCACAATAATCTAAACTCATAGGAAATGTTGTTTTTAGCCATTCAATATACACTACAATCTTCTTCACAATCTATACTTTTATGAGAATTTTGCAAATTTCGAAACATCCAATTGACTTACACTAGCATATATCAAAACTTAAATATTCCTACTAAATTTCGCAATATTTTAGACACTCCGATCCTTCTATGTATTTGTCGTTGCTGGGCCGTTCTTTCAACAGCAGCCTGACTCCAAGCTTCTGCTGCCACAGCTGTCTCAGCAGCTCGGTTGAAATGCAATGTTTATAGCAACTTGTTTACGTCGATTGCTCGCTTGCAGATCTTGAACCTGGCCTCCCGCTTCACTTGTTTATTGCGCCGCCACTGAGATTGTTGCTCAGTTTCAGCAGCTCTCTTGGATGCGATGGTTTCAGCAAACAGCTGGCGTCGATTGCTCACCTGCTTCGGCACTGCTGCTGATCTCAACCTGGCCTGCCGCTTAATATGTTAACTTGTGATTGTAGCGTAGTCTCTGAAGCACGGCTCAGTAAACTTTTGCCGTCGATTGCTAGTCTGTTCGGACTTTTGGGCAGCTCTCCGATCTGGTTGACGACTTACCTGTGGTATTATCCTAAGCTTTGCTTGCAAAGATGATTCATGACTTCTCATTACACTCATTTGTCTTACTATTTTTTAAGTTCGCGGTACATTGGACATTCGTTTTCAAGGCGTTTTTTAGAAATTCCCAAAATTAAAATTTAAGAATTTTTGAAGTTTATTTCGCATTTTATAGCCTTGCAGAGGGTATATTGAAATTGTCCAGATGTTTATAACGCCTAGAGGGAAGCATTTCGCAGAAAGTATATATATTATTGATCAGCTTGACGAGCTGAGTGGATTTAGCCTTATCCATCTGTCCATCCGTCTGTTTCTATGCTGTCTCCTCCGTCAGTTTTAAAGCTATCGCCACCAAACTTTTCACGAAGTCTTCTGGTACAAATACACTGCACATTTGTCAGAACCGACCGGATCGGATGACTATAACACAGCTGTCATAGGAACGATCGGTCGAAAAACTAGAAAAACTTATTTTGCTTTAATTGCCAAGGTCTCTAAACTCCGTATTTACTAATTTTCTATGCTTCTCCATGATTCTGCCAAGTTTGGTCGAAATCGGACATCTATATAGTACAGCTGCCATAGAAAAGTGAGGTTAGAAAAATAGTCTTAGTAGGAAAAACTTTTTGGATTTCAATGTAAACCTCTTAAAAATTGACATATAGTATACTTATTTTATAATCTTTTGCACAATTCTTTTAAATTTTATTAAAGTCGGATGACTATAGGTTATAGCTGCCATAGGAATGATCGGTCGAGAAACTAGTTTTAATAAGAAAAACTTTTTTGTTTTCAAAGAAAACGCCTACAAACTTTGTATTTCTTAGTTTGCTATGCTTTCCCATGATTCCACTAAGCTTGGTCGAAATCGAACATCTATATGGTTTAGTTGTCATAGAAAAGTAGGGTCAGAAAAGTAGTCTTAGTGAGGAAAACTTGCTTGTTTTCAGTGGAAACATCCTTAAAGTCAGTTCCAAAGATGTGCTGCAAGGCTATATATACTTTCCTTCATATTTCCTTAATATTATGAGGTGAGGAGCGAATAGGAGGTATTAAAAAGGCATATTTAAATTTTTCTTAGGCTCGTTTTATGGGATTTGATTTTTTTTAGCCTTTTACACACACGCTATAGTATATGGAGAACCTAGTCTTTTGTCTTAGCTCTGTTTGATTTGATCGCAAAGTATTACTTCTAAGCTTTAAAACAAACCATCCCAAATATTTCTATAATTTTTTCAAGCGAAGATATATCATTTTGAGTACATGTGTTCAAAATCACCATATTTTGTACCGCCCATAGATATGCAATACATTTTTGTTGATATAGTTATTTTGAATAGCATATTTATAGGAAGTAAACAATTTAATTTAAAAGGAATATCTTCGCTTAAAAAAATCGCTGAGTTGTTTGGTTTTTTGTTTGTTTTAAAGCTAAGAAGTGTTACTTTGCGATAGAAATTTGTATGAAACCTTATCTTTAATTGTAGCCCATGTATTTTATATGAAATTAATCTTAAAGTGGACAACTTCTTTAAGTTGTCGCAAAGCAACAAATTTTCAATATGTTACAGAACTTCATTTGGGAATTGCAAAGCCAAGTCTTTGGTTAATTAAAATTCATGCCTGCCCTTCAATCAGTGTGTGTTTTCCAAACTTCAGTCAAAGGCTTTTTCCTTAGTTGCTGCCAGCCAGCCTCCATGTTGTGTTGGCGTCCGCTTAAAGTGTAGATCACGCAAAATCAACGACTAAAGAGAGAGAAAAAACACAACATTTTAGTGGTAGGAGCAGCAGGCAGGGACACTACAATAGAAGTAGCCACATCAGCAACAGCAGCAACAGCAACAGCAACCGGGCCCTAAAGGTACTCTCTCCCCTAAGCCCCGGTCAATTGGGTGGCCACCAGCCCCCCCTCTTACGCGACGTACTCGTTCTCAAACAAAAAGTAAGCCGTTGCCCGTCGCAGGAGTTTTCTCTGCAGTTTTATTTTGCCCGGACTCCGTAGCCGGAGCCAGAGCTGAAGCCTGGAAACGTGCGCCAGCTAACAAAAGAGTTTCTAATGATTTTTGCGCCATGTTTGTGCGAGACGTAGTCCGGGCACGGAAATGAAAATCGAAAGAATTGTTGACCATCGGCGGCTGGAGCAGTTGTAGGCCTTCTCCACAACCAAATGCAAATAAATTCAATCGATGGCTGTTTGCTGCGTCGTCCAGTGCCTCCCATGCTCTTCGGCCCATGCATGCGTCTGCTGCATTGTTGGTTGCAAATGTGGGGGGATGAGTTTTACCTCCCGCGAATCCTATTATTTAGAAAAGCGGAGAACGAGGCGGCTGAGTTCCGCAGTGAAAATCCTTTCGGCCAGGGAAAAGGGCTCAAGCCCAAAACTAACACAGAGCAGCAGCACGTTGTGTTTTCTCGAATTTTCCATGCGATTTGCAAACGCAACATTTCCGCCAAAAAAAAAAGAAAAGGAAAACAACCAATTACCAAACGAGATACACTTGAAAAAAAAAACGAACATTAACTTGACTTAAGTAATCCAGTCTGGAAATCAAACAGAGCTGGGGTAATGATTTCAGCACCGAAGAAGGATTTTTGCCTAAACATTGTTTTGGTTCAATGCTTTTTCTTTCCATGTAGCCAAGACCGCCACGGCAAGCAAATGCTTCATGTGTTATCCTGTAGGATGTTGATGTTGGTTTCTTCAGCGCCTGTACTTTCAGTTGAACATTTTCAATTTTTTTTTTTCTGTCCGTCGGAGCAGGGAAGAGGTCTCCTGAAGCGGAAACGCAATTTCCAGGCCTTCGAAAGACAACAAACAAAAATTTGTTTGAACCAAAGAACATTCGAACGGACTTTGGAACTGGAATAGATGGAGGATGGCGGTGGCTGGACGATGGAGTATGAAAGGAGGGAGCAGGCGGTTTTTGGTGTTTGATTATGCGTTGGCTTTTGGTTGGAGGAGACTCATTTTGCCTATCGGCTATCACCTGGCCAGTATATCATCAGAAATGTTGTTTGCTCGAACGTTCTCTCGTTTAATAAGCCAGGCGACGCCTAAAAGTATGCAAAACCAAAAATGACCGAAAAAGCATTTCCCCCTTCCTCCACACCGCCCAGCCAAGAGAAGGTGTCAGACAACCGCAAATTGTCTTTGGCAAACTCTCATTAAAAGCGCATTAAAATACGATGGGGAAATATGTGGAATGTCTGCCAAAAAATGTGCAAAATACGTACAACCCCCAAGCAGGCCACAAAAATGTCCAACAAGTGGCTGGTGTTTCTTGTGGTAATTGTGTCCGCTGTGTTGTGATGTGACAGTCATAATCCCGTTTGTTCTAACACAAATAAATCGGCTAGAGTCTGCTTATCTCTAGCGACTGGGCAAAAAAACCAGAATAAAAACCAGCAAGCTTATGGAAGGAGCAGAGCAATTGTAGGCCAGCATCAAGTCGAAGGGCAATATGCTCTGAAACGAGTATCAACAATTTGGTTGCTGTTTTCAAGCAAGCATTGGGTACATTTTCTAGGTGGATTTGATCAACTTGCTCTGCTCATTTTGAGATGGTTAACAAGGCACTACACCCCTTCGATTAAAACAGTGGTTTCTAAAACTAGTTTCTACTGTATATGATCATCAGTAGACTTCACTTTCGACTGCCTGCCATCAATATGCTTTCAATGTCTAAAAGATTTTTAATTTATTGAATTTACTTTCGGAATTAATTCCAGTATTAAATGCGTTTTTGAATCACATTCTAAAAGCTAAGCATCAACTGCATCGAATGAAACATTATTTGTCTATTAGCTTCTGATCTTGGATTGAATTCATTTGGTTCGGAGCAGATTGAGAAAGTTGATATCTAAATGGACCAAAATATCCCTGGCTAAAATCCTAAAATTCAATTCTTAAACAATAATCTCACAAATATGTACCTCTTCTGTGACTTTTTAACTCCCAGCTATCATTTAATCATTGTTATACTCTTATACTCTGTACCGAAGGTTCATAGAGTATTATAAGTTTGTGCAAAAGTATGTAACATCCAGAAGTAAGCATCTCCGACCCCATAAAGTATATATATTCTTGATCAGCATCAACAGCCGAGTCGATATAGCCATGTCCGTCTGTCCGTCCGTCCGTCCGTCCGTCCGTCTGTCCGTCCGTCTGTCTGTCCGTATGAACGCACAGATCTCAGAGATGGTAAGAGATAGAGGTTTGACATGTATGGGACATATGCTTCTTATGTCTGCAGGCAGATCAAGTTTATTTTCAATTTTGGCCACGCCCCCTCCCGCCCCCGCAATTTAGAAAAAACGTCATATCTCCCACAGTTTTGAAGATAGATGGCTTGTTCCTTTTGGAAATATTTAGTTATTAGAATAACTTATCGATCCGCCAAAGAAATGAAGAAGATCGGATGAACGGTTTTCGAGTTATGATCAAAAGACAAATTTTCTTGGTACAGAGTATGTTATAGTCGGGCTTGACCGACTTTCTTTCTTGTTTTTACTATATCGATATTGCATTTCTATGGCATCTGCCTAGGAAAGTGACTTTTCTGGGAGACAGTATAAAGACACTTCAGGGGTATATGAAAGCGTTTCTTCCGGGCGATAAGAACTTTAATGTTACCACAAAGTCTTAAATAATGAATGGTTCTTCAATTTTTGAAAACAGTAGTATAATGGTTAATTCCTCAAAATTTTAAAGAACTAGCTAAAACCCGCGGGGCATTAATAATGCCCTTTAAACCACCTATTCACCAGTCTACATCTCTTATCTTCCAAATCTACATGATAAACCATCTAGTTATCCCAGGAAACTAAGTTTTTTACATAGATCACATTAGGCTGTCCAGTGCATCGAAGAGTTGCTAGTGATTCTAGAGGATTTTCCTGTGCTGAACACCAATCTGCTTTCGGAAACGGTTCTTCACATCTACACATTTGGTTATTTAAGCTAAAGGTTGTTAAAAAGTCATATTTTGAACTTCTAATGCTCGTTTTTTGCCAAAGTTTTTCATTTGTTTTCAATCCCTTTGGTATTATTGTAAGGTATTATTTGTTAGCTTCAAAATCAACCATCCCAAATATTTCTGCGATTTTTTTAAGCCAAGATATACAAATTTTAATACTTGTGTTTAAAATGAATGTATTCTGTACCGCCTAAAGATATGCAATAGATGTTTTAGATATACAAATGCAAATCATAGTACATTTTTGGGCAGTAGACAATTTATATGTTTTAATTCAAAATTTGTATATCTTCGCTTAAAAAAATCGCAGAATTGTTTAGGATAGTTTTTTTTCAAGCTGACAGGTAATAATTTATAATAATATTGAAGAGAGCTGAAACCATGGTACTGTTTTACCATAAAAAGGGTAAAAATATGCATTTTAGGTCACATTAAGATCAAATTAACAGATCAAAGAAAACAGATTGCTATTTAGCACACAAAAACTCATCTAGAATCACCACCAATTCTTTAATAAACTGGAAAAAGTCTAATTTTGCTGCCTTATGGGTATATAATGATTTTGGATTGAATTAAGTTTGAACACTTAAAATTTCCAACTTCCTTTTGCTTATAACTTACCTTCGGCGGATCGATAAACATTCTTGATTACTTAATATGTACAAAATCTTCCGATCCTTCTATTTATCTATTAAATTGTGGGAATTATGACGGTTTTTTGTTTTCAAATTGCGGGGGCGTGGCCAAAATAAGACGTCTGAGATCATTACGTTCATACGGATAGGCGGACTGCTATACCAACTCGTCTTTTGATACTGATCAACATGCCGAAATGGCGAAGCACAGAAGCCAAGATATTGAGCCTAGCTAAGTAAAGTCAAGTAAACCTAAATATGGGTCTTTCACTGTTTACACATTTAAATTTTTAGTGTATTCAGTTACTTTACAGCACGTTGCGCAGTAGGCGGTCATAGCACTAGACCGTTTTCTTTCTATATATTGACTTTCCCAAAGTTGAATTACACAATGCAATAAAACTAGACTTTATTCAGTAAATTGAACAAACCTTTATACCGATTCTAGAATACTTTTGAGGACTTAACACGATTATGTTTTCGGAAATGTTCCATCACGTCTAGATTCATAGGAATTGGAGATTAAGGATGCAAAAATTGCATATTTTGCCCAAGTTAATAAAGGAAGAATAAAATAAGAAGGTTTCACGGCTTCAAATCAAAAGTGTTTCAGAGCCTTATTGCAACAAAATTCTTGAAGATGAAATTTGGTTTATAAATTGGTAAAATAGGGTTACCGATTTCATACTGGTTCAAGACCGATTCCGCAACGTTTCAGAAGCAATCACTAAGAAACGATTTCTGCTATAAATACTTGGTTGAAACTATCTCAGACTTGGTTCAAGGTGGATCATATTCACATTCTGAACGTTTCTCTGTCTTCATGTCATATCCAGGCTACTCTGCCACTTGAAGAGTAGCAAACAAAGGCAACAGCATGAAGGCAGTCCCATTTTTCTGCTCCGGCATGCCAAGCGTTGCGCTGGTACAACATATAGAAAAAGATTTCCGTATTTTTTTTTTGTCTCTGCTGTCGTGGTCCCCGTGGTCCTTACAATAAATTCCTTTTTAAATATACACGTTTATATATATATTTTTTTTTTGTGTTGTGTGTGCGTGAAAATATAAAAAACTCGTCGTTGTCGTTTGTCGAGGTTGCAGTTGAGTGGATGTGTGTGTATGTGTGTGTGTGGCACGCGCGTTGTCTGCGGCGCGTGCCTTTTGGGCACCCAACGTGGCGGCAGCAGCCGTTACGACAGCACTTCCTTTTGGCTTTTGGCTGTGGAGAGCCCCTGGAATCCAGTGTTGGCATCTCACGCTTAAGTGTTATTTGTCTACGTTTACATGGATCCCAAAGTGTGTCCTTTGCTCTCATTCCCCGAGTGTGTGTGTATGTGTGTGTGTTAGTGTCCTGGGCGTGCTCTGGTAATTGTGCCGCTCATATGTGTGAATTAAATGTGCCGTAAAGGATCCCAATTTTCCGGTCACTTAACTGAAAACCGAGAATGTGCCACAGCAGCACACCAGAACAAGAGAGCTGGGCAAATACAAAAAAAAAGGAAAGCAGTCTTGTGTTCTTGTCACGCAGGCGGTATATTTGTGGTTAAGGTAGTCTCTTTAGGTCCTTGATTAGCTGAAATTAGTATGGGAGAGTAAATTCACTTTAGCAATTTCATATTATAAATGAATGGGGATCGAAGTCGCCATCACCTTGAAGAACTGCCTTTATATAGAATCAATTTTGTGCAGATGGACTGAATACTGTGGAAATCAAACTTATTTACTCAGATTTACCTTACATAGGAATAGTTCCTGGTTGCTAAGCCTGAACCAGGCTCTAAAGCTGTCATTCCCTTTCAGGCAAACACAATAATAGCTTTCCCTTGCCTCAGCAGTTGTTCCTTCTTCCTATACGATACTGCTGTGTCCTGAAGTAAATACTTTAAGAAGTGCAATGCTGCTTAGGAAATTGTCTATCGGTTTCATGTTGAGACTTAAAGGTACCTGGAGGTAGTTTGCAAGGTTCCTGTTGTACCAAGGTAAGCAGCTCTTCGAACCTGCAAAAGAGACTACTTAGCTAACATTTGGTGTTGGCTGCCTTCCACTTGACTAGTGAACCATAGGTAAGGAGAGATGCATAACCAAATTAATGATATATGGTTGCAGTTTCCATCTCTTACCGAAAGCAGGGCAGCCTTCTTTATTCCACGGATGCAAACCGGTTCTGAACCGAACATTTCTCCAGAAATGCTAACGAACCGAACCGAAAACCACAAAGAAAAACGGTTCGGTTCAGTTCTCAGACGAGTCTTAAGACGTGAATCCTTAGGCCAATGATCTATTTTGGGAATTTTAATACTACATTTCATTCGGTCCTCTGCATCCTTAGCGATGCCAAAACGATTTAACCTTTAAGAATTACTTGACATAGATCTTTTATAATGTAGTCCTGTGAGTCTACTGCGATTGCCCACCGATTTCTTAATAAACCTGTCATCAATCTGCATTCTTTCCTTTAGTGGACAATATTTGAAATTTTCTGTAGTACTTCCATACTTCATTCCAAGCCAGGAGAGTTTTTTCCCATATAATATATGATAAATAAGATGTGATAGGTGCCATCCTCACTACAACTGCATTTATCATTTTCGCATTTTGGGCAAAATGTACATTTTTATACTCTGTACCGAAGGTACATAGAGTATTATAAGTTTGTGCAAAAGTATGTAACAGGCAGAAGGAAGCATCTCCGACTCCATAAAGTATATATATTCTTAATCAGCATCAACAGCCGAGTCGATATAGCCATGTCCGTCTGTCCGTCTGTCCGTCCGTCCGTCTGTCCGTCTGTCTGTCTGTCCGTATGAACGCACAGATCTCAGAGATGGTAAGAGATAGAGGTTTGACATGTATGGGACATATGCTTCTTATGTCTGCAGGCAGATCAAGTTTATTTTCAATTTTGGCCACGCCCCCTCCCGCCCCCGCAATTTAGAAAAAAACGTCATATCTCCCACAGTTTTGAAGATAGATGGCTTGTTTCTTCTGGACATATTTAGATATTAGGATAACTTATCGATCCGCCAAAGGAATGAAGAAGATCGGATGATCAAAAGACAAATTTTCTTGGTACAGAGTATGTTATAGTCGGGCTTGACCGACTTTCTTTCTTGTTCCCCATACATATGCAGTAAGCCACTTGAGATGGCAGAAAAGTACATTTTACAAAAATGTAGTCGCATTACTCGTTATGTATTCGACTGTTCGATAGTTTCTATTCGACTGTGGACTATTTTTAGTCGACAAACATGGTGCCCATCACAATTAATAAAATAACAAAACAACTGAATTTGATGCGGACAAGATGTACCCTGGTCAAACATTGCACCAAAGCATTGGGGGGAATCCTAAGTTTTGGAATCCCTGCACGCACTTAACAACCTTCTCCTGTGTCATGTAGTTTGGTAACCAAAACTCATCTGCCAACTGGATGATGACTTCTCGACAGAAGTCGTTCAAAATTGTTTTTGAAATACCGAACAGTCTTCCAACTTTTCGGTATTCTGCGGAGAGGCCCAATATAACGCAATTGCAATCCCCTTGTCCCGTAGTATAGCCACTCGTAATTGTGTGTCTTTCCTTGCCAGCCTAGGCCAACGAATCACCAAAATATTAAATGCGCTTCTCTCACACCTCTCCTTGAAGAGCTCGCTTGAATTTTGGGATACATCCTTTTCCCACCAAACCTACGTATGTCGCGACACTGCGGGATGAATTCCGGCGATAGTTTTCCATGAGCACGCTGGAATATGTGGACATGGAAGCACTCCAGGCTCTCGCCAACATTAAATTCATAATCCATTCTCAATTTGTATTTTTCCCTGACAGTTTGTTAATTGTAAACAAAGAACAGATGTTCTGAAAATGCAAATGCAGAAGCAACACAATGAGGACAGCAAACTACATTTTCAGTGATGACGATAACTTTTTTGAAAATGTGCTTCAGTGAGGAAGGCATATAAGATGCATGGTTTGCATTCTTTTCCAGCCGATATTCTTCTTTTCGGAAGGGTATTCTTCTAGGAACTTATTGGCGAATCCTGCAAATCTCACATCACAAATTTTGGATATTCTTCTTAGGATTTTAAAGATATTCAAATGCTTTATAGGAATAAATGTACGAAAAGTCAGATTACGAAAGATGTGATTCATGATCACTGAACCGAACCGAAACGGCGATTTTATTTGCTCCAAGAAGCATGTAATAATCCGAACCGTCGGTTCAGAAACTGTGTGAACCGTTGAACCGAACTAGTACCTATATATTCGAGTGGATTGCATTCCTGTTGATTACTCAGATTATGTTTTCCTTGGTGAAGATTACGCTAATTATAGTTGTATCGTCCAACTGCTTCAGCAACCAGGCAACCTAGAAAGTGTGTCGTCACTAGCAGTTCTAGATATTCTTGGCTGTTTTTATTATTTCCTACCGTCCCTCTCTACTCGAAGATGTAGCAAAATGTTTCATAAATGGTTTAAAATTGAAATTGATCAAATTTGAATTTAAATAATCTACCAAGTTTTCAGCTGCTAACAAGCTGATGCTTAGGCCACCCGCTGACACTGCCATTTAGCATCTTTGGCAAATTCTCCTTTAGCTTCTGCTTCGCCTTGGCAACCCACCCGCTGAGGTCAACCGCATAATATACTTGTCCACAGCGCTCACATGACAATTTAATTGCTGACATAATGTCAAACACAGAGACACAGCACCGGGAGCCGGGACCAGGGACCAGAACCGGACAGCACTTCCGTGTTGGCGTTTTTTTTTTCGAAAACGTTATCCTTTGCGGTTAACACATTTGCATACCCAGAGTGAAGGCAGCCGGCAATAAGGCAAACAATGTTTATAATATAAACAAAGTAAAACAAATTAGCAAAAAAATAAAGGATGTGGCCATCAGGACATCTGGACTATGTGTGAAAATGGTGTTTATTTTATTACGTTATCCTCGCTGCAAGAGGACACAAAAAAATTGTATATATATATGTGCACAATTGTTTTGACTTAATTTACATTGCCCGGACGGACCACCACCAGGATCATCGTCGTCAACGTGTGCGGCTAATTAGCAAGACAGGGGCCAAGGGGCAAATGCAGGACCTCAACTGGACTGTGGCCGTAGTTAATTAGGAAATTAAATTGACTAAAGTGCTTGAGCGTTTTGGTTGTTTGCCGTGTCCTTTGCCTGGTTAAAATAATTTAGCGCAAATAAGTTTAGCGCGGAGTGTCCTGTTGGCTGCTGTCTCGCTTGCACATGATTGATCTGCCAGCGTGTGCGTGCGTGTGAGTGTGTGTGTGTGTGTGTAAGTGTGAGGCCACGCAAACAGTTTTCTTGAGCCTCGGCAAGCCGACACCCACTTTTTGCATCCTTTGCATTCGATAGCTTGCCGTTTGCTCTCGCACTTATGTATAGTCACACACACACACACACACAGACACAAGTGGGGGTTAGGAGCACATTGCCTACTTTTAGGCGGCCTGCCATTCATTTTCATTTACTCAGCACTCAGTCTCCTGGCTGTTGCCTGCTTCTCTCGCTTCGCCTTCGCCTTGTCCGTTAGTTTTTCGGTATATAACGCGTAAACCCAGGACACAGCCAAACGCACCAACTGGCAAGCCGGCAGAAGGCGGAGCCTACCAGTGATGATGATGATGATGATGAAGGCGATGATGGTGAAGACCACGGACTGGGGGCCCCCTACTCCTTCCCTTTAGCTCTCCATCTTTGTGTGTGTGAGTTCGATTTATAGTATAAAAATCCCTTCCATTAATTAAAATGGACATACATTTATCCTGACGCAAGAAATGCGCAAACAAATAAAGCATCTTCTATGGCCGGGATCAATCATGCTGACACTGGGAGGAGCAAGCGTGCAAGAGGCAGCAGAAATCAGCCGGGAGTTTAGAAAACTTACTTAATTTATTTTATATTTTTTACTTTTTGTCCTGACTGACTGATTAATGGTAATCTAGGCACAGACTGAAACTGCACACCAGTTTTCTCCTCTTTCTTTTAAGATCTGGGACGGTATCTTGGTATATTCTCCTACCCCACCTGAACCATTCCAATATTATTTCTATTGTTTTCTGATATTATAGTCTTCTTGGCCTTGTTTCGATATTTCTGCTTTTATTATTTCATCTTCCTATCTCCCTTTTTCTTTATTCTTTTCTGGTTTACGCGTTTCTTATTTCTTTCTTCCTTCTTATTTCGTTTCTTCGTACTTCCTTTATTTATTCTACTTAACTTCCGTCTTTCTACCTTCTTTCTTTCTCCTTTCTTCCGTTTTTCTACCTTAATACTTCCTTCATTTCTCCTTCTTCCTTCCTTTCATCTTACTTAGTTACTACCTCCCATCTCATGTCTCCTATCTGCTATCTGCCATCTCCAATCTGCTATCTCCTATTTCTTATCTCATATCTCCTATGTCCTATCTCCTATCTCCCATCTCCCATCTCCTATCTCTTATCTCCTATCTCCTATCTCCTATCTCCTATCTCCTATCTCCTATTTCCTATCTCCTATCTCCTATCTCCTATTTCCTATCTCCTATCTCCTATCTCCTATTTCTTATCTCATATCTCCTATGTCCTATCTCCTATCTCCTATCTCCTATCTCCTATCTCCTATCTCCTATCTCCTATCTCCTATCTCCTATCTCCTATCTCCTATCTCCTATCTCCTATCTCCTATCTCCTATCTCCTATCTCCTATCTCCTATCTCCTATCTCCCATCTCCCATCTCCTATCTCCTATCTCCTATCTCCTATCTCCTGTCTCCTGTCTCTTGTCTCCTGTCTCCTGTCTCCTACTTCCTATCTCCTGTTTCCTACCTCATACCTCCTTCCTGCTCCTTCCTTCTTTCTTCTTTTCTTCTTTCATTTATCTGAATTCCTTCGTTCTGCCATCTTCCTTACTTTTAGCTTCTTTCATTCTACCTTCCTTTTATTTATTTATTTATCCTTTTATTCTTTTGTTATTCTTCCCTCCTTTTTGCTTCATTCCTCTTTCTTATTAAATTATCATTTTTTCATCATTCCTTCCTTACACCTTGCTTCCTGTCTCCTTCCACATTCCTACTTCTTACTCCCTTATTCCCAATTCCTACTTACTTCTTAGTACCAGCTACTTTCTTTTTCCTTCTTCCATCTTAATACCTTCGTTCTTCCATCCTTCCTTGCTTCCTGCTTCCTTTCTTCTAGTTGCTTACTTTCTTGTGGAATTCTTCCCTTTTTCTGTATCCCTCTTTCTTATTAAAGGATCATTCTTCCGTCCTCCCATAAATCTTGCTTCCTTCCTTGTTTCCTACTCCTTTGTTCCTTGCTCCCTGTTCCTTGTTCCTTGCAGCTAATACCTTCCTTTTCCTTAGTCTCTCTTTCTGTTTTCTTCTTCCTTCCATACATCTTGCTTCCTTCCTTTTTCCCTGCTCCTTGTTCCTCGCTCTCTGTTCCTTTTCCTGATTCCTCGTTCCTATGTCCGTCTTCATCCATTTTTGAATCCCACTTTTAAGCCAGCACTTCAAGTAGTTGAAAAGTGTTTGTCAAAGATTTTTTTAAAGTTCACATCGCAGCCAGCCAGCCACCTGGTCACAAAGGCTTCACCATCGACATCCACCTGGCGGCCACATTGATACGATACCCGGGCTCTTTTATTTTTCATGCTACAAAATCAAGTATGGCCGCGACTCTGCTTCCCCGTTGCAATCGCTCGACATTGGCAGGACAGTGCATTACCATAAGCTCGCTTATAGCCTCACATGTCCTTTGTGACACGACGTTCAGTCCCTGCCCGTCCTGCCTTTCCCCCGGTTTCTTCTATGATTCAGCTTTCCTGTCTTTTGCTGCACATAAACCAAATATGTATGTAATTTTTTGCAATTTTCTAACAAAATTTCGCATTTTTTCGTGTTGCTATTTTATTTTGCATGGCCCTTTTGGCCAGGCCAAGGTTCTTCCTCTTATTTTTTTTTTGTGTTTTATCCACTTGGCAGCCAAAGCACGTTGGAATATTTTCAATGTCCTGAGCGGGTTGGACTATGGCGATATAATAATTTCATGTGACATGCAGCTAGCTGAAGCTGAAAACTGTCCTGCTCGTAGTTTCCTTACCTTTCATTTTCCTGTGGGCTGCTCTGGATATATAATTTTGCATTTTTTAATGCCTCACTTGCCCCAAGCAGAAAGAGTTTCGGTGGAGATGGAGTTGGTCGTTGGTGGGGGGGGACATGTGAGTGACCTGCACTTTTGGCATCGCATAATCTCATTTATTTGCTGGGAAAACGCTTTTAAAAATCAAATTTCCGCTAAAACATTTTTGTATTTGACATTTCGTTGGCATTTTTAACTCACAAATGGAAATTTGTGTGCTTTTTTTTTGTTTTGTTTTGAGGATTTGCAGTGAAGATGGCCATCAAATTGTGAGCGACAATATGAGAAAGGACAAATAATCATTTTAGCAGAAATTGCATTTTATTTTTTGTTGTCAATGCTTTTTGGACAGAACACTATCGTAATATGCCATTTTGACCAAAATTTGGAGCATTTTTATCATTTGGACGTGTTGTTCTATAGTAAGCCTTTAGCCCATAAGGCACTTGTCTCGTTTGGTATACCGAATTGTGCTGAGTATTGCGGCTAACTGCATACAGCAGAGTTCTCAGATATGATTAACAAAGACCTGCGGGAAAGCATTTTTCCATCCATTTGGAAAACAAACAACTCCTTGTACTTCATCCTAAACCAGGAGATTCTATTAACTTTCTGCTTTCTCGTTGTTCCTGATTCAGAGACTCGATGAGAGCATCAGTAGAGCAGGCGAAGACGTTAAGTGCATAACCTGGAATCGAGGATTTACGAATCTTGTCGTATTCCCAGACGTGAAAAATACGTTTAAAAGCGCTGGTGGGAACCAAATCTTAGGCGCATAAGATTCATTTCGTGCGCAAAGGTAATAATTAGATCTGGTTTCGTGGTAGGATAATTAAGTACCCCAACGCATAGGGCTCTCTGATGCTTATACAAATATAGTTTACCTGGCCGATCTGAACAGAATCACCATAAGATCACACATACATATGTGTGTCTGCTATCCGCCAGGCATTTTAAAGATCTCCATTCTCCTTCTCCATTGCAGCTAGTTAGGGGTAACCATTGAACAGGCAGATCGAATCAACAATACCAGAGACTATACTACAAATGTCAGCTATCCGCTGGGCGATTTCAGGCAGCCATCGGATTGGGTATAATCCGTAACCATCCGGCCCAAATGGCCAAGCCGATCGAACTCCTGCTCAATCTCTTGGCTTGTGTGCGTCTAAGGTATACACACTACGCGCTGCATCACCATCGGCCAGGATTACCAGAAACTGTACATGAAATGTCAGATAACTTTGGGACAGTCTTCGGCTAGCACATTCTATTAAAAGTCACTCCATTTTTCATTTAAGAAGTAAGAAAGTTTTTCCTCTTCTTCGAAATGCAAGAGGCAATTTTTCCGGATTTAATGTGGACATTTATTGGATATAATTTCGAAGTTCACTACGATTAAGTTAGGTATGGGCGTTATAATGGTGACATTTCTTATCGTATTGTTCTAGGGTGTTTGGTATTACTGTAGAACAGAAATCTACCATCATGCTAGAACCAGTTGCGAATTTGAAGAACCGTTTAGCTTAAAAATATTTCTAGTTTTTGGTTGCTTGCCTTTGGAGCTGTCTTTGAAAGACTTTATGACTGTATGTGTAGGATACATAACTATAACTATAAGTATGAAAAGTTCTTGATTCCAGAATGTGTGCTCTCATTTCAATATTATTAAAGGTAGATTTCGTACTTAATTTAAGTATATCTAAGAACCAAACGTACTTAAACTATGAATTCCATTTCGATCAATCTTAAAAAAAATCTGAGTTTAGGCAGTCGAAAGAAGTTGGAAACAGCTAGGAACAGAATTAATATCTTAGAGCTATAATGGACACCAGGCTAGGTTACCGGAAACACCTGTCTTATGTGGGAGAGCTGCTTTGCCTTTGCTGGAATCATGCTGAAGAAGGGCGTTCCAAAACAAAGTTAAATGTGGCTTCTGGCAAACGTCTTTAATACCAATCTGGCATCGTTCCATCGCGTTTTCTTCTTACATTTCAGCTTAATTACTCCAAGGTGATTCCACTTAGTAAGCTGGGTCATAGAAGTAAATGAGAGAGGTACAGGGCAATACCATAACCTATTTCCGAAGTTCCCGAAACAAGGTGGGGGTGAACTTTCATCTTACTCAGCTATATGTCAGATGAACATAAATGCTGTAGGAGGTCTAAACAGTGTTTTGGTCTTCTAAAGAGACTGTTTTTTCTAACCCCAGTTGTAAAAACACGTTTATATTCCGCTAAAGATACATTTTTTTATTGTTTTTTTGATGCCTAACATTGCCCTCTCCAACAGCATTCAAAATTGCAATCATGTTTCTGTTAATGCTTTGATTTCTGACTTCAAATCATAGATAGATTATTGATTCCAAGCTTGAATTCGGTTTCAAGTAGAGTTGATATGGTTCATCATTGCTCTCCCCTTGCATCGATCCATCTTTTATTCTGTGTGCCCAGAGAAGATTAAACTGTACCTAAGTAATTTATTGATATCTTTGTTTAACTCCTGAATGGTTTCTTCCACCAATTCCCTATAAAAGCAATTAACCACACCGAAGAGCAGAATATGCTGCATTGTTTCGTAATAAAAACATCTTAATAAATCAACTCTCAGCTAATGCTGCTTACATTAAGCAATTTTGCATGTGTCTCTTTGGCTGCACCTCGCCTCGCCGCATCTCATCTCATCTCGTCCATAATCAGCGCAGACCGTATGCGTCCCGCAAGTTCATATATCAAACACTTGGCCCTTACTCTAAATGTCTGCCATATTCAAGTGTTTTCATATAGTATGTACTTCCATTTTTTTGTAGGGGATGGCAGGGGGGGGGGAGCGGGGGCGAGCAGGGACCGTCAACCCTTCGAACACTTATCGCATTCAACATCATTTGCATGCGGAGTGTTTGAAGCAGCCAGAAACAAATAAAATCAAGAAATAAATTAGAGAAACAAAATCCGGAAATGTTTGCCCACGAACAGGGAACGCTCTCTATATAGCATCTACATATATAGATATATATATATATATATATGTCCAACAAATATGAGCAGACCAAAAATGTTATGTTTCCTGGTTGGTTTTTTGCAATCTGCAGTTTTCTGGTCCTTTGTAAATGTCGGAAATGTTGCCGCACACAAAAAAAAAGAACTCACCCTTTCTAGTCAGTCGTCTGCCTAGAGAGAGCTGCAGCCACTGTCTGGACACGTAGCCATGTCGTTCACGTTCACGTCCACGTCCTGGTCGTCACCTCGCGACGACGCATTCGTGGCGTTTCGCGTTTAATCAGCGGTGGAAGAAGATTCTACTCCTCCATCTGCAACTTGGCCATCATCATTTATTGTTAGTGGCTGCTGCTGGCTGTGCGGCTGTGTTGTTGTTTAGATTTCTTTGTCCCTACCAGCGCTCCACCCCCCCCAAACCCTTTTATTTTGGGATATGGCTTCACCCGTTTCAATATTTGCATGCCCCAGCTCCGCTTAAACTTTTCTACTTGGGATTGGGAATTATTTCCTGCTGTGTTGTCGTTGTGCTGCTGGTGCTCTTGCGCTTGCTGTTGTGGTTCCATCATATATCATGTCCAGAAAAAGCACACCTTAAGCCCCCCAACTCCGTTTATAGCCTAAGCATAAAATACTTGCTCCTTTGGCTCACCTCCTGCGCTGACTGGTTTTCTAACTTTTTTTTATGCATTTTCATTATTTTCAATTTCCATTTTTTTCGCCAATTTATTAAGCGATTTTATTTTTATCTTTTTTGCACTCGTTTTCCATTGGTTTTCAATTTGCATTTGGGCAAATGCTTTAAGCCCTTGATGTGGTTAGGGTAACGGGCAAATGTGTGTGTGTTTCTTTTTGTCTGATTCAAATCAACTCAGCTTGAAACCAAGTCCAAATCTTGGAATTGAGATATGATGGGCACTAAGAAACCAAACAAAAATCCAATCTTTTACTGAATCTGAAGTGCAATTTTCGGGGCTAGACATCAAATTTCAAAGAAATTGCCAGAAGGTTTTGATTCAAATTAACCAAATCTGTCTGATTCTTGTGTGCTGTCGCAGAACTGGTGCTTTTCTGGTGGAGCTTTCTTCCAGAAGATCGAAATATGTTTTGTACAAAGATAGCGATTCATCATTGTAACCCTTACAAGCTGACGTTTCTTTAGTGAGGCAGATTTTCAGAAAATTTTGTCTCACTTTATTATCTAACTTAGCCAATTGAATGAGAATCACATTAAACAAGTTCTTGTCAAGTTCCTAAGTTCGGAAAATATATATTATACATCTTGGATCAACAATCATAAATTTGGTTTATTGCCGTCCAAAGATTATATATCCCTATATGCATCAAAGAAGAAGATTTCGTGTCTGCTGTACCCTTACGTCCGAAAGAACAAAATTTCTCACCAACACCCATTTTCATACCGATCGGTCGGATGTCAGCTTTTTGCTATAGTCAACCGATTTGGACATAACTTTGTAGAATTAATGTTAAAAGCATAAAAAAGAAACAACTACTTCATTCAAGAGTGCTAAGACTATTTTCCAGCTGACATAGAATTGATCGTCCCAAAAACTGAGACTTTCTAAAACTAAGAAAATATTTTCTTAATTGTAGTAAAACATTTTCTAGATTTTAGAAAAATCTAAAAATTTTCTAACTGTCTAAGTCTAAGACAAAAAAGGAAGACGACACTAGGATAACTCGTATAATAAGTTTGCAACGCTTAGAAATATTAATTTCCGACCCCATAAACTATATATATATTATTGATCAAGGCGACGAGCTGAGTCGGTTGAGCTTTGTCCGTCCGTCTGTCTGATTCTACGCGAGCTAGTCTCTCAGTTTTGAAGCTATCGATCTGAAATTTTGCACAGAGTCTTCTTTTTGCTGCAGGCTACTAATATGTCGGAACCGACCGGATCGGGTGACTATATCTCATAGCTCCCATAGGAACAATCGGTCGGAAAGCTAGTTTTAGTATGAACAATTTTTTTCTTTTCAATGGAAACGTTTCTAAACTTTGTATTCATAGGTTTTCTATTTTTATACTCTGTACCGTAGGTACATAGAGTATTATAAGTTTGTGCAAAAGTATGTAACATCCAGAAGGAAGCATCTCCGACCCCATAAAGTATATATATTCTTGATCAGCATCAACAGCCGAGTCGATATAGCCATGTCCGTCTGTCCGTCTGTCTGTCCGTATGAACGCACAGATCTCAGAGATGGTAAGAGATAGAGGTTTGACGTGTATGGGACATATGCTTCTTATGTCTGCAGACAGATCAAGTTTATTTTCAATTTAGGCCACGCCCCCTCCCGCCCCCGCAATTTAGAAAAAACGTCATATCTCCCACAGTTTTGAAGATAGATGGCTTGTTCCTTCTGGACATATTTAGTTATTAGAATAACTTATCGATCCGCCAAAGGAATGAAGAAGATCGGATGAACGGTTTTCGAGTTATGATCAAAAGACAAAATTTCTTGGTACAGAGTATGTTATAGTCGGGCTTGACCGACTTTCTTTCTTGTTCTTTCTCAATTCAAGGGCAAATTCGCTCTTAATTTAAGGCTGAAAACTGTCTACACTTTGAACGAAAATAGAGGCAAAAGTCTAAGAATCTTTGAACCAAAATCCGAACCCAATGTAAAGGCCAGCGAGCCACAGCTTTGACATCAAAAGCGGAACGAAACCCTAGCAGACTTTTACAGCTTTTCATTCTTGATGCGGCAATGCTTTGCTGTATTCAATGGTGGGTTATCGCACCGCCACCTACTTACACCATAGGGTGGGTTCGCTGCTCACGTTAGTCAGCAGCTGTGCAGAGGCATTGCTCTGTTACCAAGGATAACCAGCGAATAGGTGGGATGCTCTAGGTTCGCCAATTTAAATCTGTCCGTTGCTTAAATCCACGACATACGTCCAGATTATGGGGAAATGTTAAACAATTTGCAAAATTCAGAAATTCGAAAATTTGAGCTTTTCCTTGCTAATCTTTTTTGGCTTATCAATTATCGTATAGCTTATGAAATACATCAACAAGTTGCTTGATTTGCCCCTTGGCGTTTACATTAGGGCTGCACTTAACACATCTTTAACACACACACCCAACCACACACACACACACAAGTGCAGTTGCCCCCAAAAGCATGCTGCAATAAATATGCAGCAAGCAGAAGATGCCAGGCTTCTCCGTCCCCAGTTCCAGCTTAATATCTGAAAGGGAACCCACACACACACACACACACACACACACTCGCACACACATTTGCACATATACAATTAACCAACTCCTCTGTGCAACTTCCTTGACTTCACCCTTAGCTTAGGCCAGGACAAGTAGCTGGCTCTGTACCATTTTTCAAGCTGGACACTTGAATGAACATTCTACTCTGCTTGCTGCCTCTCACTCACTCACTCACTCTCTGTCTCTTACCACAATTGTGTGTCAAGGTCGCTTGGCTGGCTGTTTCCTGCTCCAAGACGATGCCAAATGATGAGAACGATAAACGTCTCCATTCTGTGTTTCGTTACAAATATGCTGGGAGTGGGAGGAGCACAACGACAAGGAGGAAACCTCTCCGGGAACTCCTCTGTTCGGTCTGTGTGTGTGTGTGTGTGTGTGTGTGTTGTTTGTTGTATTGTTTGCCGAGCTGGCATGAGGAGACAAATCAGCTTGTGGCCCCGACTCTGCTAGACATTCTTGGGGAATACCTTTTGGCAGCTCAGACTTGTCTGGCCAACTTTCCGACTTTGTCTACATTTATTTGGCTTGTTTGCTTGTGTGGAAATTGTTTTCCTTGCTCGGGCCGGACACCGCCTTTTGTGTTTAAGATTGCATTTCTCTGTGGTTTTGGGCATTTGTAAATAATCTTGTTTTACACCCCAGACGACTCGTGTCGTCTGTCGGCACAATCACAGCCAGCCAGCCAGTCAGCCAGCCAGGCCGGTCAGCCAGCAGTGGTCAACCCTCGAGGTTCTACATAATTTATGTGTGAAAAGACTCTTGGCTAGACTTTTGCCTAAGAACTTATGGTGTTTGTGAGATGTGTGAAGTTTGAGTCAATTACAGTGATTTTGGTTTAAGTTTTAGGGGTACAATTAAATGGCTCTGTGGGAAGTGGTAGGCTGTAAGTGTCCGCCTCTTGTAAAGTTTTGAAACACGAGCTCATGTGGTGAGGCATTTATGGATGGCTCTTTAAGCGAGTCTGAAGTCACATACAATAGCTTTGTATATTTGAATATTATAGCAAATATTTGAAAACTGTCAGGCCCTCACTCATGTATGGCAGCAACTAAAACGTTTAAAAACGAGTTTTTGAAAGTATGCTATACATTTTTTCATCAAAGTTTTGCTAAACGCCTTAAAGATAACTTCGAGATGAAATAAGCACCTCTTGCATACTTCTTAATCAAGTTCCAAGATGTGAAAGGTTCCCTTCGCTTTTGTTAAGTGATGAAACCATCAAAGAATGCTACCTTGAAACCGAAATTTAGCCATCCTTTTTGTTGTTTTCAACGCTCTTTCTTGTTGGTTACACATGCCAGAAGAAAAACCCTGAAATTTTGCTAGGTTTTGCTGAAATAGCAGAATCCCATTTCTTTATCTAGGCAGAATCTTTCCCCTTTACACGTTTATAAAAGTAGCATGAATTTGAGCAGAGAGGTAACATATATTTTTTGAAATGTTGTACAGATAAGTTGGCAAAAGACGACATAAAACTTCAAGTCTAAGGACTGCACAGTGGATCCGTTAGAGGCCAAAAATAAAAAAAAATTGAGCACATAGGATTGAAACAAAATGTAGACAAATTGTCTCTTAAATGCCTAAGCTTCTCAATGGCAAACGGGATTTTTCTAGAAATCTAACGGGACTTTCTAAAAATAGCATTGAAAGCTTGAACACGTGAACATTTTTGCAACGCAGCTGCGCTCAGTAGGCTTTTTCTCATATTAAAATCGCCATTCAAAGAGATCAAACGTTTGCTATAGTGCTCCGAACACAATTATTGAAAATGAATTTTGAAGTTGAAGGTATTTACTTAAAATCGAGATGTTAATAATTAACTTTCATGTCAAAGTTTTATCGTAAAACTAATTTTTTCGATTTAATATATTTTGTGTATTTTGTGAACGTCTATTTTATGTTTAGTTAAAGTTTTAGTTGTGATCCAAGCAAATCCAGAAATTGGTTTGTATGTCATTGTGTTTGTCTTACTTTTAAGGTGGTAAATGTTTTAAAATTAGCTGCAGAAATTTGCAGATGTGTGTATACTAGTAAATATATTAACATCGTCAAAGTTGACTCTTTGCCTATTGTGCTGTTGCTTTGTGTTCGTCTGTCGTGGTTGTGTTTTTGCAAAACTATTTATTTATATATTAATATTTAAATTTTGATTATTTTTTCCTTTCATATTTGAATTTGGAAGGTGCATTATGAATTACAAGATGAATCTTTATAATTTTTGTTTGTTGTTTTTTGATAATGTGTATGGATATGTAAAATAACTCCAATATTTACTGTTATGTTATAAAATCTTAATCAACTTCATCGAAAAAATTTTTTTTATTAGTTTAGTCTTGGTTGTTCCTATGGGAGCTATAGGATATAGACGATCAGTTTGACCAATTTTTTTTGTTATATGTTTAGAACATTTTTCTATATTTTTTGTAAAAATTTCAGCCCGCTATGGTTATTATAAGTATTTTTGGCCGCACTTCCATACAAGCGGATCCACTGTGGACTGGTTGCCAATTCTTTCGAATCCTGCAATATTTACATTTAAGTATGGTCTTACCTTCAGTTACTTTTTTTGAACCGTAGTTCAGAATTCATGAATCTACATGGGACATTTTGAAGGTGTATTCCTCAGAATTCCGCTCGCCGACTTTATTGCTGCTCGTCAACGCGATTGAGACAGAGCATCGTCTTGATTGAACGAGCTTGACGATGTATTTAGAGCTGCTTAAATCTTCATATATATATCTCACAGTGGGTCTTACATGCTATATATTACTACAAAGATCAACAAATTCCAGTGCTGGGAATCGTTCATTGCTCCTAGCTTGTGAGAGCCAGCTTTTGCTCCCAGCTCATAATACTCTCGTGCTCTCGTGTCTCTCTCGAAGCTTTAATGTAAATTTATCGCTTACGAACTTATTTTATTAAAGAACAATCAAAAGCCATAGAGAATATACAGACTACCTGAAACGAGGAGAATTAAGATATCTATATAAAAATAAAAAAAAATGGTAATAATGTTAAATGATTATAAGCGGGGATGCAACCGGTTCTGAACCGAACTGAACCAGCTGGTGAACCGAACCGGCTTCCTTTCAGTAATGCTGAACCGAACCGGAAACCACAATGAAAATCGGTTCGGTTCGGTTCAACTCTCCGAAGAGTTTTAAGACGTGAATCGCTTTCCTCTAGCCAAAGATACTTATTTATTTGGGAATTTGAATCTTTTCCTTAAAATAATTTTGATACGACATTTCGTTCGATCTATATAATCTTTAAGAATGACCTGATAGAATGATATATTAAATAAGATGCATGATAAGCACTCTCTTCTAGTCGACATTCTCTGTTTTTGAAGGCCATTCCTCTTGGAATGCAACCGGTTCTGTACCGAACAGAACCGCTTATTCCAGCTGGTGAACCGAACCGGCTTCCTTTCAGTAATGCTGAACCGAACCGGAAACCACAAAGAAAATCGGTTCGGTTCGGTTCAACTCTCTGAAGAGTTTTAAGACGTGAATCGCTTTCCTCTAGCCAAAGATACTTATTTATTTGGGAATTTGAATCTTTTCCCTAAAATAATTTTGTTACGACATTTCGTTCGATCGATATAATCTTTAAGAATGACCTGATAGAATGATATATTAAACAAGAAAGAAAGTCGGTCAAGCTCGACTATAACATACTCTGTACCAAGAAATTTTGTCTTTTGATCATAACTCAAAAACCGTTCATCCGATCTTCTTCATTCCTTTGGCGGATCGATAAGTTATTCTAATAACTAAATATGTCCAGAAGGAACAAGCCATCTATCTTCAAAACTGTGGGAGATATGACGTTTTTTCTAAATTGCGGGGGCGGGAGGGGGCGTGGCCAAAATTGAAAATAAACTTGATCTGCCTGCAGACATAAGAAGCATATGTCCCATACACGTCAAACCTCTATCTCTTACCATCTCTGAGATCTGTGCGTTCATACGGACAGACAGACGGACATGGCTATATCGACTCGGCTGTTGATGCTGATCAAGAATATATATACTTTATGGGGTCGGAGATGTTTCCTTCTGGCTGTTACATACTTTTGCACAAACTTAATATACTCTATGTACCTACGGTACAGAGTATAATAAGATACATGATAAGCATTCTCTTCTAGTCGACATTCTCTGTTTTTGAAGGCCATTCCTCTTGGAACTTATAGACAACTCCTACGTATCCATCATTAATTTTGAAGATTTTTGTAAGGATTCTAAAGATATTGAAATGGTTTATAGGAATTCAATTTAAAAAGTGAGCGAAAAGACACTTTACGACAGAAATCATCACTATACATTCATTCGAAACCACAAAGAAAAACGAAGCCACGGTTCAGGTAGCTCCAAAAACTATGAAATGAACCGAACCGGCGACTCAGAAACTGTGTGTGAACCACTGAACCGAACCAGTACTTATTTTCGAGTGGTTTGCATAGGAATTTTCAACTATGTATAATGAGCTCGATCTCAAGCATCATTGAGAATTTGGTGGCAGCGAACTGTCAAGTATAAAGTTTCAGTAACGACATGTTCTAAAACGGATTCTCAAATTTTCGCAATGAGTTTCCATGAGAATACGTATCCTTTTGCTCGCAGAAAAATACTAAGATTTCCAATTATTCCAAGTTAATTAATTTCTTTAACAAGTTTTACATATTAATCCTTGCTGCAGGTTTAATCCTTGACTAAAAGCTCATACTCAAACTAAAAATACTGGGACAACAAAGCTTTGCCTACAAGTGCTGCATCAACGAAGCTTTTTAGTTCGGGTTGCAGACAAAGCTGGCCTAAGCTTTGCAATAAGCAGTGTGTGGCAAAGTATAGCTTTGGCGGGGAATTTTGAATTATTTTAAAAGCAACCCGGAAAATCTATGTAGATTACGAAGTGTGGCCTGATAATCTGGCCTGGTAACTATCAGTAGAATTGCATGTAACAGCCGAGACAGTCAAATCCAATAACAATTAACAAATGTCGCAACGCAGGTACTTTTTATGACTAGACGCCAGCGCATACAATTTAATCTTTGAGACGATTCCAAAGTTCACAAATATTACGTATGATGGGCTCGTAGTTTCCAAGCGATTGAGAGTTGGAGTGAGTTATGAGTAGATAAGACAGAGGGACAGAGAGTCAGAGAGAGAGAGAGAGACATTTGACCCCAAGGCACCTCAACCAAAGTGTAGACATATCAGCCTAAAAGAAAATTAGACAAAAATACCTTATCAAGTGTCTTATCAGGCGAGCACAGGCACAAGTGTACACTTGCCTTCAATTTCAGTTCGTTTTGTGTAGCTGCAGAGAGCGGAACAGGCTTCGGCTGGATGGAAAACAGCAAACAAATCTGGAAAAAGTGCCATTAATAACTTAACAAAGTTAAGAAACTACAAAACACCAGCTTGCCCTTAAATTCAAATAAACTCTGCTTTATATATTCAAAAAGCATATAGATTCATTTAAGAGAAACGCACTGATAAGGCGCGTTCCGAGCTATCAAAAAATGATTTCACATACAGTCAGGTGTGTGGTGTTACCCTCAAGCCAAGTTCAATAAATTTCATACTAATGCGCCTGCTCCATTTCTAGGGTATTCAAACTGATGTATATAGTGGCTGGGATCCTAATCAGCAATGAGGAAATCTGCGATACGGTAGATCGCATTCAAATCGCACCACGCGTCGAAATGAAACCCGAACACAAGCTGCGTGCCTTGACCTCGGGTTCGCCCAGCAGCCAGGCAGAACCTGTCAAGTCGACTAAAAAGCGGCGAGTCAGTGTCTCGGGCCTGGCGGGGGGAATGGTGCGTGGTGTCACCAGTCAAGTGACCCAAAGAGTGGGCCATCGTTTTAGCTGGCTCTACAATGTACAATTGATTTTGGCCCAGTGGCGTGCCCTGGCCCTGAGCTTCAACTTGTGGACCATACCCAACTTTCTCATGGAATGCTCCACCAGCTACATAAGCAAAAAGTTCTTTATAAACAGTGACTGTGATATGATCTATAAATGAGCAACTAAGCTACTCTCCAACTACTACACCAAGAAGAGGGGGAATTTTATTGTTAAGTTAAGAGTTTAAATAACATTAAGAGATGAATATACATATATATATAAATATATAATATAATATATAGCATAATGTAATGGTCCCGCTGTCCTTATTTCCAAACATATCTAATCCTCCTCTGCAATCGAGCTATCCGAGTTATCCGGACTGTGGGCATTATAGACTCCACCGCCGCGTACATTAAGGCTATTCTGTAGCATATTTGCTATGCTTTCCACATCCAGATTCTCATCTGTAGCCGAGATTTTACGCAAAGCGGAGCACACAATGCTGAGGTCGCCTTTCAATTCGCTAACCACAGCGGTGATCTTCTGGGCATTGGATAGCACCTCCACGCTCATGGTATAGGGGTTATAGCGTACGCCAAATGGTCGCTGAATGCTATCGGCAAAGGCTCTGCAAATATGTTAAAATGGAGGTCATAAGTTTGATATCGTTGGAGTTGTTCGAAACATATACCTCATCTGCTCTTTGGCCTCTTCAAAGGAATCGGTGTAGTAGTATGCATTCTGATAAGAGGTGATAATGCACTCCTCCTTACAGGTTAGTTCTGGATCAAATTTCTTGATTTTCTGATCCGCTGTGATGGCATGCTGTAGCTCGGCCACTGAGCTAAGGAGACCAGCTCCATACACCTTGAAGGTGCTATCGGCTTGCTTGCAAAGACCAAACTCCACGGTGAAGAAATAAAGCTGAAATTGAAGTGGAATTGGTTTGAATTGAAATCGTATTCAATTCGAATTTAAAATTAATAGAAATGGAATAGAATCAAATTTTGCATTGCATTGAATTGAAATTGAAATGAAATTGAACCAAAAATTTTATGGAAATTGATTAGAAATTGTTTAGAAACATATTTAAAACTGAACTGAGAGATGTTAAATGATAACAATTGAATGTAATACCTCTGACTTTGCTGTCATAAATTTTATATGGCATCTGGAATCAGTATTTAAGTAAAATCTAGTCCGAAATGGCACTTGAATTGAATTCAAATTGATGAGAAATTGAATAAAAGCTGATTCGAAATTGAATGGAAATGGAATAGAAACTGAAACTGAAAATTAAGTTTAGATAATCTTTCAATTTCATTCAAATAGAATCTGGGGAAACCAACCTTAACGAATATCGGTATCAGTCGGGTTGTGTTATCTATCTCGGACCATATCTATACTACGATTGTGCCATGGTAAACATACATAGGTTAATTGTTCGCTTTGTATACAGCTAGAAAGAGCTTTTTTTAACCTGACTTGATTAGAAATTGATTCGAAATTGTATAGCCAATTAAAATAAACTAAACTAGAAGTTAATCTAATCAAGAAAGAAAGTCGGTCAATCATAAATTTTGATGCTGCAGTAGCAGCTGAAAGCAGCGCAGCTTTTGCGATGCAGCAGCAAGCAGTCTTTTGATCATAGCTCGACAACCGTTCATCCGATCTTTATCATTCCTTTGGCGGATCGATAAGTTATTCTGATTACAAAATATGTCTAGAAAATACGAACCATCTATCTTTAAGACTATGGGAGATATGACGTTTTTTCTAAATTGCGGAGGCGGGAGGGGGCGTGGCCAAAATTGAAAATAAACTTGATTTGCCTGCGGACATAAGAAGCATATGTACGGGACATGTCAAGCCTCTATCTCTTACCATCTTTGAGATCGACGCGTTCATTAAGACAGACGGACATGGCTATATCGACAGAGCTCGTTATGCTGATCAAGAATGTATATACTTTATGTGGTACTTTCCTGCTATGCGTTACAAACATCTGAACAATTTTAATATACCCTCTGCAAGGGTATAATAAAATTTAGTTGAAATTGATCCCAAATTGAATTTAGATTGATATGAACTTGTTTAATAACAGATACGAAGTTGAATGGAAATGGAATAGACTCTAAATTGAAATTCAATTGAAACTAAATGGAAATTTCATTGCATTTAAAGGTTAAGAAATTCAAATTGATTAGAAGCTGAATTGAAATGGAATTAATTAAATGAAATTTGAATATAAAATCATATAGAAACTGATTTAAAATCTTAGTTAAATTAAATATATAATAATATATAAATAAATGATTGCTTTACCCACCGTGGCCAACTTTTCAATATCCGCATCGCTGGCCCCCAACGAGGCCAATCCAATCTCCTGCGAGAATTGAGCAAAGCTTGAATTGGCCAGCAAAGGCATGTGACCCAATAACTCATGACAGCAATCCCTAACACGACAAATTCAAATAAATATTTTGTTCCAAATTATCCAATTTCCACATCAAAACTTACGGCTCTGGTGTATAAAACGGATCCGAGGAGTGCCTTATGTATTGGGTACAATGAAACACACGAAATGCCAAGCCAGATAGAAAATCCCTGGGAGAAAGATAACCCGCCACTGGGCGCAATTGAAAACCTGTCTTACGCTTCAAATAGACGCTCACATCCTGCAGCTGCGGCACATTGTCCTCGCGATAGCCACAATATTTGACCAGCTCGGGCCAATTTTCCATATACTCTGGCACAGCGTGCAATACATACAAACGATGCAGCTCCATGAAAACCGTTCCCCTGGCAAAGGCCAAAGCAAAGTTTATCAAATGGGAAGACAAAATTCAATTTCAAACTTACCAAGTTTTCACCTCCTCGGGTGTGTACTGGACACGTGGTATGGGATTACCGCTGCATGGGTGTACCAGGGACAAGATTTGTGGGTGTAAGTTGATGTTGGTTTTCCATTTAAGTTTACTTACTGTTTGAAATTGTTGGCTATGGCCGAGAACTGTTCGCGACGTTTGCGATACACAGGATCCTTGAAACCCGGATGATCGGCATCAAAATCGTCGCCATACATAAGCACATTTTGGGCCTTATCCAGATCGGATATCTTGCGCGGAAACCAGACCATGTCGCCAAAATCTAATGTTAATGTTGTTAATCAGATATTTAAGACAGTTTTACAATTTTAGGAAGACTCTGAAGTACTCAGAACCAAAACTGTTCTGAAAGGAAAGGCTGCTTCCCCGCTTTAAACTTCTTCGGAGTGACCTCAATTTTATATACCCAAAATCTGATACAGAAACTTGATCAAGTAATTTCCAATTTCATTGGGAATTATATCTATAAATATTCATAAAATTATTAGCCTACCTTTGGCATTCCCTCTGATGCACTCAAGATCCGTCCTTGTGGGTAGATCATTCAATTTGGCATCTAACAGATTGCTTAGCAGTGCGGTTAAATGCTTAACAGATTGCTGTAGTCTTTGCTGTTTCTGTTCTTGTTGTTCCATTTTACTAGCTTCTATTGTCAATGTGCAGCCAAGCCAATTAACAGCCAGAGCTGGGCCAAAGCTTTGATCTCTAGGCCAAGCTTTAAAGCTTGAACCCGTCTCTAGAAATCAGCTGTGCCTGATGTTGGTTTCTAAGCTGGGCTGGTGAATGGAATTTATTGATTGCTTTTTGTCGTAAATTCCTTAAAATTTTACTTTTACTAATTTTGCACACAACTTGCGGTAGCTCACAGCACGATCCAATCTCACTTAATTGTGTCACTCAACTAAACTCAATTAAATTATAATGTTTAAAACATTTGTTATGGTTGAATTTGTTTATTAAATCTCAACCAGTTTTGCCACTTTTTGGAGAGTTTAAGGTCAAGCACACTCTCGACTGACAGCGTTCGTTCCGGACTCTTTTTGTGTGCTAATTTGCTTTAGTACAGTGCTCGACGCATAAATAGGGAGGAACTACAATGCAAGTCTTTTTCTAAAATCTTGCACCTTTGAAACTTGCACACAGAGACAGCACACATATGTAAAATGGAAGGTACACATGGCAAATTTCCCTTTATTAGTGTGGCTTCTAATCATCTTGTGGTCTTAACAGGAAAGCGAGCTGATGGGAAATAAGAACCACTTCGGTTCAGTGGTCTATAGAGTTCTTAAACCGCAGGTTGGGTATATTACATGGTTTTTGAAGCCATGTTCGGTTCGGTTCGGTTCAGTAAATCATTCTCCATTTATTATATATTATATTTAATGAAGTCTTTTGGCCAGTTTCCCAGAAAATCCTCGTCTTCCCTTAAATCTACTCGAAAACTCATTTTTTTCTAACTTTTGAAGGTAAGGCAGTGGTTTATGGTTTATGTTCTTGGTTCGGCCGAAAATTCAGTCAAATCTCCACACCTAAAGCCTGTCCTTAGGTATAACGACCCGAGTTTTTCTTTTAAAGATTACTTTTCAAGCCCAAAACAAAAGCCTAAAACTCATTTCTATTCCAGGATAACTCTTAATGGCAACGAATTTTCTCCCTTAAAGCCTAGACTTAAAGAAAACATCGAATGAAAACGAATGTTGCTTAAATCTCCTTAGAAATCTAGTTTTTCGGACTGCCGAGTGTAAGCCAATCCGAAAGAACATGCGTAATTTCTCCGAGACCCGATTTGTCCATAAATCTGCGCGGAAAGGCAATTTTTCTAAACTTTTGAAGGTAAGACAGCTCGGAAAACGTTTCAAAAACTCTTTTCTCAGTTTAATCTGCACACCTAAAGCCTTCAAAGATTACTTTCAAGTTTAAAACACGCTAAAAACTCATTTCTGTTCTAGAATCGCTCTTAATTTCTCCGAATCTAAGCCCTTAAAGTCTATACTTAAGGAAAACAACACGAATTTGGTTTAAATCTCTTTGAAAAGCTATTTTATTCGTACTGTCGAGGGTATGGCAATGCGAAAGATCTTTCTTTATTTCTCCGAGTTCCGATTTTCCCATAAATCTGCGCGAAAAGATAGTTTTTCCAAACTTTCGAAGGTAAGACAGTCCGCCAAATGTTTTATGAAACGCTTTTCCAATTTCAAACTATCTTCAAAGCCCTTCCTTAAGTATTTCATTGCCACTTACCCTCGAATCTGCTCAAAAATTTATATATTTAGACTTTTCAAGTTGCGGCAAATCTTAAAATGATGTCAAAAACTTCTTTCTGTTCAAGGATCGTCCTTAAATTCAATAAATCTGGGCCCCTTAAGACCGTTCTTAAGCCAAACATTCAGAACTGTCAGTAAATCTGTTCGCAAAGCTAATTTTTTAAACTTTTGAAGGTGCTTTAAGTGTTAAAATAGAGGAAAATTAGAAAAGACTGTCTAACCTTTGGAAGTTTGAAAAAATTAACTTTCCGCACAGATTTAAGTTTCTTTTTCTTCAACTTTTACTCTAATATTTGAATTACTATGATTTCTGAAAAGAACTTGCGGCTTTGCAACAATTTCAAAACTGAACTCCTAGAGAACATTAAAACAATTCATATTGAAATCACTTTGAGGTGAAGTATCAGGACAGAATAATGAGAATATAGTCCGGTAAAGGAGATGGGATACCCACACACATCAATAAGCAACTTCCAAAGAAACAATGTTAACTGATGACAGGTATATTAAGAGATCGGTGGACAATTGGAGGTGATGTAAGATTTATCAAGGATTT
Organism: Lordiphosa fenestrarum; assembly: GCA_035044985.1. Classification (NCBI taxonomy): domain Eukaryota; kingdom Metazoa; phylum Arthropoda; class Insecta; order Diptera; family Drosophilidae; genus Lordiphosa; species Lordiphosa fenestrarum. The sequence goes on along the minus strand of JAWNNO010001312.1, from coordinate 9,690 downwards.
CTTTTAAAACTTTTTTTAGAAGCTTAGAAATGTCTGGTGATCTCCTCGAACCTGAGGAGCCTAGCAGTCTGACTTTCTGAGTTTATTTTAGTTGCATTGTGAAGGTGGTCAACTTTCTCAATGAACTGTACAGCACCTTTGATCGGATTAGTGGCTTTTATGATGTGTATAGAACGGAAAACCATACACAGAAGAAAAAAGATCAAAAAAAGTATCCATTTGGGAGGGATATGTCTTAAATATCCTTTTAATCATCCAACGGAGCTGAAAAATCATCCCAAGGATCATCATTTTTCACATCCTTTGGATGATTTTTAGCTCCGTTGGATGATTAAATGTATATTTCAGACATATCCCTCCCAAATGGATACCGGAAATCATCCTTTTTTTCTCTGTGTAGGCAATGCGAATCTGTTGGTATCGAATCTGCCCGAATTCAATGGCCATAAGCATGTCCGGGAGCTAGGTTTCATGGCCTTGGATATACTTCAGGCGGTGGGCTCCTTTAATTTGAGACACAAGCCGGACTATGAGATACATGCAGATACAGTGAATACGACCTCATGCATGGAACGCACTGGCCAGGCGGGGCAAGATTTATATCACGTCGGCTGCCAAGGCCATTCCAAATGGAATAGCGTGGCGATGTGGAGCTCAAGAATAAGTGAGCTGTGAGCAGCTATTGGCTAAATAGCTCTTCAGATGGTGAGCCATGTCCTCCGACTCCACAGATTTTGTTCAAAATGAGGTGCCTTTTTGTTACCGGTTTTCGGCAAGCAGGTTCGATCTGCGGTTCGATCCATCAGCGGACGTTAAAGGTTCGGCTAAGGCTTTAGTTTGGGTAAAGCCCAAGCTAGTCAACTTATGTTTCAAAAGCCTTTGATTGACCGAATCGTAAGCTTTACTTAAGTCCGATAAGATATCACTCTCTAAATGATTTAGAAACCCGCGACTAATTGTAAAAGTCAAATCCAAAAGGTTCAATGAGTCAATTGGATTGTCAGTGAGCGAAAAATGGTCCACTTGCAAGCTACCAGATGATTGTATGTCAATTAACCGGCAGCCTGTTCAGACTGAGACCCATTTTCTTAATGTCCGGTTAGTTAAGCCGAATATGAGTGACTCATGCTGTGTTTGGCGTTACTGAGTCAGGAAAATGCATGACTAAATCTGCTAAGTAAATTTTGGGTCAGTCAGGTGAAACCCACAGGCCTAGCTGATAAGCCCTTCAAAAACTACAAAACTTTACCAGACTTTAACACTTCATTCTTGTGTCCAGTTTCAACTGTTGAAGCTTCCCAATCACTGCCCGCACACTCACCAAAACTAGAACACGCCGACAAAGATGGAGCCCGGGCCAAGCTTTGTGGACTCACAGTCGTATAGTTGACGGAGGCCACCTCACGATTAAGCATCTTCACCACCTGATCCAAGCGCCGTGGATCGCATTCCACATCCACCACCACATCTGCCTGATTGGTGGCCGTCTCCAGGGGCGACAATTCCAAGTGCAGTACATTAATTCCCAACTCCTGGAACACTTGCAGTGCTCGTGCCAAGTTGCCCACTTGATTTTTGAGTGTAAATATTATCGAAATACGATCGCCTGGTGAATGTTGACGCGGAGCAGCCCCATCAGCGGTGGACGTGCCATTTCGATCCTGTTTTTTAGGCGAATATATTAAAAATTGATCGCTGGGCGCCGAGGCATGACGCGTTAGACTTGCATGCGCCGACGATGAGGTGGCTGTGGCAGCTGAATCCTTTTTGCTCAGCTGATGCAGTGGACTGCCCTGCTTGACGGCCCACTCCTGTTCACCGCTTCGGTATAACCAGAGACCGAGAAGACTCTTGCCGGATGCACTCATATTAGGTGTTGAGTAGATTTTTGTCACTTCACCAGCGAGCAAACGCGTCGTAACTGAGAGATCCTGCAGCCTGGGCTGTGCCTTTTATAGGCAGCCCGCAGCACCCACACACACACACACACACACTGATGGCTGGCTTACATACATATTCAATTGTATTTATTAAGTGTGCGTAGCGAGATAAATTCGCTCAAGGATATAAAAGCAGCTACAAGTGACTTTTTCTTTTCACAGACTCCACCTCCTTTTTGTAGGGGTGTCCTGACAGTGGGTGGAGGGTCCCAGAATGGGCGCTCATTCTGATTGGCCAAATCAGCTAGGAATCAGGACCAACGCATGACGTCATTTCACTTTCTAATCAGGCAGCAGGCAACAACTTTAAATGCGTTGAGTTGGACTTGGTTGCTTTTTTTTTTTTTGCCTGCGCTTGACTTCCAAATGCGTAAGTTTAATTTATGCGGGCATCGCACAATATCTGCGAATAGACCGCAAGAAAAATCCTATGGGGAAGTAGAAGGACATAAGGGAACAACACACAAAAACTTGATTTGAATAGAATAGAACAAATATTACTTTTATATTTTTCCGATTTCACTTTCCAACCTAAAGCGGCTACACTCAAATTATAAAGAGGTTACGCTTTACATATGTACAACTTTCAACAGAGACACACAACACCACTAAGGAGCTGAACAGCTCTTTCAAGAGGAGTCACCCTCTCTCATCAGCAATCAGTGCCTACCAATTGTCAGTCCTTCAACAGTCTCTCCATGCCTGCGATGGCATAACTGTTTGGGAATTTCAAAGCCAAAACATAGAAAGTCAGCGTTTCTTCCCACATTTGAAACATCATTTTAACAAAATCACCTGGTTGAGTCTTTTTCGTCTAAAAAGAATCTCTTTTACCATCATGTGCGATTAAAAGAAGTCGCAAAATGTGATTTATACAAAAACGAATTGAAAAAGTCTCACAAATGACTTGATAAGAACGACCCTTCAAGAAGTATCGCTGCAAGGGTAGCATTTTCTCCCGACAAAAGTATAATTTGCGAACGCATTTTTGACTATTTCAACCAGTTCGAAGTCGCGAAATAGACTCGAATATGATCAAAAATTACAAAAAAATCTTTGCTGGTGTAGAACAGACAGTCGCCTTTGCCTTAGTCTGAGAGATGCACTCCATTGCTGCTAAAAACTTTGCATAATTGCAATCAAACGCGAGTTTTTATACTCTGTACCGTAGGTACATAGAGTATTATAAGTTTGTGCAAAAGTATGTAACATCCAGAAGGAAGCATCTCCGACCCCATAAAGTATATATATTCTTGATCAGCATCAACAGCCGAGTCGATATAGCCATGTCCGTCTCTCCGTCCGTCTGTCTGTCCGTATGAACGCACAGATCTCAGAGATGGTAAGAGATAGAGGTTTGACGTGTATGGGACATATGCTTCTTATGTCTGCAGGCAGATCAAGTTTATTTTCAATTTTGGCCACGCCCCCTCCCGCCCCCGCAATTTAGAAAAAACGTCATATCTCCCACAGTTTTGAAGATAGATGGCTTGTTCCTTCTGGACATATTTAGTTATTAGAATATCTTATCGATCCGCCAAAGGAATAAAGAAGATCGGATGAACGGTTTTCGAGTTATGATCAAAAGACAAAATTTCTTGGTACAGAGTATGTTATAGTCGGGCTTGACCGACTTTCTTTCTTGTTGTTGTTATAAATGAGACCATTTATTGTTTAGTTTCGACATGACCTCATGCCGGTTATAACTGCAGGTTACTTATCATAAAGGTAGTAAAAGCAGTCTCATATGTAAACAAACTTTACCTTAAATGACTTCCAAGCCCAGCGATCTATACAAATGCCTTATCGATACGTTTTAGTATCAGCGTCTAAGCACTAAGCTAGAACTAGTTTGTGAAATCTATCACTCTAACACTGCTCTAACACACTTCTATTTTCGAGGGTTGCAAACCCAAACATTTTATCGAATCTCCGGTTCACTGGCTCGAACCAAAATTTAGTACTGGTTAAGGTTCGAAACTGACTGGTTCGAGGTTTTCGGGCGAAGGTTTAAAAAAGGAAAAACCAATCCTTTATTTGATACTTATAAAGGGTAATTTTTTTAAGAGCTATAGGAAAGTTTTTCAAAAAAAAAAAACATAAAATTCGGAAAAATGCACGAAATCTTTATTTGAATCGATATAATATAATTTATGTTTATATATAATAACATATAATTTAATGTTTGAAGACTATTTCATGCAAATGTTGACCGTGACTGCGCCTCAAATGGTCCATCCGCTTAGTCCAATTTTGGCATACTCTTTCCAACATTTCGGCCGGTATCTCACGAATAAATGCTTCAATGTTGTCTTCCAATGCGTCAATTGAAGCGGGCTTGTCTGTATAGACATGAGCTTTAACATAGCCCCACAAAAAATAGTCTAAATGCGTTAAATCGCACGATCTAGGCGGCCAATTGACCGGTCCCGAACGTGAAATAAAATGTTCACCGAACTCGCCTCTCAATAAGTCCATTGTAGCGCGTGCTTTGTGGCATGTGGCACCGTCTTGTTGAAACCACATGTCATGCAAGTCAAGCTCTTGCATTTTGGGCAAAAAAAGTTGGATATCATCACACAGTAGCACTCACCAGTCACAGTTACGGTACGATTCGCATAATTTTTGAAGAAGTATGTACGGTCCAATGATGCCACCAGCCCATAAACCGCACCCAACTGTGACTTTTTCTGGATGCATTGGTAGCTCTTGCAATGCTTCTCGCTGATATTCACTCCAAAATCGACAATTCTGCTTACTTACGTGCCCATTGAGCCAAAAATGAGCTTCGTCGCTGAACACAATTTTTCGCGCGATGAACTTTCTTAACAGAGCACGAATTTTGATAATAAAATTGAATAATTTGCAAGCGTTTTTCGTTTGTAAGACGATTCATGGTTAAATTATAGAGCAAACTGAAGATGTTTGACAGTGAAACAAAACACGAAACGTGCGTGAGCTGTTTAAACCAGTGTTGCCAAAAAGATAATAGCTTAAAAATCACCCTTCAGTTATACTACTTAATTGTAGAAGGTTTGTATGTCCTTTATGTCCAAAAAAGACCTAAAAACTATTCAAATAGTATAGGAATCGGGTCGTTTTAGGTTTGAAAACGATTTGTTGAGGACATGGGAATATTCAAAATATAATTTACTGCATAGTTAAACTCCATTTCGTAGTTTCTGTAGAAAAACATTACCCAGGTAATGTTAGGTTCAAGCTTTTGTGAATCATTGAAAAGCTGAGGGGTCGAGGATCTTACAAAAAAGGGGCTTATTATCTGTGGGAATTTATAAGTAATTCTATGTTTTTTTATCCCCTTGCAAAGGGTATTATAATTTTGCCCAGAGGTTTGCAACGCATAGAAATATTCATTTCCGACCCCATAAACTATATATATTCTTGATCAGGGTGACGAGCTGAGTCGATTGAGCTTTGTCCGTCCGTCTGTCCGTCTGTTTCTACACGAACTATTCTCTCAGTTTTAAAGCTATCAAGCTGATATGTTGCACAGAGTCTTCTTTTTGCTGCACACTACTAATATGTCGGAACCGACCGGATCGGATGACTATATCTCATAGCTCCCATAGGAACAATCGGTCGGAAAACTAGTTTTAGTATGAAAAATTTTTTTCTTTTCAATGGAAACGTCTCCAAACTTTGTAATCGTAGGTTTTATATGTTTATTATAATTCTATCAATTTTTATTAAAATCGGACAACTATATGGTATAGCTGCCATACAAAAGATAGGTCTGAAAAACAGTCTTAGTTAGAAAAACTTTTTTGTTTTTAATGGTAGCATCCTGCAATTTTGTATTTGTTTGTTTCTCGTGCTTTTACATAATTCTACAAGTTTTTGTCCAAATCGGATGACTATATCATATAGCTCCCATACGAACTATCGGTCGGAAAATGGGAAAAAGAGTATTTTTTGCAAGGGTATAAAAACTTCGGCACAGACGAAGTTAGCTTGGCTTTCTCGTTTTAACATTTTCCTGTCCATTTTAAGACACAGTCGCTCAGAACCAACCAGTTAACAGATGAAGTCGCTAGACAGAAGGTAAAATTGTCATATTTATGATGAACCGAACCCAAATTTTAGGTTTGGAACCGGTTCGGGCAAGGGCGTAGCCAGCTTTCGGCGAAGGGGGGGGGCAAAACAATTTTTCCAGCCCTTAAAACTCCAAAAACTTCCAAAAAGTAACCGTAAATTTTTACAAGCCAATTGAAATTATTTAAGGGGGGGGCAACGGCCCCCCCAGCCCCCCCTGCCCCCCCCCTGGCTACGCCCTTGGGTTCGGGTACAGCTTTTATTTGGAAACAGGTTCGGTTCAAGGCTCGGTTCACAGTAAAATAGAGGGGGGTTCGGCTTAAATCTGGTTTGCAAACTCTGGTATAGCCTGAATGGGATCTATCACCTCAAACTCGATAGATAGCGTTGCAAAGTTGATAGCTAGTCTCACGTTTACTCTGGTTATAGTCTACCATGTGACGCTACTTATCTGCGCTGCATCTTACGTTGGCAATGCGACACCTTGTGCCAGCTGGAACTTGAATTCTCGAGATCACATAAGCAGAATGGCGCCTTCCTCTAGAGGTTTGCTGTTTATTGACAGATTGCAGATTATTGAACTTTAAAATTCAACTTTTGAAATACAGTTGGTGCAAGAATTGAAGTCACGCGACTAACCACACAGGCTAACTGGCAAAGTTGGACGAAGATCATCTTTTTTATCAGAAAATTATGTTTTAAGCTCATTTCTGGTTGAATGGATACGTGAAGATAACCAAATTGCCGTATTTGGTGTTAAGAGCAGGCAGAAAACATTGCAAAAACTGCCAATGCAGCCCGAAAAATGCACTATTTGGTATGGATTATGGGCCGGTGGCATCATTGGATCGTACTTTTTCAAAGATGAAATATTTAATATTTAAGAAGTTGACTTACTTTGATAAAAAGTAAACAATTGAGTACTTTGATAAAGAGTTAGCATGTTCCATGAATTGGAAAACATTTATGCAATACAAATTCGCACAAACCTTTGTTGATGAAGTCATCTACCAGCATCCATTGCATAACCTTGTAACGCTTGGTGAATTACCACTTATGTAGCTAAAGGCAGATGGACAAACATCTAGCTTCTATTCCATATTCCCCATGGTATAACGTTTTCTCTATGGATTGTTCATCCTTTCAGCTCAACTCTAAACGTTTGGATACTGTTGGACATCGACTTAGCTAGGCGTTTTAACGAAGGTTCATTAAATAGTTGACGGGATGGGATAGTTTTTCGATTTCTACTCTCTCTTCATGCCTTATTTCCCTTTCCATTATAATAGTCCCACTTTTAACTCCGAACCTTCTGCGTTTTATCTCCAAGTGTATGAACCACTTGATGATTGTGTGCTGCTGCTGCTGCCGTTTTGCCTTGACAATGCCTTCAAAGTTTTAGCTTTCGCCACCGCATCGAGCGACAGAGTCAATAATAGATAAATGGCAATTTCTTTTCGTTCCGTTGCCCAACCCCAACCCTCCCCTCCTGCCCACTGCCTGCTGCCTCTTTTGTTTGCGCTTCTAGAAAAGCAAACAACCAGAACAAAAACCAAATTCAGAGCCTTTATTTTTTGCTCCTATTACCTATCTACTACTTGGCTATTAAAATATGCGGGAGTGGAGGAACACACACACACACGCACACACTCACGCAGAAGGGGGTTCAGTGTGTGGGAAGCGATAAACTTAATGGCGCTAGCTAACTGATTGACCGACAAACGAGTGTCTGTCGACAGGACCTGGACTTGGACTTGGGCATTTAAAGTGATTGCTGCTAAAGTGGGCAACATTTGACGAATTTATTGCAGCTGCTCTCAGTCAGTGCTTTAAGGATACAGCAGCATACAGCAGAGCCTGAATGGCGTTTTGTTGATACTGTTGATTTTGGTATAATTAGGTTAGAGCAACTAATTTGCAGGGACTGAGGGATGGGATGGCGGGGGCGGGAGAGACTGAAATGGCAACAAAACGGTCTTGATTTGTGGAGTCTGCGATTGCAAAACCCACTCGAATATACATCGAATTGTAGTAGGTTGAGTTTTAATCCACTTTATCTGGGCTGACAGTGTTGTGTTATGACCTTAGTCACTGTAGGTAATTGAGTTAGAGATACTTAAGTAAACAGAAAACCAAATACAGCATTTATGGTCCTTCGAGCCGGATTCTGGGATGGACTTGCTACTCAACTTGCTTAAACGTCAGTCGTTTGTTCAAGTTTACTCCCATTTGCGCGGAAGCACCTCTCCGTACAGCTAGACTTCAGGGCTGATATCTCTTCTGAAAGTGTTTGAAAGACTTAGACACACTTCTCATGGCTTAACTGAGATATTCGAACTGTAGGCGCAATTCTTGAACCTCTTCAAGTGCACCGGCTTCTTTCCCTTATACAGTCATACCCAAAAGATGACATTAAGAAGGTCCCGCGGGTATTTCCGCAAGCTTGTCTTTGCAAGCGCGTAGTTCTAGTTGTATTCGTCGCATCGGTTCACGCTAGAGCTTTTTGGAAAGCTCTTTTCACGCGCTAACACGTGTTTGATTTATTGTTGTTTGTTTTTAGTCGTTCGTGAGTTATAGCGTCGCAAACATGGAGCAAAATAAAGAGAAAATACGGCATATTTTACAGTACTACTACGATAAAGGCAAAAATGCATCTCATGCTGCCAATAAAGTATGTGCAGTTTATGGACCCGATACAGTTTCCATTTCCACCGCACAACGATGGTTTCAACGTTTTCGTTCTGGTGCAGAGGTAATGGAAGATGCGCCACGGTCCGGAAGGCCTGTCGTCGAAAATTGCGATAAAATCGCTGAATTGATCGAAAGAGACCGGCATAGTAGCAGCCGTAGCATCGGCCAAGAGCTGGGCATGAGTCATCAAACCGTTATAAACCATTCGAAGAAGCTTGGATTCAAAAAGAAGCTCGATGTATGGGTGCCACACGACTTGACGCAAAAAAAACATTTTGGCCCGTATGGATGCATGCGAATCGCTTCTGAATCGCAACAAAATCGACCCGTTTTTGAAGCGGATGGTGACTGGCGATGAAAAGTGGGTCACTTACGACAACGTGAAGCGCAAACGGTCGTGGTCGAAAAGCGGTGAAGCTGCCCAGACGGTGGCCAAGCCTGGATTGACGGCCAGGAAGGTTCTTCTGTGTGTTTGGTGGGTGGTGGGATTGGCAGGGAATCATCCACTATGAGCTGCTCCCCTATGGCCAAACGCTCAATTCGGACCTGTACTGCCAACAACTGGACCGCTTGAATGCAGCACTCATGCAGAAGAGGCCATCTTTGATCAACAGAGGCCGAATTGTCTTCCATCAGGACAACGCCAGGCCACACACATCTTTGGTGACGCGCCAGAAGCTCCGGGAGCTCGGATGGGAGGTTCTTTTGCATCCACCGTATAGTCCGGATCTCGCACCAAGTGATTACCACCTATTTCTGTCCATGAAGAACGAGCTTGGTAGTCGGAAGTTGGCCACAAGAGAGTCCTGTGAAAATTGGCTCTCCGAGTTTTTTGACAATAGGGAAGCGAGCTTCTATAAGAGGGGCATTATGAAGTTGGCATCTCGTTGGGAACTCGTCATCGAACAAAACGGCGCATATTTGACTTAAATCGCATTATCATAACTAATTTTATGAACAATTGAAAATTCAATAAAAATACCGCAAGACTTTTTTGACAACCTTA